>CAMZMU010000069.1:1314083-1815557 GCA_947311845.1 Poa pratensis | reverse complement strand
CCCCCTCCGACACTCGGGGCTGCGCCATACAGGGTGCACAATTAACCTTGGCCGCACTCGACACTTGGGTCTGCCAGCCTCGCCTTCGTCGACTCCGCCTCGGACACTCGGGGCTGGGGCCTCGCCTTCATCGACCTCCGTCCTCCGCATCGACTCCGGTTCGCCGCGTCGACTCCCGTTGGCTCAGCGCCGCATGATCACGCCGCGCCTTCTCCATCTGACGATAAGTTTCAATTTACAATATTACGTTTTATCACCATGAGCAAAGTTCCTCTGCTTCGAGTCGATCATTTTACAACTCATGCTTTTAAACTGTCCGCCGGCCACACCCGACGCACTCCCGGGGGCTGCGCCTTAATAATCTGCTGGGTGAACAGCCACCAGGCGTGCCCCGACTTCGCTCATTGATGCTTTCCGCAAGACAATCTGAGTAGCTGGTGCGCCTGATGCCAAACCCTTGAACTCTAGCCCGGTTGACGCACTTCCGACTGACAGGCTGGCAAGGCGCAGCGGCTATACGGCACCAGGCTAACGAAAGGATCTATTGCAGGGCAGAGAAGGTGTCGACTCGAAATCCACCTAATCAACTTTCACCTCACAAACTAAAGTCTCCCAAGTTCCAAGCACATGAACTTATGATTTATGCATATTGCAAGATATAACGATTCTTTGTTTATTGATCTCCCAAGATAATTTACTACTTATCATAATCGCCGATGCCACGACTCCGCCGCGTCGACTGCGTCCCCGCGTCGACTCCCACCGGGAGTGCACTCGCCAAGTGTTTCGACTACGACAAACAAAGCAAGACAACCTAAGCCTATGCCTGACTCTGCGAGTCGAACATAGCCTCGGGGCTACTCCCACCGGGAGCGCTGGTCGCGCACCCGATGAGCGCTGGTCGCGCACCCGACAGAAAGGACCATCCGAGTCCACCACGACTTGTTGTGATCATCTCGGTGTATGCTGACTCGACGCACTTCCGAGCCAATGACACTCGACATATTAGAGACAACTCGACACACCTAAGACATCGACTACGCCTACTCGACATGCTGCTCTTAGTCTCTGCCCGATTCTTCGAATCGACCAGACACTCGGGGGCTACTGACGTGGGCATACCCTTCGGGTCCCCCACCATTGGCATACCCGATGCGGTCCAGCCGAAGACATACTTGGAGGCCCATCTGGCGGCCCAACGAAGCCCAAGAAGGTACAACTTCAAGCACAAGCCAAGAACTCCAAGTCGTAGTCTACTAGGACTCATGTAAACCATACTGGCTTCTTTATAAAGCCAGGCAGGGGCACCCCCATAGACATATCCATACGGCACAACTAGAGAGACAAGACAGACGACACGCTCATATTCCACCACCGAAACCCTAGCGAGATCGACATCTCGCCGGGATCGCCATTGTAAACACCTCCAATCTATCAATAACAGACAATGGAAGTAGGGTATTATCCTCCGAGCTGAACCGGGTAAATCGCTTGCTTGTCAGCAGGTAACTACCAGCACTCCAACTTCTCTCCCTCTCAATCAACCTGGGGTACTCGACCCTGGGATTTGCGTGGCCACCCCACGACACCGGTCGTCTATAAAAAAGCACGAAAGAATATAGCAAGAATAAGAAAAAAAATAGCAAGAGACCGATCTCCAAAAAAAAAAGGCCGAATGGGACTTGCACGAAAGAAAAGATGTCAGTTAATTAAGCCGGCAGGCCGGTCGTACGGAAAAAATCTTCCTACAAACCTACGAAACAAAGAGACACACGTCTTAACACGCACTAAAATGATACTCCCTCCATTTTTTAATATAAGATGTTTTAGCATTTGTCCACATTCACATATATCTAGATGTATGTAAACATATTTTAGTGTGTATATGCACTCATATTAGAATGCATGCAGACAACATGTTGGATAGCTAAAACTTCTTATATTTATGTACGGAGGGAGTAGATGAGAAGCCTTGGAGCTGTAAGAACCAACTTTCCCCATGAAGCAACCGACTCCATACTTAGGAGGCAAGGGTACTAAAGGAAGGAACTAAACGTCTCTTTTGAACAGGTATATACTGCAAGCTTTACTGAATACTCCACCCCTCTACATCATCTGGCCTCGGGGACTCCCTGGAATTAGAGGAAACACATCACAATGCAACAATGGAAGGACGGAACGATATGATCGTGTCACGAGAAGGCCAGTTGGACCATAATGTACACGCCGCCTGTAAGTCGGTAGACAAGCAACGCGTATGAACAGTATCGCAATAACGCATTGCTGGTCAGACACATCATTTATTCTTCACTTTAAATCACTGACACACTCTTGCCAACTCCAGCGGCACACCGACTATGGGCCGTACCAGTTAATCAATATAGAGTGCGGTAGGTAGACAAACAGAAACAACATCTTAATAGAGAAGCGAACAACTTTGTGATACCTTCCGTTGTCCCGCATCGGTAAAGCGTGCGGCTCCCTGAATTCGAGCTGGTCGAGTCCCGGAGTCAGCTGGACTGACCTTTCTCTTTATGTGTGGTCGAGTCCCGGAGTCGGCTGGACTGACCTTAATGTTTGTTCTTTTTTCCGGAGGGTACAATATTTATCTTTAAACTCAATCAAAATATGTTCTTCCTTTTTCGGATTGCACTCGTTTAAGTTCGGACACGACGAGACGTATTATTCCATGTTCCTGTTGAGCCAATAAAATTGCCCTCCTGGGTTTTCAACGCGTCCCTTGGCTGTCACGTACTCGGCCGACTCCACGTGTTGGACGGTCAAAGTTATCACAGAAGGGAGAAACACGGGACCTGGAAGCGCACGTTCCTGCAACCGCGACTCCAGGAGCCGGCGAGACGATCAACGCGGAGGCGTGAAGAGGCAGCTTTCAATTGTCATAACGATCAAAAATACGTCTCCGCTTTCGATCGGGAATGCCCATGTTTGTCTGTGAATGAAGCCGGCAACCAAACCAGACGATCCCGCACAGTCAGCGCCACCTAGCCTGCGAGTGCTTCCTTAAGCCGCCAGAAAGAAATCATAAAGTCGGCAGGTCGGGTGTGCATCAAGATGGAAACCTGGAGTCGACGGGAACGGGCTGTGCATGAAGTCGGGAACCTGGAGTCGGCGGGTTGCACAGAAAACGCATCACAGATAATAGCAACTCTCGAATCGTCTGCCCACCCCACGAATCTCAACTCCTTTTTTTTCGAACGTTGGAATATCTGATCCTTAGACTGAAGCATCAACCCTATAATAATTTTGTTATTCAGCCATTTTTTGTACTTCATATCCGGAAGTTCCATGGGGATGGGATGAGGAAGATGAAGCTGGAAGAGATATGGTTAAGATGGCTGACTTGCGATTGAGCCGACTACCATAACTTGACCGCGAATAGTCTGCGTGGCTCCCGTATGACGAGTACAAAAGAACACTGCGTCTCGACAGTGAGCAAGGCATGGCAGCCAAGTATATGAAAGGAGGGCTTATAGCATGGAACGTTTTTAAACCTACCGTTTTTCACGTTCCCGTTGGTCTTATCCTTTTACCTCATGGGTTGTTGCCACGTCAGTTGACCGTCACCTTCTCCACCGACTCCGCGCGTTGGGTGGGTAAGTGCATGGCAATTGAGATCGACTCCAGGGAGCCGGCGGCTGGGAATCATGTCCAAGATAACTGCACCGTGTTATCACGCCGACAGAGCCATAATCCGTCTTAATGCATCCTTGCCATTAAAACAGGCTCCGATCGTGGATTAAGACACAATGTCTGTGTTTTTTGTTTTTTTATCGATTCACGAGGTTGGAGTAAGGAAGATGGACAGGGTGGAAACGATCTCACTATTGAGCCGTTTGCCATAACGTGTGTAGAACCGCCTGTATATGTACTTGTTTTTGCTTGTTAGCTAGTACTTATTTAGCTCGGTCTTTCTGTTAGTTAACTCTGTTCAGCTATGTATTTACTATGTTAGCTACTTATTCCACTCCAGTTTACCATGTATTTCCCTCTGGCTTGTCGTAAACACTAACCTTTCGCGGTCTCGCCGGCTCCCTGCATTTGATACATTATTCTTGTGTTTTTGGTCTCTGATACAAATTTATTTGGCTTGCCGAGGACATGCGACGCGTGACTACTCATGTGACTCCATGTTCGGTATCTCCGACTCCACGCGTTGAGTGAGTAAGCGTATGACAGTCGAGACCGACTCTAGGAGCGATAGTCGTCTTAATGCACCTTGGGATCACGCCGAATCCAGGAGCCATAATCCATCTTAATGCATTGTTATCGTTAAAACAGAGCTCGGATCGTGCATTAAGACGGAACGTCTGCTTTCTTGGTTTTTCTATCAATTCACGAGGTTGGGGTGAGGAAGATGAATCCAGAAGGGACAGGGGTGGAAACTATCTCACTATTGAGCCATCTGCCGTAACGTGTGTAGGAACGCCTGTGTGTAGCAATAACTTGCCGTCTGTGAGAACAAATACCACAACGACCGAAGCAGACATGAACGAAACGAATGACTTACGCTTTACACGTGTGCGATTAACTACAGGATCCTGACACGAAATGAAAACGACGCCGATTTTCTTTTCCACGATGTCGCGGTTTACTTTTAAACCACGGAAGCCAAAACAGACGGAAGACCAATAAAAAAAGCATACGCGCAAGGACCTAGCAAATCCTCATTCATGCCGAATCCAGGAACCAACGTCCTGTTTCATTGATCAAAAGTGTAATCTTAAGTAGGTTCCTCGAGCTCTAACCTCTTTCACAGATTCTGTTTGCTGACCTTCTAACAAAGATCCATCCACTATAATTATGTTGTGTTTTCTTACCATGTGTTTCTCCCTGTTCCTCGTCTTTTAATCTGTTCTATTTACCACCTCCAACTCCAAATCTATCGAAACTACACAATGTAGCAAAACGAATAAGCGTCTGGAGCCATTTCACATGGTATGGCTGTTCAATCTGTTCTGACGCGGTGTCCTGCTATTAAGCCGACAACCTGATATTAAGCCAGCCACTGTGTCTACGCGTCGCCCTCCTATGAAGCCGGCCACTGTCCCTACGCGTCGCCCTCCTATTAAGGCGAGAATCAAGACACTCAACGGTATCTTCTATCCTGAGTGATGACACATACTTCGTCTTCACATGTCTTGATGCCTGCAAAACAAAATAATGTAGTAAACGAAAATACGAAGATGTTAATAAGCAGTACCAACATCCTCATTCGCAAGACACAAGGAACCAAGGAACACAACAAAGACGTACACGAGAACCTCTCAAGCAAATACTCTTGTCGACTCTATCGTTTTTATTCATCTTTACTGGCTGTTCTGTTTTTAAACTCGTCTTGGTTGCCGACCTGTCTATGTTGGAGTTACCATACCCGCAGTTTTATTGGGGATCATTTAATGCAGGGAGTGGTCACGGTTTCTTAGTTCGCATCGGGTATCTGGCCTGCGGCTCGGTGGTTGCCGACTCCACGATGAGTTTCTCATGCTATATGGTCCCGCCGTCCGTTTCATTTTTTGTTTGTTTTTCATTTCATTTTTTCAAGTACCTTCTCGGCGTTGAAAGACATGCACAATAGAGAGAGTGTGTGAGAGACTTGTTTCCTACAACCAGCCGTGCCGTCTCGGTTGTCTTTTCCAAAAGTTGCCAGAAGAACGCAGGTCACGCCGACTCCAGGGAGTCGCCTGGATCCACGAGCAGCGAGACAGAGAATGTCAGGCCGGCCGACTCCCTGGACTCGACGCCTCTCACAGTTTATACTTTCATAGATATCTCGGGGTGCGCCTTGGCGCACGACCCCCGAGCCCTGTTCTCACGACACACCACACACGATGCTAATAATCAACGGGTATAAATAGTTATATCCATTAGTAAAATCGAGGAGAAAAGATGACAAATAATAAACAGATAACAGATTCATGTAACAAAACCGTACCTTTTAAAAAAATATAACCTCACGGGCGCAAAACCCTTTAAAACCCCTAAACCCTCAGAATATGTCAAAAGCAGAACAACCTGTAAAGATGGAATTTTTCGAGGTACTTCGGTAGCTGAAAGCAGAAAACTTAAAACTAATGAAAGTTAGAAAAAACCCAGATGCTTGCTGTCAACAAATTTCAGAACCAGATCACATTCTGTGATTTTTTGGATTTTCGTACGGTGACGGACAGATATTTGTTTCTGGACAATAAATTGCATGTCTCGAAGTGTTTGGCGAGCCGGCTGCGCTTTGTATAATGCTATGGTCTATGTACTGTCGTTTGGTGATGATCTTGGATTGCGAGGGTCCGTACTTATCAGTCAGACCAGAGAATCTTGCCGTCACACGGTTGGGTCAGCGGTTTAAAGACAAGGGTAAAATATATCCGCTTGATCCACTTGATCGGTAGAAGGCGTCATTCATTGGTGCTTGCATACCATTCAGTTGTTCCAATTTGTTTTATATGTTATTTGTCTAAGTCGTACGCCAAGGCGCACCCCTAAATCTAGTCGAATAGGCGACAGCCAACAGACGCGTCGATAACCCAGGAAGACAAAAAAAAGGCCTGACTCCTTTGCTACCAACTTAATGCGTTACGTCTATGAGTGTCTCCGTACTATCCAGCCGACTCACTGGATTCGCTGGAGTCGCGGGATCGCCGAGCAGTGAGACGGAAAAGAGCAGTCCCGCGACTCCCGGGACTCGACCAGTAACAAAAAAACACATTAACGGAGAAGCCCAAGCTCTAAGCTTGGGGAAGTGTCGGTCTTACTGAATATATGTTTCCTATCGCATTTGTTACCGGCCATGCTGGCATTTATTATTGTTCTTATGTCAGCTGCTCACATTTAATCGTTGCCGACGTTACATTATAGGTGACTTCTATTTATGAATCGCATTGAAGACTACCATGTGTAAGCTATGACATCGATATCAACGATGCCGACTCCAGGGAAAGGGGGAGATATTATTCTAGATTCATTTCGGTGTGAAAAGACATATACTCTACACGCTATCATAGATGCACGTGCCCCTTGCTTTCTCGAAACGTCTGTAGGTCATCACCTACACTGCCGACTCCACGCGCTGGATACTACTCACGATATATCGCACCAAAGGATAACGATACGCCGAGTCACAAACTTTAGGGTGGCTGATAGAAAGACAAAACATAGATACCACCTCAATACACACTCAGAAATACTTGTACAGACAACACGGCTACAAACAGTTTCACACTAACCCTGGAGTAGACGTGACAGGCTTCTCCGTCTTACCACATGCCGATCCCACAGATAAAGCGTCAAAAAAATGATACCGACTCGAAAATGAAGAGAAGAAAGGTCGCCGACCAGTGAGACAGAGAAGGTCAGACCTACCGACTCCCGGAGTCGACCTTACTTCTTCAAAATCATAGTAGGGATTCGCCTACACCAAAAAATAATATGTTCAGTTCATTTATTTCCCATACCCCTCAGAGACAAGTAGCATACTAAAATGATATGCAGAAAGATATCTTTCTGAGAAAAACGATTCATCCTACATAAACATCATATGCTGAAATCGTAGATTTATCAAGAAATCGATATGCATAAAGATAGCAAAGAAGGAAGCACAACCAAAGAATATCAATCATCAAACCCACCGCATAAACGGAAAAAAAGAGCACAAAGGCAGCACCACCAACCAGGATAACTCACCGCAAAAATTACAGGAACCCGAAACCAAACAGGAAGCAAAATAACACCGCATCTGAAATATTCCCGAGTAAGGCAACGACCCGCAAAGAAAAAAGGCAAAAGAAGTCACAAAACTATCACAAAATCAGTGCAACCACCTCAAGAAGGCCCAAACTCAAGATCAGAAATCCATACCAAGAAATCGACCCGCATCACGATAGCAGAGTAAAAAATCAAAGCATCTTAAAATTAACCGAACTAAACATCGATCGATCAGCCAAGCGAACTATGGAGCACCAAAACTTACCAAAAATAACCGGCGGATGGCGAATGGAGCCCAGCCAGCCAACCGAAAGAACCAACCAAGATGACGACCTAGAAAAAAAATGAAACAGAGAAAAATAACATGAGCAAGACCCACCAAAACAAAATTAAGAAAACACCGAAAAATCGCACGATAGCAAAAACATTACGACAAGAAAAGCACGGAAATAAAAAATAGAAGAGGCCGATCTGCAAAACAAATAACAAACATAACCATGTGGAAAAAGAAAACAAACAGGCATAGAAATAGAAAAACATGAAGCAAGCAACCAATGAATAAAACATACCACAATCAGCACATGAACAACACGTGAACAACCACCGGGAGCCGGCACATCCTCTGGCGCAACCAATAACAGTAAACCGGCGATCTGCGAAAAACAGAACAAATAGGAAAGAGATTTGAGAAATCGAGGAAACAAAAAAACCGGATAAGCAACAAACAATACAACAACACAGATCAAACACACGTGAACGACATGAAGAAAAGACGACCAAGAACAGAGAGTCCAACACGGCAAGAAAACCCAACCTGATCTCAACGGGAACAACCGTGACCGGAAGAACATCGAACGGATTCCATTGAAACACGGCAGAGGTCGACGAAAACACGGCGGTGCAAGAATAGAGAGGAAGAAGAAAAGGGGTGAAATGAGAGCTGCAGTAACCATCCAATCCAGAAAACACCCTATATACCGTTCCATGGCACTGTATTTAGGTCGGTAACCACTTGCAACCAATGGCGAGCCGCCAGCGTGATGGAAAGACGCCATGTAGGATGGTGAAATCGGGCCCGATTTTCAGCTGACATCACGAACAGTACCGATCCTGCGAAATACCGAACGTGCCCCGTTACACTATAGAATATACGCACTTTACTATAAACAATATGCATCGGCGACACACGCAAGGGAAACATCAGCGACGCAACGTCCCCATCAACCGACATGTGGGCCAAGGAGAGGGAGGGACCAACGGTCAGCGAGGGAGAGGGGAGAAGAACACGTAGGACGATCACTCTCCCGGACGGGCACTCCCTAAAACCTAGAACGGTAAATGAACAAAATCAACCAATGGGAGGAACGCGCTCGGAATGTTTGGCACTGTTGCCCGTCCGCCACACCGATTAAACATGACCCGTGAGGCTGACGGGCAGGCCCTCGGGCTACAGCGGTGATTCACGTCGGACGTCAGCGAGAGTGGGTGCACGAAGCTTGGTACGGTTAGCGACTTTGCAAATCCCTATTCATTCCGACTCCAGGAGCCGGCAAGGATCGGACGGAGCGGAGGCACGAAGCGGGAGGATTGGATGGCTAGAAAGCCAAATCGCTGAGGAGCCTCCAAGGGGTCTCACCGTTTATATCTTTAGATGTGTGTGAATCTCAAAAAAAAAATCAGTGTTCTGAATTTCTCTTTCCTCAACACGAAATCTGCAAGTTCACCGCTAGAGTTCTCAATTGTACTACTAATTCTGATCAGGATTTTAAGTATCAAATGTAGAGTTACAGTGTATAACTTTTTTTGAAAGGGGGGGAGCTCTATACATTAGACAACCATGGCATTACAATCTTGCGTAAGGGATTCCGACGCGCAGGAAGGAATAGCCCCATGCTTAACACCACACTCACGCTTGCCTAATTGAGCTAGATCATGCGCAACTCCATTGTTCACCCGAGCAGTCTTGCTCACTCGACTTCAACCAAGACGCCAAGCAAAGCTTTAGCTTCCAGGTACAAACTCCAGTGTCCAGAACGATCCTTCTCAGTAGACTTGAGGATAGAAACCACCCGAGCGCAATCAGTTTCAATGATCTCAGCCTGTTGGGGTTTGCTGCCAAGAAGCGGATGCCCTCGAGCATTGCCATCACCTCCACCTCTTCTGCACTAGCCAGGTCGCAAGAGTTTTCCATTGTGAGAACAAGACAGCACCATTAGTATCACGGGCAACCAAACCAGTGCCACCAGACGCCGATGAGTGATTGAGGAAACTGAAAGAGCCAACTCTTGAACTTCTAGCCATTTGTTTATACAAAAATAATCTGGTGAGCAACCTAAAAAAGTTAAGTGGCCGAGACTAAACGCTAAACTAAAATGAAGTAGAGCTAGTCAGACACATGGTCCCAGGCATAGGAGCATACAAAAGCAGACATAGGGCTGTAAGTGAAATCTCAGCGCAAACATGATGAGTGCGGACTGCCATTTCAGAAGTGGAAGGTGGCCGTAGCTGCATACAAGCCGCACCCCGGTAGACTTACTAATATCTGAACTTCCAGAACATCGAAGAGTGAGAGTCATCCACGGCGTAGCGCAAACTATCGGAGTAGCGGTCCATGTGGCCGTATCCCCCGACCTCTGCTGTCAACAGCGCCAACAGGTCCCTGTGACACGATTGCTTTTTCTGAAGAACACGGATGTACGCACATAGTCCGAGCCAGATGGTTTCTTTGCGCCTTAGCTTTAGGACCGGGCGCACACCGTATTGCAGCTCCGCGTCTTGCATGCAGCTGATAATGCGACTATGCATGTATCTGTTCAACAGGAAAAAGGGGGAAAGTTGCTAAAAATGTCAAATTTACATTATATACCTTGTTTGCTACAATTCAGAGAGAGGGTAAAACAGTAGGCTGGATGAAATACTGTGAGCGCAGTTTGTTGTATGATGATAATTCACGTCCAGAAACAATCTAATACCTGAAGGTGTTCTTGATGATATGCAGAACCTCCGGTTTGCTCATGCTGGAATACGGCAAGCTTCGGATGTAGCAATGGAATTTCATCGCGCATAACAGGAAGGCCTGATATATATTCAGTCGTACGGTGCCTGGCGAGTTGATGTTGGAGTCGTAGAAAATGGGATGACACTTTGGACGCATATAATTACATAGCTTACTGCTAAGGCACTTCATGGAAGAATGCAACTTCACAGTGATCGTGGACATGATCGTGATATCTGAATACCTGTTAAAAAATGTGCATACTCATTATTAGTTCTTTTGGTTAGCTAAATTCGTCTGTGATACTTACTGAACAAAATATGGGAGTGTTTGCAAAAACAGTAAGAACAACAATACGAAATTTAGGCAATTAAAATAAATGGACATCTTAACATCTACGAAAGACAAGCAATGAAGCTGATGGATAGCTAAATAATCAAGTTCCGTCTTCAAGACAAGGTTAGAATAAGTATCCATGAAGGAACTGAATCAACATCTGGTGAACTGCACAGATCTATTGTAAGTTTCAACAAGATTTAAAAATATAGGAAAATTCTGGTGTCTGTATCAACATTTTACCTTATGAAATTCAAAAAAAACATTTTACCTTATGTAATTTGGTGTGGTTTAAAAGAAATTCATGACTAATGATTAGTCCAGGTATCAACAACACGATGGCAAAACAAGAGCAGTGGTTCATTTGTTTCTCAGGGATAAAAACGGGTAAGAGTCCTAGATCCTTGGTCTATATCAATGAAATTTATCACTGTATTGATGAACTGAATCAACAAAACTAAAACTAGACACAGCAGACGTGCCTTGTATGATCAGCTTGAATTTCCAAATTTTCACAATTTATGAGTAAACCACTCCATGGAATGAAATCAACTCCATCATCACCCGTGTAGAGTCTATTATGGCAATGCTCGCTACTTCCAACTTTGAAGTTGAAACCATATTTTCTGTCATTCATGTAGCAGTTGTAGTACACAAAGCCTCTTCTCATTCTATTAAAGAAGTTTAAAGCATGCTTCTTTGAGAAAGAGATAAACATGAAATCATCAATGAACCTCATCAACAAATATTCCGGTTCTGAAACAGCATCTCCTGAATTAATAATTCCATCATGCAGAAATTTCAATACCACGGAATTTTCAAGGTGGCCATAGTACAGGGAACAAAGGTTGGAAGATAACTTGTTTCCTTGAGCAATCCCACTTGTTGCAAGTAAAAGTTTTGGCCAATCTTCAGAATATTACACTTGATTTGTTCAAAAAGGATGCGGCGAAGCTCTTCCTTCTGGATTGTAGTAACAGTTCCCTGATTTCCCACAATGAAAGTAAGGTTTTAAGACATTCTGCTGGCCGAAACTTTTATCTAGGAAACAAGAGGAAGTAAACAGACTGTCCAAAAAGATTGAGCGACAGCATAAAAGGAGTAACAGGCTCCCTTTTAAGACAATTTTACAGCCAAATATTCTTAGGACCTGACCGAGAGGTGAGATAGTTCTTTTTTCTGTTGTATTTCTTACCTATCAAATTACCAACCAGTTAGTTCTATTTTTACTACTTATATTAGGATATTTTCTTATAACATAAGCGATTTTATTTTTGTTAGGATTTTTTTTGGGCCAGCAAAAACTGAAAAAAAATGCTCACAAATAACTTTCTACCCCCTTTGGCTTCTCTTAGCTGACTGGACAACACAACACGAGCCTCGCGTGTAAAGAACAATATCACCAACAATAAACAACACCAAATCTACATCAATTTGTCCTCACTGAAAAAATAGTGAAAGCTATCAATTAGCCTGCCCATTGCTCCATTCTATCAGAAGAAATCAATAAAAATACAAGTGTCGTGTACAACAAGTCAACAAGGCCTGAGCAGAAGAGGTTAACAATCGAAAGAAAAGAAAAGCTAAAAACCACCTTAATGAATATTAGCCATTGCCATTGTTTTCACGATCCTTGCAAGGCAAGACATACATTTTGTGTCATCGCAGTTTTACTCACCAGATGAATTACATATTTACATTATAAAAATTCGCTCCAGATGTGATTCTGGTTTAAGAAATATATCATACGAAGCCACATATCGATTTACCAAGTCTCTGGACTGTAAAACGATGAACATGTAACAGGAACAGAAGTTCAGCATATGGCTAACTCTAAATCAGTCTACTTCACATTAACTAGTTTAAGTAATTGTGCGGCTAGGTGCTACAATACATGTATTTGAATTTAGATTTGTATTAAGCTTCACTATTGAATTACACTTCTATGGGAGGGAACGAGTAAGATTTGACTTCCAGTGACAAGCATTTTAATATTGTTTAGTGGTTGTTACATATATTTTAATATCAGTCACGTTCACTTATAAGTCAACCCCAGGAGAATAAATGAAATGAGCTCTGATACATTACCTGATCAACAAGAATGCCACCACTTGACGATGGCTGAATTGAGAAATCGTGGATGTTGTTTCCGTTGCTGACAGAGACATTTGAATCAAAGCGGTAAACCGCATCCTTAGACCTACTGTATATTACTTTCGCACATTTCCTCAGGACATACTCATCACCTTTCAGAACTTCATCCATAATTTTCAGCAGCATGTCATGATTAACACAATCAAATGCCTTGGATACATAGCAACAACAATATATATCTTCAGCTCCTTCAACTGTCTTCTTACTGAAGAGATAAAACTGGAAAGGTTTTTGTGAACAATATCGTACTCGAAAACAGAAGAACCAAACACCTCTGGATTCTCATCCCTTACTTTCTTAATGACTAACTGACACTTACTGAGAATGTCATCCTTTGATTGAGCTTTAAAATTTACTAATGGTCTCATATCTTCGGTTTTTGGAAGAAATCTCACTGTTGAAGAACGGTACAGATGTCTTATTGCTGTCCTTGATGTACCAGACAAAGTCCTGAAGCTCTGGGCATTTAAGGAAGCAATAGCATTGCTAGTAAGATTCCTCCAAACTGACTTTGGATAATAGAAAACATCATATCGCTTTGTTTCCCTTTCTGTAACATAAAAGTATGTATTGATCAATGGTATCACAACATCAGAAAATAACCAGCTCATCCAACAACGCAAGAGGTTGTTCTGTTTCTGCTCCTCCATGCCACTTGATACCTCAGTGTCTTTTCTCATTGGTACAGAGCAAGAGCAACCAGTGAATCCAATTTTTGATAGCCAAGAATAATGTGATACTTTTAGCTCACCAATACAATCAGTTACTTGAAATGTTTCAAACCTTCGTAACCTTATAAACTTCCAAATGTTTATCCTTAAAGATCTCTTACTAGAAGGATTGCCAAGCAAAGGCGGCGTATGATTCGTGCCAACACTGCCCAGACAAAGGATACTACTTGCTGATGCGTAGTGTAAGCTTCCAATTGAGCAAAAGATCCATCACAAAATGCTGATTTTCCTCTCACTGAATATTGTATGCTTCCTTCGTTTTTGGCCAGATCAGCTGAAGGGAACCCATCCTCTACGACCTGCTTTATATTGAAAGAGAATATGACATCATTCTTCTAGTTTCACATTAACAAATTTGTGCTATTTTAACCAAGTAAATAATATACCAGCTGGTGTAGAACGAAATGTCTAAACATATACTGTATATAATTATGCATTGAGGTTCAATAATTCGCTTATGTCATGTTTGATCAGCATAACAGTTAAGAGACAACTATGTCATGCCATAACAAAAATACTATTTTCCCTGTTCTAATTGGAAGAAAAATAGTAGAGGAGATGGTTTTCCTCTCTAAGATTCAAAATTTAGAGCAAATAATATAGGATACTCAGCAAATAGGAGAAGTGAGACAAAATAGCCATAAACTGTTTTGTTGTGTGATTCTCTATTTTACTCAAAAGTGGTTTAATTGTCCAAACGTACCTTAGACTTGGCAGAACAATGCTTCCTAAATAGTTTATTATACTGACAGCGTTTAGAATTTCTTATGAGATTTTTCACTTGTTGAAGTAGCCCATGACACCTGGTAACAGGAACAGTTAACCACTAGCAACAATATAGTCAGATAGATGAAAAGTTGAAAAGATGAATATATGAGACTGCATAAGTGCGACAACAAACAAAAGCCACGTTGGCTCTTTACTGGCAAAATAATACGAATCAAATCTGTTGACTCACAGGCAACTAGAATTTCTTGTGGAAGATCCATCGCAGTCGCAATGGAAGAACTCTATGCAGCACCCCTTGATTCCAAATATGCGCTTTATAAGAGATAGTGCATCTTTTCTTTTCCTTTTATTAGTCAAGTCTAACAGTGTTAAAGAAATTTTGAAGATAGTATCACAAGTAATATATGCAATGCTAAATTAGTACACAAAGTTGATGTGGAAACAACAAATGAATTAACATATAGTAAGAGTTGCGAAATCCGAACTGTGAAACTTCAAATGCCAGTATTTAACGAACTCGCATTCTAGTTTTTTATTGTACATGCTGTAACATGTAAATGTTCAGAAGACATCCGATAAAATATAGAGTTAACACATGCAGCAACGGAGTATTAATATAGAATGAAACATATCAGAGCTATGAAACAATATCCATAAGGCCAGTTCATGTTACCACAAGAAATTAGCCTGAAATCAATTGATTTTGATTTTCAAATATCATGCATTTGTCCATATCATCTTAAGGAGGACATGAAGACACTGATAAATGTAAACTATTTACAAGTTGTTTTGAACAATTCATACGTTTCCTCCAAATAACATCTTAGATAATGAAAAGATACAGCAAGATATTAGTTGTATACTTGTATTTCATATATGCATTTCTTTTTTTAACTAGTTTACCTCCAGCTTTACAGGCACATTTCATACTTAAAGAAAATATGTAGAGTACATCTCTAAAATATAGGAACGTATGTTTTGTTTACAAAATAGAGGACATCTGTAAATCAGATGATATGATCAATGGTAACTAGAAACATTACAGTGAGTAAACCATAACGAGATACGGCAGCATACTACCGTTTATTACCAATATCACACCAAATCTGTGCTATGATAAAGTACATCTGGCGACACAGCAGCACAGAAGGTCCCATATTGCAACATGAGTCACCAATAATCTATATCACTTCCGCACAGAACCTTGCACCCATCCACTGATGCTCTTGCTTTAGACCCCAGCAAGAAAAAAATGGGAGTTGGTTTAAACTCAATCTAGATCTTCACTTACTGCAACTTCAGAACAATTTTGTTAACAGTAACACGGGTTGCAGTTACAGAGATTGATACACTTCAAGTTTTGGTGGGTAAACAAATAACAAAAGGATACTGTTGCGATGGAAGACATTCTTGGATATTCTTTTGTTATAGAAAATACTGTGTCTTCGTATGAGAGAATCTTCTGATACACATTTCGAAGCATTCAATAAAAGGCAATTGAAGCAGACGGGACCACTCTGCAAGTACAAAAACATGTTGAAGAAATTGCAGCAACATAAAGTTCATTCCAAACGGCAAAGCCCAGTATCAAAAGGCAGATAGAAATGTGCACAAAAACTAAAAAATTGTCATGTGCTGCACTTTGCATGTTTTAGTTTCGGCTAGGTTTGGAGCTTAATATCATTTTTGAGATAAGAAATAATGAACAAATCTTCAGGACATGACAAGCATTACTTGGAAACATACTCAAACTAATCAGACTAATTCAGAAGATATCCTGGCTGACTTGAGATCAAGTCAACAGCCCTAACTGGGGGTGCAGCAGCACACATATGAGCAGCGACACGTGAAAATAACATTAAACATATGCATAGCTGGGCTGATGATTAGTAGAAATGCTCACTTGTGTACAGAACATTCATGAAAGGGTACAGTATAAGCCTAATGACAAGGATATTCTGTCAAAAGAAAAAGTAACCAGACCAGTAATGATCACTAGAAACATTCCCATAATTATCAGAGTAAATGTGAGAACCAAGTTCTGGCGTGGTGGCTAGAGTTCATGGTGGTGAACTCGCCCACCCGTGTTCTACTCCCGGGGGTGCTATCCAGATGAAAGAAATCGCGAAGAGGTCTATCCCCTACCTAAACAACATACAGTTCAGGGAGGGATCCATCCTCCTTTAGCCACGTTTTTTTAAGCAGAGTAAATTTAGCAGATGAAACAAAAATGGAAGGAATGCATATAGTATTGAGCACATGGACTTCACTAGAATCATAAATGGTACCCTCCAACAGCATGTCATGGTTCCAATTTTATGAGTAACAAATGTCCAATTTTATGATTTGCGTATGAATATAACTGAGAATACTAAAACGAAATATGTTTCTGGCCTACTTTCTACCATGTTAGGCACAAACATCTGTTGCACTGTTGTTCACCCCACACGCTAGTAAAATATGCAAAGAGGTGGTATTGAGGAATTGCAATTCCATTGTCTCACTGACATGTGACCCTAGGATTAGCATGTCAGTGTGTCTAGTCCAAGTTGTTGTGTTTCACAATTTTTAACTATATATATAACTTTAAGTGTAAGCACAAAAGAATGGAGTAAAAATCAAATAGCAGGAGATGGGGAGGGAATTGAGATACAGTTGTAAGTAGCTGGAGAGTCCTACTTGGGGTCTTGTATATTGGTCGCCTGAAATATCCAACACAGAACTGCGTGACTTCTGGCATGACAGGACAGGTGCATTGTATGGCTCTTTGATATGTGGAACATTATTATCATTGTTCATTCCAAGAGAAGTGTTATCTGCAGTAGGCTGCAAGGACTGCCTTTGATTCTTCACTTCCGCAGCTAGGCCATCTGGTAAGAGATTACACACAGTGTAGTTACTCTTGTTTAATTTACTTAACTCTGTTGACCTTTCTACAGAACACGCCTGCTTCTGCTTACTGCGACGTTGCCACTTATACAACCGTTTTCTTTTCCTAGGCTTCTGGGTAACACAGTTGGAACAGTTACATCCATCACCTGAACATTTAGGTTTTATAATGCCCACAGCATCACAATTTCCAGAACTTGGTAGAGCATCAGTTTTCTGAGTGTTATCTGAGCAGTCAAACCCAGATTTTTTGCTGCTGACAGGATTGCCTCCAGATACGTTTTGTGCCATCTCTGCATTACGCCACATGTGGCACTGAAATCACAAAGACATGCATTATCTGATCAGTTTATTTGAGAAAAGAACACCTTAGCGTTCACTGTTTGCTAAAAGAACACTCAGCGGTGAGGTCACAAGGAAATTTTAGGGTGTAGACGCATACCGTGTGGCATTTGGCTTTTACGGATTTGGATTGTTGTTTTGTTGCCATCCTACGTGAGGATATACGCTTTTGCAGAACAATGTTGAGCGGAACACCAGTCACCTGAAGAAAATCACTCTTTCTAACGGGCAAGAAGACAGACGAATGCATCAGGATGTAGCACATGAGCATATCCCCAATCTGAAACACAACGAGCTTCTGTGAGGCAAAATAACATGAGGAACTCCTCACACATCAGAGAAAGAGGGGCTTTCATTGCACTTACTCTCTGCCGGAGAATATCCCAGGATGAAGAAGCAACAAGGGTACCGGCAAAGCCACCCTGGTAAAGCAAAAGAAGTTACAATCATTATTAATGTACTATATAGTAAAAGAGCAAGAAATAGTGTGCATTTTTTAAGGATCGAACATTGCAATGCAGAGAAAAGGTTGTTCTTTGCGGGGGCTACATTTCACATCTGAAGGAAGAACCTACTACGGCTACATTTCACTTGACTGTACCTGACGGATGCTGCTGCAGAGGACGTTGGTGGTTCTGCCGGCGCTGTCCGTCCAGATCAGCTTGGTCGACTCCCGAACGAGCTGCGCGTCGAGCACCGTGCAGGCAAACAGACGACCTCAGCAAAAAGACGAGGAACCTAGTGCAAGAATGGCAGAGGGAGAAGAAGAAGAAGAAGAACCTCGGCCTGCGTGTGGGCGTTGCCTGGGGAGTACCGCGGCGGCGGCGGCGGGGCGGGAGTCTGCTGGACGGCGCAGACGGCGCGGGTGACGAGGCGGCGGTACGCGACGGGGTCGCCGGCGCGGAGGAGGTGCGCCCAGCGGCGGCACGCCAGGCACCCGGCAGCCGCGCCGCGGGAGCAGGCGGGGCAGGGGGCGCCCGGAATTGGCGGGGCAGGAGGGCGAGGATGGTGGCGCCGAGCGGGCGGGCGCCGGACCCGTAGGCGAGGCGGAGCTCCGGGCGGCCGCCGAACGCGCGACGGCGGCGCCGCCGCGCCATCGCGTCGCCGGCGGGGTCGGGGGTTGGGGAGGAGGGGAGGAGGCGCCGGTGGTGGGGGAGGAGGAGGCGGGATTTGGAAATGGGTGGGTCAAAAAGGCGCCATTTTTGGCTCCCGTGCTTGCTTTGGTACTGCTCGGTTGGGCGGCGGTTTCTCTGCTTGCCTCGGAACCCGGGAAGTGGATCACCATCAGATATCTAGTACTCCGTACGTCTTCTTCGGCCGATCTGAACTAAAAGCCGAACTCCTCCTTGTCAACGATCCTGCGGACCGACCACGCGAGCTCATGCTTGTCCATCGCGGCTTGGAGTCGTTCCGCAGCACCGGGAGCGCATGCCTCCACCATGGTCGTGAGCTCGTCGTCGGCGTCGCGGTCCGCTTGAAGACCGGAATCAGTTCCTCCATCATCACGTCCGTGTTGTAGCCATCGGAACCTATGCTTCCACAAGTGACGACGACTTCCCCGTCGGCAATGGGGGGAGATAGAATGTGACGGAGAGATCGGGGTGGGGCCATCCCGACATGCGGTATTTGTTCGGGCCAAAAAAAACAACCCACCCACATATCGGACGAAATTTTCTGGGTCGGGCTTATCCAAAATCTGCTACAGATGCCTTAGTCTTATGCCGTTATGGTGTTTGTGCCAAATGGCGCCATAAATTTGTTCTTTGTCCCGCCTTCTCCTGCCCTCCCCCAATTTCTTCTCGGTTCAAACCGGCGGAGTCGGAGAGTGACGAGGATATGGAAAACGCGCGACGAAGCATCAAAGTCAAAGTCAGCAATGACGAGGACGGGAATAGAGCGAGCCAGAGCGGCAAGCCGCGGTGTATTTGAGCAAGAAACTTGGAATGCGTGGTGGTGCGTGACGACGCGACTTAGAGGGATGATCCGGTCGTGTCGGATCGAAGGAGAAGAGATTGCACCATAACAAGGGGGTGGAGCCGAAGAGAGAGACGAGGATATGGAAGATGCACGATGAAGCCCGAGAGAGCAATAATGAGGACGGGAATAGAACGAGCTGCTGGCCACTATGGATGTGAGCAAGAAACTTATGATGTGTTTGATTGAGCTGTGGATTCTTGAAAATCAGCCAGGGAATCAGTAGTACAAAAACGGTTGTGAGCTTAAAACTGTGAGAAAGCTGAAAACTATTTGGTTGAAGCACCTGTCAACTGTGGATTTGATAGGAAATATCAATAATGCGCCTCAGTCCCTAAGAATTTATTTATATGCTAACTGATTTTAGAAAATTGATTTTTTTTTTCATTTCTTGATGTTTTACTACATATGGCTAATAGAACAAAAATATTTCTTCGTAGAAGCATTTCCACAAACATCTTGCAGCAAACAAAATAAAGCAGAGTCGAACGGAACATCTTCGGTCCATTAATTGGTTTTATGCACATGCACCCACGAATTGCATCAGCTGTTCAAACCTCAATAGCACATTGTAGGCACACACACTTTCTTTGAAAAGAGAAAGGTGGGGGCGGCGACGGTTTTGCAAAACGACGGTGCGGCGACCAGTTAGGTTTGCCCGATTCAATGTACATTTGCTTTCTTCAAAACAAGAGCGTGAATTAACCCCTGGAGAATTCCTAAGTATTCCAGCGACCAACGCAAAAATATTTCAATCAAATACGTTCAGCAGGAAATTCACGTGCTCAATAAGCCTGCTTGGAATGGTTGCAATCTTTCCGCCACTAAAATTTACAACCAAACCATTGATTTTTTTTTTACAAATAATCCAAGCAGCCCCTAAAAAGAAGAAGCACGACACCCAGCATATTTTTCAGATTGTAAGAAATAAGGGTTATATCCAGAAATACAAAAAAACAAATCAAAAAGGTACATGTACACCCATTGTTTTTGCCAAAAAATGGAGTACATATATCTACTATATATAAAGGCTAGCTAGATTCAACCCCTCCCCCCCCCCCCCCCCCCCCCCCCCCCCCCTCCACCCTGTCCACGTCACCCACAATTTCTGGACCGTCCGATCTACCAAACGAACGGCTGAGATGAGCTCGCGCAACACATCCCAGAGATCTACTGTTCCCGGGCGATTTTCTACCAATCAGAAACCAACACGTGTCCCGGTCACCAGCCGGTGCATCCGGTTCCAGCCGGTCACCCGCCGCGCACGGTTTTTGGCGCAAAATTTTTACAGGAAACCCCTCCCGAAGGACTTAATTGCAATTACGAAAACCTCAGTGACTTTTCTGGAAACCGTCCACGAAACCCCCCCTCCCTCCCTCTTTTCTCTCTCTCCCGCGTCGGCGGCGGCGGCCGCTCCTATCCGTCCAGATCGCGCGCCGACACCGATTTGAGACGCCGGCGACCGCGCGCCGCCACCCAAGCCGCCCTCCCCCCTCTGCACACTTCGGAGGGCTGCCCCCTTCCCCGACCTCCAGCCCACGCCCCCGCCGCCCAAGTCCCAGCAGCAGGGCCCTGCTCCTCCGCTCCTTGCTTCCTCCATGGCGCAGCCCCAGCAGCCCATCGGCAGATCCAGCTCCAGCTCCCGCTCGAGATACAGCACTTCAATTCGCCAGGTTCCAGCCTCGAGACATGGTTGCGGGCCGGCCGCGCCGCCACTGCAAAGCTAGAACGCGCGGCGGAGACGGAGCTGCGCCGGAGCCAGGTTCAGGCTCCCATCGCTGCCTCGACTATCCAGGTTTGAGGTCACTCCCTATCTTCCTTGCTCTGCATCCACAAATCGTGTCTCTGTAATTAGTGCCGGTTCGCGTGATTTGATTCGAATTTCGTCATCTTTCGGTGCGACAATCGCACATCTCCAGGAGTTCTACATATATACTTATCTAATTTTGTGACATCTGAGCTGTTAGAGCAACTAGAAGATACCCGCGCCTTGCAGCGGGTATCACTTTAGAAACTACATCGTGTAAATAAAATGGTATAAAAGGTATGACATATTAAATAAATATACGACAATCAAATTTTCATAGACATGAATTGCGTGTGTATTATATATGTTAATGTGAACTATTAGATGGTTGGAGGAATGTATGATGTGTATATTAATAAGTATTAGTGAAAATGACATGGACAATTGATTGGCTAATAGCATGGATGATGTGGATAGCTTGCATGTTGAGATAGAAAAATAATAAATGCACTTAGTGGGGTTTTGCTTTATAAGAGGTATAGATAGGCTCGGATATTGTGAACTTGCGTACAGGCGCTTTCTTAATTGAGGGACAAGCATACAACATGGTTCAGTTTACAGTTCATAAAGATTAGTCATTCATGAGTTACTAGAAACTTACAGGCTTTTAGTAGATGTTCAGTTATGCTGTTATGGTTGACAGAAAAAATGCATCGAGTTATTTATTGATTGTGTAAACATAATCAGTACACTTAATTTTCATCAGCTATCTGAATTAAAGAACATTCTAAGCAAGCAAACATATAACGCACACAAATCAGCCGGTCAAATATACTTAAAGAACTGTAGTTCATTGGACTATGCTGTGAATCAAGTTTTCTTAGCCTTGAGAGTATTGTCTTGAATTTTAAAAGACAGACTACAACTTTTTCTCCTTTATTTGAAATCAAAGTTTTGAAGACCGAATTTATAAAATTTGTGCTAAAGTGAATTCAATCAAGTCTGACGCCTTTTTCTAATACTATATTTACATGTCCAACATAAAAAAGATGCATGTTGGCTTTCGGAAATTTAAAATTGTGTTTAGTGCAGATACGATAATGATATCTATCAAGTCTCAGTACATTTTTCAATATCACCGTTTTACTATTTGAAGCACATGCAAAATGACAGTGAATTAGTGAATCGATCTCGCAGTTGTTGACGCAGTAGAGGAAGAGGGGACGCTGCTAGCGGCTGGGGCAACATGTATTTTTATCTGTTCAAAAACAAAATCACGTATTCTGAATCCTATCGCTTAATCAAGAAAAGATTGTCTTTGTACATGTGTATCTCTAAGTCGATTAATATTTGTGGGGAGAGGAGGCCAGCAAGTTCACCTCGGTTTTGATAGAGGATTTATTTACAGAGGTTTTTTATGTTATCACATATTAGCCAACTGAATTTGTTGACGATATTTTAGCTTCGCGAAAGCTACAGTCCTAAATGTTGTATGTTCATTCGCTACAGGTCAATTCTGTGATTATCTGGATTGTATAACCAAGTTTTGCCATCTTCCACCATACAACGAAGGTACAAGGTCTAAGCTTTTAATATTTTTATCTCAAAAAAATAAATGAATGAGACGCTATCTTTCACATATTCTCAAGCTAAAATCATGTTTCATACATAACGTATTCTTTTGTCTGTAGATTAGTTAGCCAAATTCAAATGTTGGCAGTACAATTAGCTGCATGGAGTACCTTAACGATACTGGTTTTTAGCTACAATAGTTCCTACGATGTACAGAAAAAGGGCTTGAAAATGATGAAAAAACATATTCATGCAAAGTTTTCCTACAATTAAACTATGGACACCAGAGTGACTTTTCTTTAACAAAATAATAAACGTGGTTGCCTTTTTCTCAGATTTTTTTTTGTATAACACACATGGGACATTTTATATTTATATATACTATGCTACAAATAATTTCACTCCGAAGTTGATATTTGCTAATGCAATTTAATGTTTCTTCCCATCGACGATAAATCATACTTGCATCATTTAAATTGCTTTAGTACACGCAGGGTTATATAGGTCGTATTCCTCCAACTCAACTTTTCTATGCAAATTCTGCGCTCCAAATATTTATTTATTTTGTTCCAAACCAATTGCATAGCGATGAAGGGAATACTTGACATGGCGCAGATAGCAAGACAAACAGAGCGGACACAAGGCAACAAGGTAGCAATTCCTCGACTACTTTGGGCTGATTTGCAAGTGAATTTAGGATCACCTCTTTACCAATTAAAATTAGTCAGCCTGAAACTTTTAACCTTTCCTTCCAACCATAATCTAATATGTGGCAGTTTACAACATGAACGTTATATTATTGAATGGGAAGGGCATGGACCTATAGATACTGCCACAGCTGAAACATGATTTCTGATCTAGCAAGCCGGCGGACGGATGATTTAATGGTGTGTAGATCTCTTCTCTTACAGCATATTGATTTCACTCTTACATGCTTGAATGCTTCTCAGTCTTACATGCTTCTCATTTCTACAGGGAAAGTCTTTTGATTTGAAAATAAAAATCAACAAAATAAACAATCCTAGAGACTGGTGATTCTATGTTTGCACAAAGTGTTGCAAGAAGATAATACTCTTTCGTGTTATGTATGCTATTTGTTTTTCCTATCGTCGATGTGCTACAAAACATTTCTCATGTTTTGAAGTTGTCCAGCTTATCTTACAGTACAAGAAGGGGTCACTTTATCCTGCAATATTGCTTTAGCTTATGCTGTTTTAAGGAGAAAGTGCGATGACCTGGGCGATTTTTCCCAACCATGTTCACATATCCGGGCATCATGTGGTAATCAGGATAGTGACGCCTAGCAAGTTGCTTCAACATGATGGAATTGTGTTTGCCGTTTGTTGATGGTTATTTGTTTGCTTTTAGGGAACAATTGTTATTAGATTGATTGTCATTCATAAATTGCAATGTTGTGACACGGATGTGTTGAGGTTGCTTGCCACAATTTTTATGGAAGATTTTGAAATGTGAAATCATTGCTTTATTTATATAAAATGTGTGAACATATTATTTGAAAAATGTTATTGAAATGTATGTGCTCAATACCAACTGATTTAGCAAGTCTATCTATGCATGTCCCCAAAAAATTTCTATATGACTATCTAGAGCTGATATGTGCTCTAGCTTATTTATTTATATTTTGTGAAAATATGTGCTCTAGCTTATGAAACAATAATGGATCAGGTACCATACTAGCAAGGAAATTCTTGAGTGCTCCATCATGGTACCTCAATCTTCTAACTTAGTTGTCCTACGTTTGATTCCTGAAGAAAATTATCATCAAGGGATTTAAATTAATGCTCAAATTGGTTAATATTTGTAGATAACTATAATATAATTCCACTGATTATGGTGCTAAATAAGAAAATTATGGCAAAATGAAACCATACTAGATCATTCCAATTAGGCTAACATATTTAGAGGTAATATAACTTAAAACTCTTTAATTGTGTACTTAAATTTAAAAAGTGCCTGATTAAATAAATATTTGGAGAAAATGCAAATTCATTTCCTCTAAATATGGATTGAATTTTAATTGAACTTAATAAATGCTCTTATAATGAATTATCCCTGATTGTTGAGTTAAATTAAATATTTAAAACAAAACTCAAACATATTACAAAAAAGAATTGCTAACTACTTATGGCATACGATTAAATTTCGAAATCTAAACAATTTTTAAACGTAAACTTTCTTCGCATTTCAAAAAATTCAAATCTTCACAACTTTTACAAATCGACATTTTCAAATTTGAATTTCACCAAACAGGCGCGGCATTTGCCGCGCTAAGTTCCCTAGTATGAATATACATGTGACTGGTACATTGCTAGCTGCTAGCTGCAATCATTCGACAATCCCAGATTCCCAGGACAAGCAGCCCGCACTCTCTCCCCCAAAAAAGTAGTAGTGCTTCTTTCTTCTTTTTTTTTTTTGCACAAGGAGGCCCCGAAGGGGCAGGAAGCATTTCATTTAATCCAAGCAGTGGAAGTACATAACATTATAAAGGACCCCATAAGATAAGGAAACACACATAGGTCCCTAGAAAATGTAGAAAACACCTTGCTGACAGATTAAAAAAACAATCAGGTCCCTCTCTTTCTCCACCACCGAGCCGGAAGTCAGCGTTGCCGCCGTCGTGCTCGGAAGCGGGGACGAAACCACTTGCTCCCGTGCCTCCGTAGTATGCAGCAGCTGACCTCAAAAGGGGCCTCACAAAGGAGGTTAAACATGCGCCGGAGCCCTTAGCGGCTTCTGGATAGGCCAGACGATGGCCTTGGATGTCGGACGGCTATCACCCGCCGCCGAGGTGATGCTCCAGAAGATTGCTTCCCAACTCCACTGCTGCTTGATGCTGGAGCTCGCCCAGTCGATGCCGCATCATTCACAACCACTGCGCCTGATGGAGGAAAAATAAGACAGGAGGAGCAGAAGTACCTTGCAGCAGAGGGTTCATCACCCACACTGCCGGTGCAAATCGGCCCGCCATCAAACTCACCACACCTGCCACGGGTGGGAGGAGACAGGCGGAAAGATTAGCGTGGAGAATCACCCAAAGAGCAGGCGCAGATGCAGATCGACTGACACCGAGCTCCCTCCTCTCCTCACCACCAAGGCCGGCCAGAGGAGGGTGCCGTACGTCATCCGATGCATCTTGGCCACCACCACTCGAAACAGCCGCCGACACGCCCGTCCGTCCCCTCCCCTCGCCACCAAGGCCGGCCGGAGGAATCTTCCGAACAGGTCGGATGCATAGCGTCGAGCAGTGGCTGCGAGCCACCACATCAATCGTGCAGCGGACAAAACTCGACGATGAAGAGCACCTCCATGGAGCTCCAAGCAGCAACGAGTCTTTCCAGTCCAGCGGCGCGCCCGCATCGCCGCCGGGAGAACTGCCCAGCCCAATCTTCCACACGGCTCTCACCTTCTCCCCCTCACCACCGAGTCTGGCCAGGAGAAGCAGAGCAAGTCGCAGAAGAAGGAGGCCGAGGCGCTTATTGAAGAAGGCCGCCCTCGATCCGCCATCCCCGTCCCTCCTCCTCCACGGAGGCTTGACAGAGCGCATCACGACGACGAGCTTGGCGCCGCGCCAGTACGCCGGAGCCACAGGCCTTCGGGGCGGGGAAGAAGGCAAATCCGCCACGAGGAAGAACACCAAGACCAAACCTAGGCAACTACCTAAACTACTGCTATACAAGAAGGGCCGGCACCCTAGATCATCTCCACGCCGGCCAGCGCAAGCGCCGGCGGCGGGAGAGGCCGGATCTGGGAGGACACGGTGGTTGACTTTCAAGAGAGGAGGAGAGGAGAGGAGAGCCCCCTATTTTTTTCTTTTGGGGATCGCTGATAGTGTCAGTGTCTGCTTGAAAACAGTAGTGCTTCTTTCATCCCAGGACAAGCAGCCCGCACTCATCTGCTAACTCAACGAGTAGAAAGCCTATTTGGCTTCTCGGCTCCAATTCTCAATTCCACAATCTATCCTGAGTAGTTCAGGACAAACAGCTCAACACATGCAGCAGCTAGGTCTTGCGGTCGCGCCGCTGTTATTCAAAAAATCGAGAGGCCTCACATTAACAACTTTGTGATGATGATATATGTTATTGTTGGCATGGGATTTTTTGTATGCTCTGTACACCCAAATTATAGATCCTGGATCCGCCATGTGCGAGCATCTCCAACGCCTTGCACA
The DNA here is from genome assembly GCA_947311845.1 of Poa pratensis. NCBI lineage: Eukaryota > Viridiplantae > Streptophyta > Magnoliopsida > Poales > Poaceae > Poa > Poa pratensis. The sequence goes on along the minus strand of CAMZMU010000069.1, from coordinate 1,788,180 downwards.
CGAGCTACTTGTTTATGTCGAAGAAATCACAAAATTTATACAGTGAAAGGAACGCATTGCACACGAGCTACTTGTTTATGTCAAAGAAATCACAAAATTGATACTCCCTCCGATCCATATTAGTGGGCATATCTTTGTCTAAATTCATATGTATCTAGTTAAGTATTTAGACTAGATACATGTGTATCTAGACAAAGTTATGGTACGTGTGAACAGTGGGGCTTCTTTATGGTACGTACAAGTAGCTAGGACTCAAAATTTGCATTTCAAGTAACTTACGTGTGAGTGTGCGCCAAGGTAATCAACCATGGTGTTCCTGAGTCTCTCCAAGAAGCAACCATGGATGCGTGTGAGGAGATGTTCAGTTTACCAGGGGAGGAAAATGCTGCGTACATGAACGCCGGCCCGATGGCCCCGTTATACTCGGGACAGTTTCCGGTGCTGGTTACAATAGGAACTACGTCAAGTTTCTCACGCACCCGGATCTCCACAGCCCGGAGAAGCCCGCAAACCTAAGGCACGGAAAACTAGCTACTCGAATTAATGTACTCTTATTTACTTTCACCATCGATCCCTCACAAGCTCATTGCTTTGCCAGAGGAAATGTTACCGAGTACGCGACTCGCGCGCGAGGCCTAATGCTAGAGCTCACGATGGCCATCTCCGAGAGCCTGGGGCTTCACAACGGTCGCATTGCTGAAGTGCTAAACCTTGAAGACTGCTACCAGCACCTCGCCTGGAACCAATACCGCCGATTTTTTTTAAAATAATATTTTTTTAAACAGAAATTCGGAATCTAGCACGCGTTTTCGAGAAATTCGGAATATAGCGCGGTGTCGTCACGGCCCGTGCCGAAACAAGGGGTTTCGGCACGGCCAGCGCCGAAAGTGCTGATCTGCATGTCGCCGAAGGCAGCGGCAGGCGTGGCCCACTCCTTTCGGCAGCGCCCGTGCCGAAAGAGGCCTTTCGGCACCGCCCGTGCCGAAACCTGCCAACTAAAGCACAGCGCAAGGCTCGGCCTTCTTCTTCTTCCTTCTCTCGCCCGAGCTGCTGCCTCTCTCTCTGTTCTTCCGTTTTCCATTGAGAAAGACCACCGATTCTTGCCCCAAAAAATTCCTAAAAGCCCACAAATTCAAGGAATAGAGAATAGGAGGGTTGGGGCATCCCCGATCCGTTGATGGGATAGCACTTTGTGGAGGCGTTTGGGGGTGTGGAGGTGGAGCAATGGTGGTCAACAATGGTGGATAGTGGTGTTGTGTGCCGTGTTGGGGAAGCTAGAGGCGTGGTGCGGCGGTGGTGGTGGTGCTAGATTGAAGGGCAGCGGGAGCTACGCACGCGTCAAGGGTAAACCCTAATCTCTAGATTATTTAGGTTAAGTGTTAATATAATTTAAGGGTGGATGCATGACATATGTGTGGATTAGTGTAGATATATTTTAGTTAGTGGTCATATTTTAGGTGGTGGTAATATTTTAGTTGGTCGGCATATTTTAGGTGGTCATATTAGTATATGTTGTCGGTACGATGTTAATATAGTTTGCCGGTGGATGTGTCAGGATTAGTGTATGTTGTCGGTTAGATGTATTGTATATTTTGAGTAGTCTTTATGTTACCGGCGGTCGTCATATTTATTTTCGGCGGTCGTAATATTTAGATATATCCGTTGTGGAGTATTTACTGATTGAATAAATTTGTTTAGGTAATGGAAGTGGTCAATGTTGTTGTGCACTACGGTGCCGATACAGTCCGTACATCTGAGTCAGGGGTCGTAATTTTTAAGTTTAAATTTGTACAGATGGCTGCACATGCGTTTCTCAGTGGGGTGATCGATGGAAAACATCGTGCAAAGATTTGGGAGGGTGGTGACAAACCGAACATCTTGCGTACGCGCGGTCCAGCATACAACTGGATGATACACCCTGATTGGGTTGATCGGTACGTATAAGAGAATATATTGATTATTTTGTTATGTTGTACGATAATTTATGATAGGTCACTGACGAATAATTATGTTCGACAAAATTTTGTTGCAGTTTATCTTGGTCTGGTCTCTTACCTATAGCGTGCCTAGTTGAGGCGACTCGGCGGCAGTGGCTACATATTCCACCAGATCAGCTCGGGGCCCCAGATATTGATGTGGAGATTGATGCATCTCGACACATCAACCCAGACAAGTCACTGCTCTACTGCTTAGTTGATCGATGGAGGCCCGAGACCCACACTTTTCACTTCCCGTGCGGAGAGATGGCACCGACTCTTCAGGATGTGTCATATCTGTTGGGTCTCCCACTGGCGGGCGCGGTCGTAGGTCCTTTAGAGGCTCCAAATAATTGGCGTGCCGAAATGCAGGCACGTTTCGCAGGGATACATCCGGATAACCCGCCCTTAGAGTTCGAGCGACACGGTCCTCGGGTTTCATGGTTGAGCAAGTTTCAGGTAAGACTGTTAGAATTATGAGTTTTATTTTGTATTATCAACAAACTTGTACTTACTCAGTTCGTTTCGTATGATCAATGCAGATTGGAATTCTAGGATACCCGGATGCCGCGTTGACTGAAGCGCAGATTACTAGATGTCTGGAGGCATACCTGATGTGGCTGTTCGGCAAGGTAATGTTCATTGACTCCCACGTCGACACTATTAGTGCGCGCTTCATCAATATGGCGCGAGAGATTGCGGAGGCACATCACGTTGAGGACATAGTGCCACGGAGTTTTGGGACAGCTGTCTTAGCCGCCACGTACCGAGCTATGTGTTCGGCATGCACGAAGAATAAGAAGTCCGCTTCGCTTCTTGGCTGTCCACTACTGTTGCAGTTATGGTCTTGGGAGAGATTCCCTATCGGTAGGTCTGACGTCGACGCTCTTACACCCTGAGAGTACAGGCTCGTTGAGACAAACCTAGTCGCTTTGCCTACTATTGGTAGTATGTGGGCGCGTAGAGAGGTAACTTGCACATCATTTAACTTTTCAAACTCCTTATTTTGGTAAACTTGCACATCACTTACTTACCAGTTTATCTATTTGCAGAGACGGTACGCGGCCAGCAGGTTAAAAACTGCTACGAGGCATTCACGATGCAGTTTGATCAACTGCAAAACAATCAGGTTATATGGGAGCCGTACCGTCATGACAGGGTGCAGCGAGGTACCCCGGCGGGATTTGTAGCTTGTGCCGGAGGGATGAAAACTACTGGTACACTCGAGCCTGCATTGTTTTCGATGTCACAGTGGAGGAGATGGCCCAACAACGTGTCATGAGACAGTTTGGCAAGCGACAATTGCCGGAGCCTCCCGCTAGAGTTCCCGCCCTGCCTGCGCATATCCACAGGTGTGTTTTTAATCAACTGTGTTTACACTAAAGAATTTGGAATGTACTTTTCTAATTACACTACGCCTACATGTTTCAGATTATCGCGGCAAGGAGATAGAACTCTGGCATCTTGGCTACAGCTACTTCAGCCGTACATAGCGGCATGGGCGAACGCGACTGCTAATGTATGGCCCGCGGATGAGCCATTTGTGCTACATGATTTCAACTTATATCTGCAGACGTACAGACAGTCCACTCGACTTCGCTTAGTGCCCACGTCCCAGCCTGATCAGTTGCCACCTCCTTCTCTAACGGACATGTACCCACTTGAGGCTATTGCGGGAAGCAGATACTACGCGGTATGTACTTCACTAATATTGGTAAATTCATGTCTCAATAATCGACCCTAACATTTTGTTTTCCTACAATAGGCAGACTTGTACAAGAGATTCAGAGCGACGTTGCCGCCTTTGCCCCACTGCCGCAACAGGCGTCTTGGTTCAAGTGTCTGGAGAACAGGCTACGACATGTGTACTCTATTCTTACTTGTGCCGCCGGTGCAGACGTTGCGGCCCACGGCCAGCCCCGCGTCACCTGCGCCCCGCGCGGCACTCACTCTCCCGGACTCCGCTTATTCAGGATGCACAGGTATCACCCTCTCGTCACTCCACAGGTCGACAGGGCCCCCGACCAAGTCATACAGTGGTACAGACTCCTCGCCCACGACCTACATACGAGCATGGTAGTTCGTCCCACCAGCCAGATCCTTCCCAGCCCGGTCGCTCACAGCCACTTATGTACGAGCAGCCAGATCCTACCCAGCCTGGTAGTTCGACTCCTCGCCCACGACCTACATATGAGCATGGTAGTTCGTCCCACCAGCCAGATCCTTCCTAGCCACTTATGTACGAGGAGCCAGATCCTACCCAGCCTGGTAGTTCGACGTGGCAGGCGCCACCGTGTACGGGCTCGGGATGCCGCCTTCGTACGGGTATGGCATGCCGCCTGGTTACCAGTTCGCGATGTCGCAAGGTTACGGGATGCCGCCTTCGTACGGGATACATCCACCTCAACATAACGTGTGGAACCCGTCTGCTATGCCGATGTCTCAGATTCCGGTCCACCTCCGTAAGTACTTTATAATACTGTCATTTATTTATCATGTCCACCTAGACGGAGTACTGACGTAACATCTACATGTACAGGTGGGGGTGACGACTCTACACACACGGAGCTGTCCGATGACCCGACGTACCAGACTCCACCGCCGCCACCGACGCAGGAAACCCAGACACAGGAGGAGGAGCCGTTGCAAGGCCGAGGGATGCGTGAGCACCGCGCTCCGAGTCGCTTGTCACCTACCGGGCGTCGACCGCGTAGACAGCGGACACGTCCTCACAGAGATGACTGATACTACTATCTTCCGTATGAGACATATTATTATCTACGCACCACCTCCGCGTCGTGGCAGACGTCGTTGAGACTTGTCTATCTACGCACGAGACATATTATTATCTATGTATGAGACATATTTATGTTCGTATGTACGACACATATTATTATCTATGTACGAGACATATTATTATCTATGTACGAAACATTCCACATTGCATAAATTAATTTAACATACAGCACTACACGTCCACGTTACAACTTCACTACTTCTAAACACTGCATAGAACAACTACTGGTACAAATATTACATGCAACTCAACGATAACTAATTCGAATCAACGACTTCACTTCCCTCTGCCACGTGCTCGTGTTGGAGGCATGAAGTCGTCATCACTATTTTCATCGACGACAGTCTTGGATGCACCAACACTCTTCAACTTACGTCTAGAGTTGGCTCGTTTAGGAGGCATGAAATCATCATCACTATCATCTTCAACGGCTTTCTTGGATGATCCACCACTCTTCGCCTTTGATATAGCCCTCTTCACTGTTTCAGCGTGAAGGAGATTTTCAGGCCCATCAGGACATGCGCCAAAAAGCATTTCCATCCAACCAAAATGAGGGATCTGTTTGTTCACAAACTGTCCATCGGCAGGCCAGTGCTGGACATTCACAAAATCAGGGAAAAAGTTACTACGATAACACTAGATTCTAACATAATATAAATTCGGTACTCAGTTACCTTCACGTGAAATGCATAGGCCTCCGGCGAAAAATGGATTATCTTTGACTTAGGTGTCATAGGCATGTCCCTAAGCCCCGCCTCAATAGCTTTTAGCTCATTAATTCTCTGCCACTTCCACCGCCACCATCAATTTCATCTGAAATTTCTTCAGGGGTCATCTGGATTTTGTTTTTTTTGCTATAATTTCTCCCACCTCACGAATGTTGCCTCACTCACTAATTAGCTCCCTATAACAGCTCTTCGGCCTACCCTCCCTAATATTACCTTCAGTCCATATTGCGGCGTGATACAAAACACACCACGACCTATGCTCCGAACTAGGACCCGCACTACCAGACATCTTTCCTATCCGACTGAGGAAATAACCCGCACACCCCTCCTCCATCACCAAATCTACTGGGGTATATATATAGGCTCACTCGGGAGAAGAAGAGCGGGAGAAATATGGCGGGAGAAAAAAGGCGGGAGGAAAATGGCGGGAACAAAATGGCGCGAGAACTATGGCGAGAGAAATATGGTGGGAGAAGAAGGGCGGAATAAAAGCCGGGAGCGCGAAACAAATTCGGATCAGGAGTTGCATGCACTAATCGGCTTTAACCAGGAAAATAGCAGCAAAATGGCTCTTTCGGCACGGCCAGAGCCGAAACACCCTGTCGGCGCCGCCGTTACGCGAAAGCCAGAAGTGCATGCAGATTTGCCTCCTTTCGGCTTGGCCCGTGCCGAAACCAGATGTTTCGGCACGGCCCAGGCCGAAACATTGGTTTCGGTCCGGCCGTTGCCGACGCCGCGCTAGATTCCGAATTTCTCAAAAACACGCGCTATTTTCCGAATTTCTGTTTAAAAAAATATTATTTAAAAAAAAAATCATACCCGCCGGCAGTTGGGACAATCGGTTTGGGTCCTCACACTGACCACGGCCTCCTCAATCTCCTCTTCCAGAATGGAGTCGACGGCCTCCAGGTCCAGAAAGATGATTGTTGGATCCTCGCCAAGGCCATTCCTAACTCGCTCATCGTCATCATCGGCGATGAACTAGAGGTACTGCTGAGCTTGAAGCGATTTTGTACCTTCCTCAAAATATGTACTATGCTTAACTCTTAGATTGCTTCAAGATTGTTAGCAATGGAAGGTACAAGGCCGCGCCCCACCGCGCACTGGTCCATGGAGAGCAGGTGAGGATGTCATCCGCGTGCATGATGGGGCCGTGCATGGACGTCATCGTCAAGCCGATACCAGAGCTGGTACCAGAGGGAGTGGAGTTTAGGGGTATAAAGTACAGGGAGTACATGGAGCACAAGTACATGAGTATTATCAAGGATGCCAATGCGGCGCTGCTCAACCTTCCGGTGCAGCGTGACGAGCCACAACAGTCCGGAACTAATGCCTAAGACTCTGCTAGCTTATTCAGGTCGGAATCCTGAATAAGCACTTCTCAACTTATGATTATGTCTAGATGCGTTGTTGCATTTCTATATGGATCGGTTTGTTGTATTCGTCTGTTTCGTTGTGGTTATAAGTGAACTTATAGTAATTTTTTTAGTCTTATAGTGCTAATAGGTTTATCCCGTAGATGTTTCGATGCCGACCATCTGTCAGTGGGTTTCCTAATGGTACGAGGGCACTTCACTTTCCCGTTTACTTTTATATTTCTTCTACAGAAACTAGCACGATGGCCATCGCAAATACGAGGGCATCTTTTTGCAAGTTTCATGAAAGATTGTGTGTACCATTCAATCTATCATCAATGATGAGAAAAATTAGCTTTATTTTTCTAACTTGACATATCATGCCTAGCTGTTGCCAACTTATTACTACGAGACTCGCACGAGAGGCCCCATGTCGAACCTCACGAGTCACGGTGGCCATCTCCGAGTGCATGGGCCTTGACGATGCTTGCATCGCGCTAAACCTCCACGACTGCTTCTATTTCCTTGTCTGGAAAAAAAATCCACTGGCTGCACCAGTGGAAACAGGGGTTTTGGTGGAGAGGGGTGTTGGGCTCTAGTCCCGGGCGTGGTTCGATCCCGGACTAGAGGAGGGAACTAGTACCGGGCCGGCTGCTCCGACGCTGCGCAGGTCGGGTCCCGGGTTGTAGGGCACCTCTAGTTCCGGGCCGTGATACCACCCGGGACCGAGGCAGTCAGCGGCAGGGTGGAGACAGGAGGGTGGACCTTTCGTCCCGGGCCGTGGTACAGCCCGGGACTAGAGGTCCCGCTATATCATCTCCCACCCCGGGCCAGCCACCATTTTGAACTCTCAAGATCATCTCCATTGTTTCCTCTCTCAAGCTCAAGTGTAGCCCCATTTTTTTCCAAGATTTGTCAAGATAGACGGCACCCATCTCTCCAAGGGTTAGCAACACTTGATCCTTTCACCCGGCGGCCGAATTTTAGCCATTTCCATACAAGTTTAGCTCATTTCATTTTTATAGTGCTACCTAGGTGTTTGATGAAATGCCTAAGCTAGGTAGTTCATTTTTTTATGTATTTTGAGCTCAAATTAATTTATTATTTGTGGATTTTAGTGTCGTCTCGGTCCTCACCGCCGTCGATAGCCCCCGCCATCCCGTGACCGGCACCACCTCGGTGAGCCTCTTCTTTTATCTGTTATTTTACAAAATTACTTGTATGATTTGATTGCATAATTATTTTTCTTGTATAATTTTCTTATGTTTTTTATGTATAGTGTCATGGTTTTGATATCCGTCCCCGTCGTCCCTCGTCCGGTCTATGATTCGGATGTGGTATATTTTTATCACTATTTATTTTGTTTCGTGTTTATAACAATCATGCCGACCAAATTGACATAGATATATTTTTATTTAGGAGGTAGTTGAACCGGAAATTCCAGCCGACCCTATTGTAGAGTTTTTTATAAAAGAAAACAACGATTTGAAAGCAAAATTGAAGATAAGTGAAGATCTTCGTCTCCAATGCCTAGAAGAGAAGATGGTATTGGACTTGAAGATTGCCGACATCGTTGATGCTCACGGGGTCGAGCTTACCGACGTCGTCGCTGTTCACGAGATGAAGATGGATGCAATGCGCTTGAAGCTTAGAAAGATTAGAAAATATGTCATTAGTCAAGAGGCTTGGTATCATTATGCTGTTGGTTCAATAGTTACCTTAGTTGCGATTCTGATCGCATTTGTTGTTGGATTTAAATTCTTTAGATAGTTGTATTCTAGTTTCAATTAATTTATGTTTTATGAGAACTATGTATTACATTTGGTCACTACTATACTTTGGTTTTAATGTGATGAACTTGTATTAATGAATATGATATGTTTCCTATTATGTTGGTTTATCGTAATGGGTTTTAGCGGTGATTTGCAGATGAGTCATCCGTGGATGTACGCTGACCGACGCTCTAAAGAGTACATGGATGGCGTGCAATCTTTTCTCAATGTGGCTAAGGATAACAAGGGCCCAATGGTTTTATGTGTTGTCCATGCAAGAAATGTCGGAATGAGAAGGATTACCCTAACACAGACAGAATTCACCTCCACCTGATAACTTTGGTTTCATGCCCGGCTATAATTGTTGGACCAAGCACGGAGAAAAAGGGGTTATGATGGAAGATAACGAAGAAGAAGAGAACGATGACAACTACATGTACCCTGAATATGTTGGTAACCCAACAGGGGAAGCTGATGATGAACCAGATGATCCCATCATACATGATGATTTACGTGGGGTCATCGTTGATGCACATACCCTAGCAGAAACTACACTTGAGAAGTTGAAGTTGGAGCGCATGTTAGAGGATCACAAAACAAAGTTGTACCCAACTTGCGAAGATGGCAACACAAAGCTCGGTACCACACTGGAATTATTGCAATGGAAGGCAGCGAATGGTTTATCTGACAAGGGATTTGGGAGTTTACTGAAAATAGTGAAGGACAAGCTGCCGGCTGGTAACGAATTGCCCGAGAGTGCGTATGAAGCAAAGAAGATTATCTGCCCTCTAGGATTAGATGTGCAGAAGATACATGCATGCATTAATGACTGCATCCTCTACCGCGGTGAGAAGTATGAGAATTTGAATGAATGCCCGGTATGCGGTGCATTGCGGTATAAGATCAGAGCAGATGACCCTGGCGATGTTGAGGGCATGCCCGCCAGGAAGAAGGTTCCTGCCAAGGTTATGTGGTACGCTCCTATAATACCACGGTTGAAACGTTTGTTCAGAAACAAAGAGCATGCCAAGTTGTTGCGATGGCACAAAGAAGACCGCAAGAGCGACGAGATGTTGAGACACCCGGCTGATGGGTCGCAGTGGAGAAAAATCGATACAGAGTACAAGGAATTTGCACGTGACCCAAGGAACTTAAGGTTTGGTCTTAGCACGGATGGCTTTAATCCTTTTGGGGAGCAGAGTAGCAGTCATAGCACCTGGCCTGTGACTCTATGTATCTATAACCTTCCTCCTTGGTTGTGCATGAAGCGGAAGTTCATTATGATGCCAGTGCTCATCCAAGGCCCGAAGCAACCCGGTAACAACATTGATGTCTACCTGAGGCCATTAGTTGATGAACTTTTACAGTTGTGGCGTGATGAAGGGGTACCTGTGTGGGATGAGTACAAACAAGCGGAATTTAACCTACGAGGGTTGTTGTTTGTAACCATCAATGATTGGCCTGCTCTTAGTAACATTTCAGGACAGTCGAACAAGGGATACAATGCATGCACACACTGTTTAGATAGCACTGAAAGTATATATGTAGGTAACAAGAATGTGTACCCGGGTCATCGTCGATTTCTTACAACTCAGCATCCCCTAAGAAAGAAAAGCAAGCAGCATTTCAAAGGTGAGGAAGATCGCCGGCCGAAGCCACCCCTCCAAAGTGGTGAAGATATATATGATGCGGTCAAGGATTTAGATGTAATCTTTGGAAAGGGTCCTGGCGGACAGTCTGTTCCGAATGACGCTAACAACCACGTTCCCCTGTGGAAGAAGAAGTCTATATTTTGGGAACTACCCTATTGGAAAATCCTAAAGGTCCGCTCTGCAATCGACGTGATGCACGTGACGAAGAATGTTTGCGTGAACCTGCTAGGCTTCTTGGGCGTGTATGGGAAGGCAAAAGATACTCCGGAAGCACGAGAGGACCAGCAACTTTTGAAAGACCCAAAGAACCTGCATCCAATGAGGACGGATAAAGGACGTCTACGTCCTGCTAGCTACGTTCTTACCAAAGAAGAGAAGGAGATATTTTTTGAAGTCCTGAGCAGTATGAAGGTCCCGTCTGGCTTCTCGTCGAATATAAAGGGAATAATAAATATGGCAGAGAAAAAGTTCCAGAACCTAAAGTCTCATGACTGCCACGTGCTGATGACTCAACTGCTTCCGGTTGCATTGCGGGGGCTTCTACCGGAAAATGTTCGAGTATCCATTGTTCAGCTATGTGCGTTCCTCAATGCAATTTCGCAGAAGTCAATCAGCCCAACCACTCTATTAAGGTTACAGAAGGATGTGGCTCAATGTCTCGTTAGTTTTGAGTTGGTGTTCCCACCATCCTTCTTCACTATTATGACACATCTCCTAGTACACCTGGTCGACGAGATTCACATTCTGGGTCCTGTATTTCTACACAATATGTTCCCCTTTGAGAGGTTCATGGGAGTGTTGAAGAAGTATGTTCATAACCGTGCTAGGCCAGAAGGAAGCATCTCCAAAGGGTATGGAACAGAGGAGGTCATTGAGTTTTGTGTTGACTTTATTCCCGGCATTAAGTCGATTGGTCTTCCTGAATCGCGACATGAGGGGAGACTAAGTGGAGAAGGCACTCTAGGAAAGAAATCATACATATGCAGGGACGGGTATTCTTTCACAAAAGCACACTACACAGTTCTGCATAATTCCACTTTGGTGGCTCCGTATATCCAGATGCACAAGGATATTGTACGCTCTAACAACCCGGGGATGGATGACTCCGCCATTGCAAAGGAACACATGGAGAATTTTGGCGGTTGGTTGGAAACGCATCTGAACAACAACAACACAGTCTCAGATGAGCTGTTCTTGTTGTCTAAGGGGCCATCTTCGACTATTTGGACTTTCCAAGGGTATGAGATAAACGGGAATACATTTTACACGAACGCCCAAGATAAAAAGAGCACCAACCAAAATAGTGGTGTCCGCTTTGATGATAAGAGCACGAATGAGGCCACGGTCACATATTATGGTTGCATAGAGCAGATATGGGAACTTGACTATGGACCTTCTTTGAAGGTCCCTTTGTTCTGGTGCAAATGGTTCAACCTGAGAGGCGGCGGGGTAAAGGAAGACCCATTGTACGGAATGACTACAGTGGATCTCACGAATGTTGCGTACGACAACGAACCATTCGTTCTAGCCAAGGATGTGGCTCAGGTTTTCTATGTGAAGGACATGTCTACCAAGCCAAAAAAAAGAAAAGATAAGGAAGTGAATACATCAGCCGATGAGCCAAAGCGCCACATAGTTCTTTCAGGGAAAAGAACCATCGTGGGAGTGGAGGACAAGACAGACATGTCAGAAGATTACGACAAGTTTCATGAAATTCCGCCCTTCAAAGTGACCACTGACCCAAGTCTCAAGTTATACGCAGACCCTTGTCCATGGTTACGGAGCGATCAGAAGAAAGGGTCTCACAAAAAGAAAAAGCGAAGACTAAATAGGATGTTGTTCATGATGTGTAATAATTTATTAAACTTTTATATAATTTATAGTCTGGAGGACAAGACAGACATGTCAATGAAATCAAGCGTATGGCGGTGGCGGAATGTAGTACTTAATTTATAAATTTTTGATGTAGCATCAAACTTTGTGATGTGAAATGATCAAAAGATATAAAAAAAGTAAGAAACCAGAAAATTAAAAAAAATTAACCTCTAGTACATTATTACACATGATCCAACGTCTCACAAGCGCTTGAAAGAAACACACCCCTGATCCAACATCACCAACATTATTCTACATAAACAGACTTGCTGGCTCGAAGGCCGTAGGATTAGGGGGAACGGCGGGAGGAGCCAGCCCCGTGGGCGGCCGCCCGGTTCTCGCGCGCACGTTTGCGGCGGAGGGCAAGATCCATGGAGGATGAGTCTTTCAGCGCCCAATCCAGCTCGGAAGCCTCCTTCGCCTTGAGCTGGTAGGAAGTCTTTGCTCGCTGGACAGGGTAGTCGCGGACAGACTGGAAGGAGGCTGCCATGGCCTCCTGTATCTGCAACCCACAACCCTCTTCCCCGTCGTCGCTCCAGTCGAAGTCGTCGTCCTCCTCCTCCGCGGGAGGAGCGGCGGCGCCTGGTGGAGGTGCAGCGGCGCCAGGTGGAGGTGCGGCGGCACCTGGTGGAGCAGGAGGCCGGTAGCTGGGCATTCCTCTCCACGCCGGGCTCGTGGGCATACGGCGGGATAGGCTCCCGCGGTTGCGCCCAAGCGCGCTCTGCCGAGCACGCTCGACCTCGTCCAGAAGGCGCTGCGGCGGGCGTGGCGGATCCATCTCGTGGAGACGATGCGTTCGTGGCTAGGAATGTTGGATTAGGGTTTACCCCGTCGGCGACAATATATAAAGACCTACAGGGCAGCGCTGGGGGAGGACACGTGCCCAGGGCAACGCTGGGGGAGGACACGTGTCGTGACCGCAAAGCCCGCCTTTAGTCCCGGTTGGTAACACCAACCGGGACTAAAGAAGCACACGGATCGTGTGTTTCTTTCAAGCGCTTGTGAGACGTTGGATCAGGGGTGTGTTTCTTTTGAGGGATTGTGAGCTGTTGGATCAGCAGTATCACGACCACTTCGTGAGCCACATGACCCGGTTGGTGTTACCAACCGGGACTAAAGAAGCACACGTACCCTATATATAGCCCCCCTCCTCAGACAGGTTACTCACACACAAAACATTCCAGCGTCACTCGGAGAGGCATCTTTGGGCAACCAGCGGCAAGACGTCTCTGATGACCTGCGACCGTTCCAAACGGTTGCAGATCATCAGAGATGTGTTGCCGGACGGTTGTAGATCATCAGAGACGTCTTGCCGCTGCTTGGATCGAAGTGGCGCTCAAACACAAAACATTCCAGCGTCACTCGGAAAGGCATCTTTGGGCAACCAGCGGCAAGACGTCTCTGATGACCTGCGACCGTTCCAAACGGTTGCAGATCATCAGAGATGTCTTGCGGCCGGTTGCAGATCATCAGAGACGTCTTACCGCTGCTTGGATCGAAGTGGCGCTCAAACACAAAACATTCGGGTTCCCTAGCTATAACCCATTTCTTCTAGGTGGAAACTCTCATTTCGTGTATTAACCCATTTCTTCTAGGTGGAAACTCTCATTTCATGAAATTCCGCCCTTCAAAGTGACCACTGACCCAAGTCTCAAGTTATATGCAGACCCTTGTCCATGGTTACGGAGCGATCAGAAGAAAGGGTCTCACAAAAAGAAAAAGCGAAGACTAAATAGGGATGTTGTTCATGATGTGTAATAATTTATTAAACTTTTATATAATTTATAGTCTGGAGGACAAGACAGACATGTCAATGAAATCAAGCGTATGGCGGTGGCGGAATGTAGTACTTGATTTATAAATTTTTGAATTGATTTTAAATTAAGCGTATGTAGTACTTAATTTAAAACCAAGCGCATGTGATACTTCATTTTAAACCAAAACAGAAAACAGGAAAATGAAAGCAATTTTTACTTAATTTAGACAAGTAAATCAAAAGATATAAAAAAGTAAGAAACCAGAAAATTAAAAAAAATTAACCTCTAGTACCGGGCCGTGCGACCACCCGGTACTACAGGTCCACTGGGCTTGGCGCGCAAATTTTCGCGGCCCTGAGGGACCTCTAGTACCGGGTGGTAACACGGCCCGGTACTAGAGGGTCTCTAGTACCGGGTGGAGCCACGGCCCGGTACTAGAGGCCTTTTTGGCGCTACTTCTAGTGGCTCGGGCCGAAAATTTGCCCAAGTCCAGCAAATCGACGCTCCGCCTCCGGGCTCCAGACGACGCCGCCCCCTGCGCCGCCAGGCTGCCGGATTTCGTTCCCGCGCCGCTGCCGCCCTCACCGTGGGTCGCCGTCCTGCTCCTGCTCCGGGCGCGGCCGTCCCCGCTCTTCCCCCGAGCAAGATCGTCGTCCCCGAGCAAGCAAAGCTCGCCCCCCGACCCACGCGGTGAGCTCGTCCCCCCGACCAACTACTCTCTCCCTCTCTCAGATCTAGCGCGCGGCGGCGGCGGCGGACCCTAACCACGGGGCCGGCGCCGGAGTTGGCAAACAAGAACAAATTTTTAGGGCCTAAAGGGGCCGATTTCATTATAGTTATAGGCCACAACCGGCCGATTACATTTGGGGGGGGGGGAGGCCATTGATAAGGCCATTACATTGGAGGGGGGAGGGTCGCCGGTGCCGGTGCCGCCTAGTCGTCGAGGATGTAGAAGGGCGGCGGGGTCCAGAGATGCTCCGGTGGCGCTGCTGCTGCGGTGGCGCCTCCTGCTGCGGTGGCGCCTCCTGCTGCTCCGGTGGCGCCTCCTGCTCCTGCTCCCGCCGGTAAAGACCCAGGACTGGCCAACGAGGCCGGTGGGCAGAGGAGGCGGCGGCGGAAGGTCCTGCTCCTGCTCCTGCTCGCGTTCCATGGCGTAGTGCCACGGCTCGACCTCGTCCGGGTCGTACTCCTGCTGCATTGGCGGCGGCGGCGGCCGCGGTCCTCACCTTCTCCCACCTCTTGATCTCGTCCTCGACGAGGGTGCGGTTGGAGGCCTCGTAGGCGGCCTGCATCTCCGGGTCGTCGTCGTCCTCGGGGACCTCCTCCTCGAACCACAGCGGGTCGGGCAGCGCTGGGTAGGCGGATTGGACGGCGCGGGGCGCCGGGGCGAAGTAGGAGTGGCGGCGGTCCTCGTGCTCGTCCTTGAGCCACTGCTCCCAGTGAGGGGAGTCCGCCGCGTAGACGGGGTCGTTGCGGAGCGCCGGAGGGAGGAGGCGGCGCCGGCGCACGATCTCCCTGTCCAGTTGCCTCCCAGGGAGCGGGACCGCCGGCACCGGAATCCTCTGCGGGTTCAGGTGCCAGCCCTCGGGGAGGTGGACGTCGTGCCACTACGTGCCGGAGCCGGATCCTCCTCCCTCCAGCGGTGGTGGTGGAGGTTCGTGGCGGCGCATCGGGTGCGTGGGCGACCCGCACCGGTGGCGTGGTCCTCCGCACGCCCTGCGGAACGACGCCCAAGGCCGGCGGTGGAGGCGGTGGAGAAGCGCGGCGACGGTTGGAGGACTCGCCGGTCTCGTTCTTCGGGGACTTCCCGAACCAGCGCGACATGGCGGCGAGGGCACTGGACGGGCGGAGGGGAACCGTCGGGCGAGGGGAACCGTGGGGGCGGAGCGGAGTGGAGTGTCCACATCCGCACGGGCGCGTCCCTTTTTAAAGACCAGGACCGTCGGGAGGGGAACCGTCGGGTGGGCCAGCGCCCGAGTCGCTGGCAAGTGGGCCAGGAGCATTGACTCGGGTGGGCGGGGGCTGTTCGTGCTCCGCATTGACCACGGGGGGTGAAGGCGAGGCGGCCGGTGGGAACACGAGGCGGGGCGGGAACACGAGGCAGGGCGGCGGGGTCAGAACTGGGTCGCTGGGGGTGGGCCAGCATTGACCACGCGTGGCCAGTGGGCGGTCACACGTGGCGGTGGGGCGGGTAGGCGCTGGCAGGTGGGCCAGCGATGACCACGGTGGCCACCTTTGACCAGGTTCTGGCCCAAATTTGGGCTGGGCTGGGATTGGGACAGCAGCCTAAGTTTTTTTTGAATTTTTTTCTTTAGATGCAATATTAAATTGTTTTTGTTGCATATTTGTATATTGAATTATTGTACTAATGCTATTATTGTTTTATCTTTTTTTTGTATTAGTTAAACAATGGATATCGATGCTCCCTTCGCAACGAGAGAAGGGGAAGAAGAGCTACTTTCCTACATTTGTGAACCCGGTGAATTTCGGCATCCCGCAGAAGGAGCTGAAGATGAATTTCGGCATCCCGCGGAAGGAGCTGAAGATGAGGACTCGGAAATTGGTGGACCCACGCCGTCTGGCGAGGTATATTAAGCCTATGTTGAGCAGATGCAATAACTGATTTGTGCATATATATGTATTCACACATGTTTCATATTTTTAGACCTCCGCATCGAACCAAACCACTAAACGAGGCCATGCCCAAGGGATGGGCAAAGATGAGCATCTCACAATTGACGAGGTGAATGCAACTACTGGCCAACCACTGGCACCCGTGCCGAACGCAGTTAAGTTTGTGCATCAATGCGGAGTCACTGTCAGGGACAACGTTTATATCAGCACTCAGGAATGGATTAAGCCAAAGTTAGAGGGAGTTAGTTACGTCGACAAGAGAACCAAAGATGTGCTTTGGAACAAGCTCATTGCACATTTCACCCTACCGGTCTTGGAAGATGAGGTGAAGACAAAAAAAATGACGGACAAAGTCAAGCATTTCGCTCTTAAGAAGATGGCTCAACAATTCAATAACTACAAGAACAAATTATTCCGTGAGTGGGAAGAAGATGGGAAACTTCCGGATTTCACCGGCACACGAGAGAGGCAGCGGCCTCACTGGCCTGCATTTCTGGAGTACAAGAAATCAGAACGAGCTAAGAAAAGGTCGCAAACGAATAAGAATAATGCAGCGAAAAAGAAGTATCACCATAAGATGGGGCCAGGTGGCTACCGAGTTGCCGAGCCTAAGTGGGAAAAAATTGAGTCCGAGTTGCGTGCAAAAGGGCTCACCCCGGTCACAGAGGAATGGGACAGAAGGATAAGGAATTGGCTACTTGCGCATGGAGGGGAGTATGACATGGAAACAGGGGAGTTAATAATTGATGAAAGCAAAGTAGTCAACGGAGCCCAAAAAAAATTATTGACTTAATTGCCAAGTCTAAAGAGGGAAAGTTTATTTCCGACAGAGAGAAGGACGAGCTGTCAGAGGCCCTCGGGACCAAAGAAAAAGGAGGATCAACACGAGGCTTAGGAGAAGTGCCGTGGATTGAAGGGTTTCCCGAGGACCGTGCCTCTTATAGAAGCCGATTGAGAGCAAAGAGGAGGAAGGAGCAGCAGGAATCAGACCGGTTGATGATCTTAGAAAGAAATCATGACCAGATGGTTGCTCTCTATAAGGAGCAGCAGAAGCAAATAGATCAAATGCGCGAGCAAGGGGCGCCAACTCTTCAGCTGGAACAAGCGAGTCAAGGCGGCCCATCGCATCGCAGAAGCAGCGTGGCTTCCTCGGTTATGGTCGGTGATGATGAGACAAGTTACCCCGTGGATTATATCACGGAGAAAACAACTTGTGAGCTGCATGTCCCAGTATTTAACTTATCCACGAAGGTGGCGGACGGCTATGCATTCTCCATTGACTCTACAGCATCGTGGCTTGGCAATGCCATTCCAGATGGATATGCTCGTGTCGGCGTGGATCAAGTTGTACAAGGATATGAATCACTGAACCTTGAGTTCCCAAGAGCTGATGATGAGTCGGTGCTAGGGGACGTCGTGGGTGGTCTAATTCTATGGCGGAAGAAATACATCAAGTTTGAAGGCTGGGCGCCAAGGCCACCATCGTCTCCGCCAATTCACGATTCACCACCTGATGACGATGAAGGGGACGACAACCATCAGTCGCCTCCGCATCAGTCGTCTCCGCCGCCGCGTGCGCCGACTCCACCGCCGCGTGAGCCGACTCCACTGCTGCGTCAGCCCACTCCGCCGCTGCATGAGCCACTCCACCGCCGCATGAGCCGACTCCGCCGCCGCATGAGCCGACTCCTGAGCCCCGACATAGGAAGGGCGCCACTTCGTCGTCCATGGGATTCGGGCGAGACCCCCGACGTTCGCCCCTCCCAAAAGTACCCAAAAGCCTTGACGACCTCAGAGCTTGCGACATGACTAAAGAGCAATTGGATGCGTGGGTGGATGCAGACACAAAAAGACAGCTTGCACGGAAAAAGCCCGAGGAAAAGCAAACATTTACTGCAAAGGAAAACAAGTGGGCTATTGGATTCATCACGGAACCATCGCAATATGAGAAAAATAAGCCAGATAACTATTTACGAGCTCTGAGTAAAAGTAGTAGCTCTCCCAAGACGAGAAGTAGTAGTGCCAGAGGGAAAAGAGACGTTGCCCAGCTCGGACAACAGGCAAACCAGTCGATAGCCCCGCTCGTAGTTATACCCAGTGGTCATGGCTCCGTGACGGACCTAATTCCTACTTTATCCTTGAAGAAGGACTTTGCTGCAGATGCTGGTATTACTCTTGCTCAACTGGACAACGAAAATCTCTTTCCGTCTGATGTAGATGATTCATGGAAATGGAAATGGGGGAGGTCCCTGCTGCGAGGTGATCAGATAAAGTGTCTACCGACATGTATGCGACAACTCCATAGTTGGTACATGAAAACCACAAAGCAATTTGATGAATTTTTGAT
Source organism: Poa pratensis (assembly GCA_947311845.1). Lineage (NCBI taxonomy): Eukaryota > Viridiplantae > Streptophyta > Magnoliopsida > Poales > Poaceae > Poa > Poa pratensis. The sequence goes on along the minus strand of CAMZMU010000069.1, from coordinate 1,769,287 downwards.
CTGTGTGAAAGTTACAAAAAATCATTTCGCGGGTGAAGACATGTTCACAATTCAGCTCGAAGAACTCTGGTACTTATACAACCTTGACTCCCTCGACTTGGCTCTCGTCGGTGCCTACTGTCTGTAAGTGATTCAATTCATTTATTTCCAAAAAAGATAAAGTCTTTAGCTCTCAGCTCGTTCATTGCCATCGCTAATTATGCTCACTACGGTATTATGCAGAATGAAGAGTGATGAATGTGGTAGAAAGGGCATCTATGGCTTTGGGTTCGTTAACCCAGTACGAGTTAATGCAAGGACACTAAAAAACCACGTGAAGGACACGGAGAAGAACTTGCTAAATACCCTAATGAAGCAACATTTCAACACGGAGATAATGTTTCCTTACTTCTTCAGGTAAGAGAGTGTTACTCGCTTGTACAAATTAAGTGTAACTGATGAGTTACTGACGTGTATATAATCATGCGCAGCGATCATTACATTCTGCTAGTCATTGAAGTTGATAGATCAAGAGTTCAAGTCTACGACTCATTGGACTGGCCTGAGGATAGGTACCAAAGCATTCTAGATACGCTCCAAAGGTAATTTCAAACATTATCGCACTATATCAGTCTCTCTTATTGATTTCAGAGATATCAAGCAACTAATAACTCATTTATTCTTTTTTTTGCCGGCAGGGTTTGGAAACAATTCAAAGCGAGGACAAAGGGTTCAGGTTCATTTGAAGAACAGCTGACTTTTGTTCACCCACAGGTAGGTAGTACGGTCTAGCTAGGTTCACGCATCTCTTTATTTATTGTTTTCAATACCACTATATGTTGACTATGATTTGATTGAATTCTATTCTCGTAAAGTGGATCGAGAGGCAACCACAGGGGACCAATTTCTGTGGATATTTCGTTTGCGAGTGGATTCGTCGTTCGGTCACTGAGCGGGACCCAAAGAAATTTTCAGACGTACGTGAACAATCATATTCATCAATTGATCTCCAGTGTCATTCATAATTTTTGATAGTCATGATTAATATTCGTATTGATCTCCTTCTTTTATAGGCAGAGCCATTGCGCGAGAGTATGCCACTAAAGAAGCGCTTTCAAGCACTAGCAGAGGAACTTGCGGGGTTTCTGCTCAGCGAAGTCATACCTACAAAAGGAAAATACAATGGAGAATAGCGGTGAAGTCCCGGTTATGATCTCCCGTGTAACCGAATAGACGGGCTCTAGTCCCGGTTATGATCTCCACACACGTGTAATCGAATAGACGGGCTCTAGTCCCGGTTATGAGCACCTCCATGTAACCGGATAGACGTGAACATATTTTTATTTATGAACATTTTGATATGTTATATGTAGTTTCTGTTTTTAATTAATTAAACGCATATTTTTTTGCACCATTTCAATATTAAATTGGGTGGAAAAACAAAAAATTACAGCTGCCACGTGTGAGGTCCTTGGTCCCGGGTCGTATGACCAATCGGGACTAGAGGTCCTCCACCACGCCCGCGCCTCGGCGGCCACGTGGGAGCCTGTTGTTCCGGGTCGTAACGGACCCGGTACTAGAGGGGGGGCTCTAGTGTCGCCTTGCTAGTCCCGGGTGGACACCCGGTACTAGAGGCCCTTACGACCCGGGACCAGTGGCCCTGTTTCCACTAGTGCTGCCTGGGAAATCAAGTTGCCTCCTAACTCTGACCACGGCCTCCTCACTTGCTCTTCCAGAATGGCGTTGACGGCCTCTAGGTTCGGAAAAACAGCCGTTGGATCCTCGCCATGCCCATTCCCAACTCATTCTTGCTCATCGTCGATGATCAACTCGAGGTGACTGACCATCTCGCCATGCCCATTCCCAACTCGTTCTTGCTCATCGTCGGCGATCAACTCGAGGTGACTGACCATCTGAGCTAAGATATTGCCTTGTTGGAAATGTGTCATCAACTCTGCGTACCTCCTTGCACTTGCTTGCAAATTGAAAAGGCACAAGGCCGCGTGCGGTGACCCAGTACACCACTGCATGTTTTAGTGTACAAGTCGTTGACACAATACTCATGGATGTTCTTATCCATAATATGACCTACTCAGAGTATTACAGGTCCAACTCTTACTCTTTATTGCACAGTGTATTGCACACCGCTAAATATTACAAACCAAAAGTGGATATAAAACTCAACTTCCTCCTCAGTCAGTCGAGGAAGATCAAACGTACTACGGTCAACTATTGAGAGTTGACGTGCAACTTTTAAAAGCAAATTAAGAACCATTATAATCAAACAACCTATGGTCTATGGCTGTTTGACTAGGATCTCGTCTAGTGAATATAAGCTTCTCAAGATCACGGAATAAACGTCTGTCAAAGATCATATACTACACACAGGACACTAGCAACTTCATGTGTTCCCAGGTGATTACATCCATGAATATTAGTATATAGAAATTTCATATGTCTTATCTTTGCAAGGAGGTGACTTCCTTCTGCGGTTTTCGTCAGAAGAACCATCGAGCTCGTCACGGTTCCTGGTCTTCTCAGCCAGGTAAATGCCAGCCAGCCAGGCCAGTGTAAACCGGGTGCCGAGGACCATTAGATGAGACCGCCTATAGCGTCGCCTACATGGCCAGTCATCAGATGATATAAGAGTCAACAATAATATATATCTAAACTCTTCTTTCTTTTTTGAAAAGGGGGAAAATGCCGAACCTCTACACTATATATATAAACCCTTGTAGAAAAGTCATAAATTAAATCTATGGTTCGAGAGACGGTACCATTCCGTGTCATCGGGTCGAACGTCGCCCTGCACGGAGAGGTGCTGGAGCAGGACCCTATTCTGATGGCGGCCCGCGGCCCAATACAGAGCCGACCATGTGGTTCCTGTTCCTCTCCACCTCTGCGAGAAGGTTGTAGAGCTCCTCCTTCTTCTTGTCGAGGAGTGGAGCGTCACCCTGCTCGCGAAGTGTTCTTTCTCGTCGCGGTAGAGCGCGGCGGCAGCAGGAGTTGCGTAAGGATGCTGCCGACACAGCACAAACACAAAATATGGGTTTGAGATTTTCTTCTGGAAATAGAAGTGAGTTATATATACATGTCATAACGTTATGCAGCTAGCTAGTACGACCTTGAAGTCAACGGTCAACCCTATACATATCACAACCACAGGAAAAGCGGGGGCAGAATACTCATTTAGGTGTTGTTAGTATGTAGTGACTAAACAGGTATGGCTAATCATTTTTAGTTAATCATGAATACCGGATATATCTCGACTTTGTTCTAGTCCAAAAGCATCATGTTGGTTGGGACTTGGGAGAATATGCACGAAAGAGAGACCGTCACGGGTACGTACCTTCTTCTTGGTGCTGATTTGCCCGCCGGAGGTAAACCACCGTCGAGACAACACGGGCGGGCTGATCCTTGGCAGCAGCAGCTGCTCCGCCGGGGAGGCGATGGACGCGTGATGAGCGAGCCACCTGGCCGCGAGCCGGAGCGCCGCCATCGTCGCGACCTGAGGGCGAGGGTTCGTGACGTACGAGGTTTCCTCGGGTCCTCGTTCGCCGATCCTCTCAAGGAAGAGATATTACTGTCGGACACGGCACCACGGTTGGATGGGTCCAAATGCACAGAGGAACAACAGGATCTGAAGAAGCAAACTGCTCCTCAGTGGTTTCCTGCTGCCACGTCATCACCATTGGATGGTCGAGACTCACCGGTTTGCTGCTGCAGTGACAAGTCACCCAAGCCCAACACGAGCTCATCGATGTTGACCTCACTCAGAGCCTTGGCCATGTCACCGGGAGGTGGATACTCGGCCTCCTGGTCCGGGGGATTGCCCCTGAGGAATCTCTTCAGGTCCTTGACAAGTTGGTGCTCATCGTCATCGTCGTCGTCATCGGGAAGCGAAACGTCCAGATCCCAAACCTTGAAGATAGAGTCCCTTGACTCTGCCTGCCTGGCTACTTCGGATGAAACCAGTTCGTCGCCATCATCAGGTTTCGCTGCTGCGTACCCATCCGCCTGCTTACCATGTCCATCTGCGCCTCTGATTACATTCTCAGCCTCGCGAACTTCAGTAGCGTCTTGGTCGTCATCGTGGCTACCGCCTCGTTGCTCCATATCCACGTCGTCGTTCCGAGTATCTTCTTCAGCATGGGGAGTGTCCGGTTCTTCTTCTAGCTCTGAGATTACAGGGGTACCTTGGTCCTGCATGACTTCCATGGTATCATAGGGATCTTCCACTGGCTTTTCAAGGGAATCGAGCAAGGCTTTCCTCATTTCTCCCCAGTCTACATCTGACAGTTCAGAAGTCTGCACAAAACACGAATCAGCCCAAGCTGCCTCCTTAGGTGAAAGTTGGACTTCCTTCTCCTTTGATTTAATCGATTCCAAAATAGCAGGCAGGAAGTCATCAGGTCTAGAAGCCTCAGACAGCTCTTCTGGTAGACTTGGATCAGAGAGCAGAGCTGAGATGTCACCGTCTTCAGAAGTCATGGTCCTGCACTGAAATGAGCAGCACCTTAAGAAGGGGTGTATAACATCTGAAATGTGAAGCAATGGGCAAAATGGATCATAGGGCTAGAAAAGAGGCGACAGGGAGAAGCAAATGTAAGGTACAGGTAATTGGATGACAAACTAAAACACATCATGTTAAGTACAGTGTGAAAAATGAAGCCAGGGAACATGCTATCACATCGTATTCAGCTAGTTCAAAGACAAAAGGAAGAGAAGTAGTTAGTTCTGTAAAATTGTGATGACCAGCTTCTCAGCAGCTGGCAGCAAATTAGTTATGAAGGTTTGTTTTTTGGTGGTGGTCAAGCATGGCTTCCTTAGAGCTCAGTTACACTGCATACTTGAGTTGAAGAAATCCACTCATCAGTACAAAACATTCAAACAATGGAAACTGGGGAGAATCTTTAAACCTCAAATTCTATAGGGATATTGAGATGAATCAATAGGCACACATCAAAGATATATTTTTCAGTAACTAATATTAGGCAAGAAAAAGGTGGACCATGCTCGTATAGTCTCTAAGAGGGTAGCCTGCCTCAAGGTATGACATTATCCTAAACATCTCGTGTCATATTTAATAAAATTGGTGGCAAGCATAGTCTCCAAAATATAAAACGAACATCATAAAACGAAATGATTTCCCATCACAATTAAGCCTGTTTTGGGAGTGCCAACTGTAGACATTGTAAGAAAAAATGACACCTGTTAGGATTGGAAGATATGTGAACCGAGTGTTCATAGCATAGTTAGCCGCTCAGTTCAATACAACTCCGTCCAGGTTCCTTGACTAATCCTTGCTTGTTTAATAGCCTCCTATAAGTTGTGGCCTTCTTCCACTTCCCCAAACAACTGAGCATATTAGAAATCAGGACGCAGTGACCAGAATTTTGAGGGTCCAGGTTAAGTAGTTCCTCTGATACCAAATCCTTCGAGGAATCGGCACAGTGAGAGCTGTACGCACTAACAATAGGAGCCAAAACCAGATTCCGTAATTGAATAGGCATCTTCTTAAAGAGCTCCTTAGCGATACTAATATGACCAGATTTACATAGCAAATCAATTATGCACATGTAGTGCTCGACAGATGGTTTGATTCCATATTCCGCCGACATACTGCGAAAGCACTCAAGACCTTCGTCTACTAAGCCAGAATAGTTGCATGCTGTTAATAGATGAGTAAAGACGATGGCATCTGGTTGAACACCTTCCTTTTGCATCTCGTTGAAAAGGACAAGAGCTTCACTTCCTTCTGCATTGCAGGCATATCCATTGATCATGGCACTCCAGATAGCTAAGTCTCTACTGGTAACGGTAACACCATCAAATATTTTCCTAGCCAGCTCAACACTTCCGCACTTGCAGTATGTGTCAATCAGTGCGGTAGCAACTCGCAGATCTGAATGCAGTCCATTCGCTACCACATTATCCTCAACCTTTTTCGCCTGATTAGCAGACCCCAGTTCTGCACAAGCTGAAAGAGCTGATGAAACGGTTGCCTCATTCGGCTCTACATCTGTGCGCAGCATGCTATCGAACATTGCCAGTGCCTTGTCGGGATGACCACCTTCAACGTATCCATTTATCATTGAAGTCCACAGCACTACATTTTTCCAGTGAGCTGCATCGAAGACCTCTTGAGCTGCCTCAAGGCCCCCACACTTGGCATACAAGTTAACCAATGATGACACAAGATCCTGCTCAGATTCGAAACCATTTTTGACCAGAAGAGCATGCACGCCCTTGGCCACCAGCAGGTTCCCTAACAGAGCAGCGGCTGAGATCAGATTAACAAGTGCCACCGAATCAAATTTGTATCCAACACCCTGCATGCGGCTGAAGAGACCAAACACTTCCATATAGTCGCCAGCCTGCAAAAGCCCCGACGCCATCGCACTCCAAGAAACTACAGACTTCTCATGCATAGAATCAAACATCAAGCGTGCGTCGTGCAGCTTCCCACCATGGACAAGCAAGGTGAGCACAGAGTTCAGTACCGGCAAATCCGTGTCAAGCCCAGATTTCAGGCTATATCCATACAAGGACAAGCCGAGACTTGTCGTGGCCATGGAGTCCACGCATCCGGACAGCACGCCGATGAGCGTGACGCCACTGGGCCTCACCCCTAGTCCCCGCATCATGTTGAACACCGCGACGGCCTCCTCGACACGAGAGCCCTTGCTATACGTGGTGACCATGCAGTTCCAGGACACCAGGGTCCGGGTCGGCATCTCGTCGAACAGGCGGCGGGCGTCGGGGAGGCACGCGCACTTGGCGTACATGTCGAGAAGCGAGGTGCGGACGAAGACGTCGGAGGCGACGCCGGTGAGGAGGGCGTGCGCGTGGAGGGAGCGGCCGAGGCGGGGCAGGCGGAGTGCCGCACAGGACTTGGCGAGGGAAGGGAAGGTGGAGGCGTCGCCGCCACGGAGGCCCGCGGCGAGGAGGGAGGCGTAGTGGCGGAGGCACTGGGAGTAGGCACTGGACGCGGCGGCGAGCTGGATCAGGCGGTTCCAGTGGCTTAGTAGGGTGATCCTCATTTCGATGGAAGACGTCCTTGGATATTCTTTTGTTATAGAAAATACCATGTCTTGGTATGAGAGAGTCTACTGATACACATTTGGAAGCATTCAACAGTAGGCAATTGGAGCAGACGGGACCACTCTGCAAGTAGAAAAACATGTTGAAGAAATTGCAGCAACATAAAAGTTCATTCCATTGTGTAGCAAGACAAATGATGAGTGCTTCTGAATTTCAGTAACACGTTGCAAAAAGAAAGGAAACGGCAAAGCTCAGTATCAAAAGGCATATATAAATATGCACAAAAACTACAAAATTGTCATGTGTTGCACTTTGCATGTTTTAGTTTTCGCGAGTTTCAGGGCATGGGCGTACAGTAGTCGACTTTGGTGGTCAGATGTCGGTAACCACCATTGCAGATTTAGGTTTAGAGGTTAATATCATTTCGGTTTCTTGATTCAATGGTAGAATCTTTTGAGATAAGAAATAATGAACAAATCTTCAGGACATGACAAGCAGCTAGTTACTTGGAAACATACTCAAGCTAATCAGACTAATTCGGAAGAAGATATCCTGGATCACTTGAGATGTAGCTACCAGCCCTAACTGGGCGTGCAGCAGCACAGATATAAGCAGCGCCACTTGAAAGTAACATTAAACATTTGCTATCAGATGGACTGACGAATTATCAGAGTAATGACAAGGATATTTTGTCAAACCCCAGGCCAAGAACTAAGCGCGTCTAAGTAATCCCTAGAAAACCTCATGTCAAATTTGAACCCGATGCCTAACGGGATTCAATTCAAGACAGTACACCGGAGCCCTAAATCACACATACAAATAGGGATTTAGAAATCACCTCGTACTGGCCAAGCCGATCGAGGAGCAGCAGCGAGCTGCCGGTTGGCGTTCCTCGGCGGCGCAGAAGCCCGGCGCGGAGGGCAGTAGGTGGCGAACGGAAGACGGGGGCCGGGGCAGTGGCGGAGCTGGGAGGGGCAGGCGGCGAGGAAGCGGCGGAGCCGATGGCGAGCCTTGTGCCTGCTGGTGCTGGGCTGGGCCACGGGCCAAATCTAAAAACTGATTTTAAGACCCGGCCCCGGGCCAAATCCTAGCCTGATATAATCTGGTCTTAAATTTCATTATAATGTTTTCCTGTTATGCATTGAGAAACTATCTGAGTAACATCTGCTCTGCATTCGTATTCGACAACATCTATATTTTTTTATCCATACTCGATTTGAAAATATGAAAATGGATGCGAGGGAAGGCACGATCTATCTCCATTTCCTCCCCTACTTGTAACAAACAGATCATCGATATGTCGGTCGACCGAAAGAGGCGGCCTAGATCCGGACCAGATCTAAACTTTTCTTGAGACGTAGCATATGATTGAAAATCGGGGTTGCATGTAACACTAATCCTCATTAATTTGTATATAAGGGTGTGGGGCCTGCCAGGCCATAGCATCTCACATGGTCTCATCTCTCAAAACTTACACATCCTCATACCACCATAGGCAAGGTCGAGATCTCCTCAAAATCGTCCTGAGCACCAAGAGATAGTAGAAACCACTGTAAAACAGGAGTATGGCTGTTATCAAACGTTGCTTGCCAAGACTCGAATCTATCTAAATATGTCTCTCGTGTGCGACATCCATGGTCCGAACAAATAAATGTCGCGAAGAATAGAACCCGCTGCTGAATGCTTGGATACATGAAAAAGAGGTGCCCTCATCACATCGGCAGGAAACCTGCTGCTGAATGCTTGGCATCGAGGCATTCACTACGGGCCAGGCTGCCAAACTCAGTCAATCTATATCCGCACTTAGTGTATGCACGTTCAAAGGATGTAACCGCCAGAACTATCTCTCAAGATAAGAACAACCAATCACGCGCTCCCTCTCGCGACCTCCTCTCCCGAAAGAAACCCTAGCCGCGCCGCTCCGCCCTCCCCCTCCCCTCCTCCTCCCCCTTCCTCTTCCCGCGTCCGCGCCGCCCCCACGGCGGCCGGGCGCGGCCTCGGTCCTCTCCGTTCGAGCGCGTCCTCAGGCATCTCCTCTCCCACCGCCGTCGGCGCGAGCCCCCGAGCGTGGCTCGGGCGGTGCCGGCGGCGGCGGTATTCCTCTACCCGCGCACGAGGGAGGCCGCGCGGGGCGGCATCTCTCCGGCGGCGGTGCGACTCAGGGCGGCGGCGGCCCGGCTACGGCTGGAGAGCAGGTGTCCAGGGGTGCGGCCTGCTGCTGCGGGCAGTACAAAGGCGCGGCGGCGTGCTTGGGCGGCGCCAGCAGAACCCAGCGGCCCAGATCTGGTCTCGTCGGGCCCATCTGGGCTAGTGGCGGGTTGGCCTTCCCTGCCGCACGTTCTGCAGATGGTGGCGTGCTAGATGGTGCAAGGGGCGGCGGCGTCGACGACCGGCCTGTTGCAGCACGACAGCGGGCTTTACGGGCCTGATCTGGGCCCGGCTGGACCCTGTTGGGACTGGTGTGCCTCCACAGGGGCTTTGCGGGCCTACTAGGCCCGGCCGGACCTAACGGGGACTAGTGTGCTCTGCAGCTGTGTCCGGTCGACTACCGCCTTTGGCGGTGGAGGCGTTCCCTCCCGCGCGGCCGTGGTGCTGCTGACCCCGGTACATGCTACCCCTACACCCGTCTTGCAGACCTCAGGACGACGGCTTTGGTGCGACGGCGATGGCGACTTTGTGACCGTGGTGGCGATTGTTGGTGGGCGGCTAGTTTGGTGGTGGCAAGACATCGTCTTGTGGGGCTCCGGTGCGACAGAATCAGCCGAAGGGTGTGGATAGGGTTTTGCGGGAGAAATCCTTGTCGGCTCGTCCGACACCGACGCGATGCCGCCTTTGGGTGGCATCATCCCTTCTTGAAGGGCGTCGTGGCTACCCTCCGTCCGCATCCCTCAGTGTACCGGGGGAAACCCTAGGATCAGTGCGCTGGTTCGGGCAGCAGCGTGGGCGTGCCTTCTTGAAGGTGCTGCTTGTTACGCGCAGGGGCGTATCCAGGGGGGCGAGCAGGGGCTAGACCCCCCCCCCCCCCCCCATGGTTCGGCCCCCCCTAATACTCTGGTGTATCCTACTATATATAAAAGTAGGACATAATCGCTCTCAGTTCTGGCATCCACGTCGCCCCCTAACCACAGCCATTCGATCAGTGCGTCCAACGGTCAGGATCGTGCCAAAAATCGTGCATCTACAATGTTACTGTAGCAGAGGGATTTCTTCCAATCGCGAGCTGCCACGTTGCCCCGCACGGTTTTTGGCGCAGTCCCTTTTACAGAAAAGAACCCACAGCTTTCGGAACCAAACCCGCAGTCCATTTTTTACCGCAGCGAAGGACCTATTCGCAAATACATCCTCAGACTGCCCCCTTTCCCTTTCTTCCTTGCGCGCGACGTAGAGGTCGCCGACGACGCCGCTGCAAGTACCTCCCCCTTCCCATCAACTTAATCACAATCTGCTTCAAAGTTAATTGGCTAGCTATATCGATCCCTAGGTACCTAGGAGCAATGGGGTGCGCTGCCATGAAGGTCATCGTCCTGGTCGTCGGGATCGCGGTGGCGCTCGAGCTCGGTGCCGTCGACGCGCGGCCGGTGGTGCCGGCGGTGTACGTGCTTGGGGACTCGACGGTGGACGTGGGGAACAACAATTACCTCCCGGGGAAGGACGTGCCGAGGGCCGACCAACCCTTCTACAGCGTCGACTTCCCTGGCGGCCCCAGACCCACCGGGCGGTTCAGCAACGGCTACAATGTCGCCGACTTCGTCGGTACGTACATACGTTGATGGATCATGATTCATGCATGCATGTGTTTGCCGAGGACACTCTAAATATCTAGCTATATCTTATGTACGATGCAGCCAAGAACCTGGGGTTCGAGAGGAGTCCCGAGGCTTATCTGGCGCTGAAATCGCGCAACTGTCTCGTCGCTGACGCTCTCACGAGAGGAGTAAGAGCATCTCCAACAGACGCCTCAAATATGGCGCACGCTCTAAATAACCGCTTTTTAGCGCGCGCGAGGCTAAAAACACGGCTCTAGCAGAAGCTCTATAAGTTAGCGCGCTGCAAAAATCGTCCAGCGCGCGGGAGGAAGCTGTAGATTTTGCACCATATCTGCAGCGTGGCATCCAGCGCGCTGGACAAAACAAAGAACGCCCGGGAAGATAACTGCCACGGTGAAACTTCATATTGGCCTTGGCGGACGGAATCGGCCGCCAGAATCGACCGCCGCCCATCAAAAATCTGCCGCCGGTCACCGGAATCGGTCGCCGGTCGCCGGAATCGGCTGCCGGTCATCTGAATCAGCCGCTGGCCGCCGGAATCAGCCGACGGCCGCCGGAATCGACCGCCGCCACACTACTGCTCGCGGCCTACGCCCGAGCTGGCCGCCGCTGTCCACGCCCTGAGCTGGCCGCTGCCGGCCGGCCCAACTCCTCGCTCGCGTCCGTGCTCACTGCTGGCCAACCCCTGCAGCTTGCCGCCGCCGCCCACGTCCCGAGCTGGCCGCTGCTGACCGGCACCCCACCTCCTCTCTCGCGTCCACTAGCTCGCTCCATCGATTGGGGAGCTCATTGCTCCAGTGTGGATTCGCTCCTGCTGTGCGGGAAGAAGAGCTAGCTAGCTCCAATGATTGGGGCGTGGTTGCTATTTTGTATTTTTGATCAGGGGCCTATTTGTATCAATTTTGTACTTATTAGTAAAGGAAACGTGTTTGTGGCGCTGTATTTTACAGCGTCCGGAAAACTGCTGCGTTGCCGCGCTAAATTATAGTGCGTCTGCTAAACCAAAACTGGCGTCCAACACGCTAAAACGACTTTTTGGCGCTATAAAAAAAAATTAGAGCGCCGGCGCGTTGGGCGTCTGTTGGAGATGCTCTAAGCTATGCGTCGGCAGGAGCTGGGATCCTCGACTCAACAGTAAGTGTGGCTAGCTTGATCTACATTTGAAATGGTTGCCCGGAGGAACTCGTGAGTTCTTCATGCACGGTTCTATATAATACTCCGTAGATGAACTCACTCTCCTCCCTGCGAAGAAGAGTATCTGCTAGCTCTAACCAAGACCGTTATGTATCTGGTAACTGTTAAGTATATGGTCCAGATTTTGACATGTATATCCTTGTACGTGACTTACTGCAGAACGCGGGAACCAACATACCGCTATCAAAGCAGGTACGCTACTTCGCGTCGACAAAGACCAAGATGGAGGCTAAGGTGGGCCGCCGAAAGGTGGCCTGGATCCTCGCCAACTCCTTCTTCCTCCTCGATGTCGGCAGCAACGACCTTGTTATGAGCAAGCCCCAGACCCCAGCCGACGTTGTCGCCATCTACACCACCCTCGCACTACAGGAACCACGGGCTATGTCGACGGCCGTTTACCGTCGGCACAGGCACCGATGCCGTCGGCACAGACCTATGCCGACGGCCACCGTCGGCACAGGGTCGTCGGCATAGATGCCCGTAGGCACAGGTCGTCCGGCCATCGGCATAGGTGAAAGCCGTCGGCACAGGCTATGCGGACGGCCAAAAAGAGACCGTCGGCACACAGTTCGTCGGCACATGGAAGGTGGGGCCCATGACGGCCGACCGCACGGACATCACCTATGCCGACGGCAATGCCGTCGGCACAGGTGGGACACGTGTTGCAAAAAAATTTCCCCGCCGTCCCTCGCTGGGGACAGGCTGGGGACGGGGGCTGTCGACGCCGACGGAGCACGGGCTAGAGCACCGCCGCTGTGGAGCGCGGCGAGGACGGCCGACGCAAGGCGGAGGTCATCGTTGGCGAGGCGGAGGTCGACGGCAGGGCGGTCATGGCGACGCGGGATCCCCGGCCGCGCCCCGGAGCTGGTGCCATCCCAAGAGGAGTCGCCGCAGTGCCGTCGAGGGATGGGGGGCGGCCGCGGCGGCACGAAGCCCGCCGCACCGTGACGATGCCGTACCGGTGAAGTGGTTGTAGACGACGAGCATCTCGCCGTCGTCCCTGCATCTCCAACGCGAAATCTTTGATGTACTCGAAGACGAACCGCACTCGCTGCCGCGCGCGCTGTGTCGATGGAGCTCTTGCCGGGCGAGGGGCGCACGCCTTGCCGCCGCCGGGATGGTGGCTCCCGCTCGCCTCAGACCACGCCGCCGAGAGGGAGGCCGCCGAGTACTGCTCCTCCCCGAACGTACGCGCTCTCGCGTTTCCGACTGATGCGCACGAGGAAGAAGATGGAGGATGGGACGAAGGAGGGGTCGACGGCGGGTGGTGCAAGGCAGGCGACCGGCAACCTGGTCGAGGTTCCGCGGCGCGGAGGGCTCCCTTACGCCGGCAGTAGGCAGAGCGCCAGGGCGGCGAGGCACGGCGCGGCCGAGCTAGGCAAGGCCTTCTGCGTGGGATCGATGGGATCGAACGTGCGTGCAGAGGATAAGACGGAGCGAGAGGATTTTTCTTTTTTTTAGACGGAAACGAGTGGATTAGATAGGATGTCTCTTGACCAATCAGAAACAGATACACAGATCCCACGGATCCTGTGCTTTCTCTGAGATTCTGGGAGTCGTTGGATCTTGCAGATCAGCATCCAGTGGCTCAGATTTGTTATCCGCGTGGAACTCTCCTGACCAATCAGAACGCGTAGTTTTCTGTAAAATTTTACAGATGAGCAATCAAAACTATCGATGGTTCTGTGATATAACCACTACTAGCGTATCTTAAAATGACTAGCAAAATGCTCGTGCGTTGCAACGGGCTTATACTTTTTTATTTGAGATATCAACTGAATTATTTTATTTTTATTTGAGATATGAACTGAATTATTTTAAGATATTTCATTTCAATTTCTGATAAATTTTTGTTCAGTCACTTGGGCCAAATAAAACGAATATTTATATTCTTTAAAAAGAAACTGATGCATTTTTCTTTTGCCGAGTCTCATTTTTACAGTTGTGTAAGATTAACATTACATTAAATCTAACTATTTGCCTAACTTTGCTAAATTGTAGGTACTTTAGAAAACAAATGTTGTTACATAATGCTAAGACTTGGTTTATTGAAAAACGCTGATATGCCCGTCGACGGAACAGTTAGCTTTCATATCCGTCCATGCATGTCAAAGAAAAATCAAATGAAATATGATCAGTAGCTCAAAAAATTATGCTAAAAGTGTCTTTTAGCCCAATAACAAGCGTTGTTTTCAAGCAAGCAATTCGTAAACATGTTGATCTAATAGCAATGTAGAAGGGGCACTAAACAAAGTTTGAACCAATTTTCCTTCATAAAAATTCTTGATGTGAGATTGGACGGTGGTGTGTTCTATGTCAAAGTTCTGTATAGTCTAGTTTTGGAGTATTAGTTAGCAGCATAATTTAACTATGTGAATGTTTGCATCGACATTTCTTATTATGAGAAGCAGTGCTGAACAATAGTTCACCAGAGAGACTGGTGTGTCGCACGAGTGACTTGAGCTGTAGAAAACGTTTGACTCGCTACTACGAATACACGTGAGCAAAAGCCTTGTGCAAATTCACATTAAAACTGACAAAATCTGAAGAAAGTAAACAACCAAAGTAGCGAAACACACACATCTGCAAGTCAAGTTCAGGCATCAAACAGCCTGCTCATTGAACATGCCAAACGTCTCCACACGTCATTGAACATTCTCAGGTACCAGCAATGAAAAGCGGAATAATTTCATAGTTGGGTGACTTCAGTTCGAAGTTCCCAACAGTACTGTACCTGTCGCTTAGCCTGCTCAAGAGTGGAAGAGTGCAGAATATATAGATTGATAAAATTTAGAAGTCGGCAGCGCCGGCACACTTGATGGGAATGATCGCTGCGGCCGGCCTGACTGGCCGGAGGTGACGCAATGATGTGGCAGATTGGCCGTGAGGGCTAGGCGTTTGGACGCACTGTCAAGAACTGGCGCCGCAAAGGGACCTTGGACCCCTCCTTCTCCCCCGCTACAGTGCAGGAGAGGCGATTTGTGGAATCGCCCGGCCAATCCACCTCGCCAGCGGCAGCTCGCTGGTTCCCCTGCCCTCCGCCGGCCGCTCCGGCGGCGGAGGGTGGGGGAACCCCGGTCTTCATCTCGTGTACAGGTAGGTTTGGATAGGCTCAACCCTGGCGGCGCTCGGGAGGCGGTGCGGTCGGGGCGTTGTTTGCAGGTGGAGGTCGCCCTCTTCGGTGGCGCAGCTCAGCGGAGCTCCGTCACGGATCCTCCATCACCATCACGCTCGCAGCTCCCGGGAGCTGTGCTGGGTGATTTCCCTTCGCCGGTGGCCGTGGTGCGGCGGCGCCGGATGTGCAGAGATCTGGAGGTTGAAGTTTTGTTGAAGCATGGCGATGACGGTCGAGCTCCAGGGTGGAGGCTCTCTGAGTTCGAGGTTCGTCGACTTCCCGACCGTAGAAGGGCTCCTCTGATCCAAGGTTTGGGAGGAGTTGCGGCGGCGCGCCGGCGGCACGGCCTGTTGTTCGTCAACGCCATCGGGTTCTAGCAGGACCTTTCTGTAATTTGCTTGTTTGTTCTGGACCTCCTTGTAAGGAATGTGCTTTAATATAAATCTTCACTTCCCCGCTAAAAAAAAAGAACTGGCGCCGCAGGCGGCATGGGCAAGGCGATGGACGCGCACTTCATCAGGAGCTCGCTGACATGCACGACGGCGGGACACCAACGCCCATTGAGACCGGCTTACCAGATTTTGAGTAGTTGCAATCAGGCCCTGCGTACGTTAAGGTAGAATCCGGTGGCGCTCGATGGCCACAACTATGGTCTAATTTGTGTGGAAATTAGATGGTTGCCATTTTCCACCATATTTGTTGTACTTGTTTCACAAAAATATCATTTTTTGACAATTAAGAAAATGAAAAATGATATTTATAAAACTATTTTGAAAAAACTTAGTTCTGCAACATTGTTTAGCATACCAAGACACACCTATGTGTCAAATATGGCCACATTATCACAAACTATGGCACGGGGATGCTCATATCTAGGTCATTTGACTCGAAACTTATACATGTTTATAGATGATAGAACTTTTTGTGAAGAAGTTTTTTGGAAACATTGTCAAAAAATCATGTTTATCATTTTTCTTATCAACTAGTACACATAAAAGGATTCCATGCCAAAGGATTTCATTTTTTGAATATTTTCACTTTCTTTTATTTTTTTGAAAAAAATGGTCAAAATGTCCGCCGTGCCATGATTTGTGATAAAGTGTCCACATTTGACACATAGGTGTGTCTTGGTATGACAAACATTGTTGCCAAAAACAATTTTTAAAATATTATTATAAATATTATTTTCCAATTTTTAAGTGCCAAAAACAACTTTTTAAACAAGAAAGTACCACAAATATGTTGCAAAAAGTCATATACATGAAAAAAAGATGAAATAGATGTCATATTTGGATTCCTCTATTTTTTCTAATCGATTTAGACATTTTATTTGTTAAATTTCAATTTATAGATTTAAAGATATGAATAATTCCATATTAGATGAAAAATAGGGGAAAAAAGCTATGCCTACGACTTACCTATGCCGAGGGCAAAGCTGTCGGCATAGCCCCTGTGCCAAATCTATGCCGACGGCATATCCTATGCCGACGGCTTTGTCGACGGGCTGGCCTCGTCGGGACCTATGCCGACGGCCCCGATAAAAAGTCGTCGGCACAGGGTTTGGCCGTCGGCATAGATCCCCATTCCTGTAGTGTCGTCTCCAACTATTCCACCGCCATCACCGTAATTAAGCAGCATTCCACTAGTCTCTCTTTGTTTATTCACACACCCACCTACTTGTGAGTAATCCATCGTAATTTGTGTGCATATATAGGATTTGTACCGGATGGGCGCAAGGAAGTTTTGGGATCATCAACGTGGGCCCACTGGGGTGTGTGCCACGGGTGCGCGTGCTGAATTCAACCGGTGCATGTAATGATGCCCTGAACCTCTACGCAGCCGGTTTCGCTGCGTACTCAAGTCAGCTCTCGCCGCCATGGCGCCCAAGCTCCTGGCCTGGCCTACTCCCTTGCCGACTCCTTTGCTGCCACGCAGGCTAGCCTGGCCAACCCCCACTCACTTGGTAAGTGCTTTTAGATACGAGTAGAGGACACTTAAATTGGAATTTTAACCAAATCCGTGATGATTCCATTCAATTTTCAGAAATCCGTGCATGCTATGTTTTCTCTTTTGTGGATTTTTGTGAAAGACCCCTGCTGATTCGACTGTGATATTTATGTGTGTAGGGTATGTCAGTGTGGACAGTGCATGTTGTGGGGTCGGGAGGCTAGACGCCGAGGGTCCCTGCACCAGGAATGCCACGTTGTGTGCCAACCGAGACACCTATCTATTTTGGGATTGGGCCCACCCAACCCAGCGGGCTGCCAATCTCGGGGTCCAGGGGCTTTTCTATGGGTCACGCCAGCTCGCTGCGCCCATAAGCTTCAAACAGCTGGCACAGAAGCGAGTTCTTCCCTCGAAAACAACATGTGTTTTTTCTTTGTCACGGAAAAATAAGAGATGATGATTTACACATTTATTATTATTGTTTGTCGTTGTTATTGTTTGGATATCAATAAGTTGAGCTCTTATGGAAAAGAAATTAGCCGAAGTGAATCTTACAACTTATTCATTTCTTGTCTCAGACAGGTAAATATTTTTTATAGTATAGGGGTACATTAATTGGGTAAATAGTTTGGCGTGATCTTAGCGTCAGTCGTCCGACGGCGGGAAAAGATCAGCCACCATCCGCACCGTGCAAAATCTACTTAAAACTATGAATTCGGGCTATCTGATCATAGCAACTAAAACTCTTGTTTGTAGAAAATTTTTGCTCCCTTGCACGGACATCGCAATAGATCTCTTTGTGGTCTTGAAATAACAATTTCTAGCGAGCCCCTCCCCCCCCCCCCCCCCCTCCAAGCTCCCTGGCTTGGCCTACTCCCTGGGTGACTCGGGTTTAGCTGCTTTTGCTGCCACGCAAGCCAGGCTAGCTAAACCCGAGTCAGTTGGTAAGTGCTTTGGGATACTGAAGTTTGTGTGAGGAATTTTGTGCTTATTGGGCCATGAATTTTGAGTATCAAGGGTATGTTGTGGACATCACAAGTTGTGGGGGCAGGAGGATAGACGTGGAGCCCCCCTTGCCAAGAACGCCACGTTGTGCGCCAACCGAGACACCTACCTGTTCTGGGACTCAATCCACTCCACCCAGCGGGCCGCCGAGCTCGGGACCCATGGTCAATTCGACGGCCCGCTCCAGCGCGCCGCGCCATAAGTTTTAAGCAGCTGGCTGAGAAGAAACAATAGTGAATTCTCCCCTTGAAAATAACAAATATTTTTTCTTTGGTATGTAAAATTAAGAGATGACTGATTTACTAATTATTGTCATATTTTGTTGTAGTGTTATTGTTATTGTTTGGATACAGATAAAAGTTGAGCTCCTATGGAAAAGAACTAAGCCCAGCCAAATCTTACTATTTATTCTTACCCCACGATTCATTTCTCGCCTCAAACAGGTAAATAACATTTAAAAGTAAAGAGAGAGCGATATTAATCGATAAATAATTTGGGGCGCTAGGCATTAGTCGACTGAAGAAGGGAAAAGATCAGCCATCTTCTCCGTTGTACGATCTACTTAAAGTTGTTATCTGGAGAGCATTGCAACAAAAAACTCTTGTCTGCAACATTTTTTTGGCAACATATCTCCCCATGGGCTTGTAAGAGAATCATTTAAATTTCTCGCAACATTGAAACTTGTCCATGCAACAAAAAGAAACCTAGGCATGCAATTCTCATTGGTTAACAATCTCTCTAGCAGGGACCATAAACAATGCTTGACGGTTGGTGCCAAAAAACTAGGTCCGGAGGCCCTTAAATGGCCCCTTAAATTGTGAAGGATCCTAAATTTCAACAAGAGCCTCTTTCCCTGCGTCTCGTTCCACCGCTGGTTATTTAGCAAATATGTCTGTTGTCCATCACCCACCATCTCCCTGGTCATGCCACCGATTTGTCGTAGTCGTCTCCCTCCGTTGCCCTGCTCCACTGGACATATGTAGTTTGCTACTTTATCCCACTTACCGTCCGTGAGCCCCGTCAATCTTGTGCAACTGTGTCGGCCAATGTTGACATTCGTTCAGGTACATCTAGGCATTCACGTCTCACGCACGATTGAATTGCCAAACTAGCTTGGAGCCTCGCCGCTCATCTTCGTTTGCGTAACCGCGATTATCCCCTCATGTTCCCGTCTTATCATGGCCGACAAGCGGGTTGAAGTTCCCCGATGCAAAACCACTAGGAGAAGCTAGGTACTTCGTCCATTGCGGGCAGTAGGATGCCCCACGGCCCCACCACATACATAGTTCTATGACACTGACCTTGCACCTGTAGGTCCGACGACATAAGGGAAACTATGCGCCCCCCTTCGGTTGCCCCGCCGCACGAAATAAATCCTAGGTTGCCCCTGACGCACATCCACGATCTCAAATGTGCTGTTATCGAAATCGAAGGAGAATGAGTTGGTAGAGTGAGGGAAACGGAAAGCGTGACGCCGTCATTTTGCGAAATTTAAACACATGGTGTCGGAGTCTTCGCACCGGTTCGGTAGCGGGGATCGTGGCGGCGGAGGGTTCACAATGATGTCGTCGGTGGTGAGGCACGATGATGCCGACACGTTGATGTTACTCGAACTCATCTTGGGTGTATATCTTCATAGTTTTGTGTATGTGCATCTTGTCCTGGCCATTTCGTATAATTGTTGTTGCTCACATAGGGTCTGTTCGGTTTGGAACGGGATGGAATGGTTCTGTTCCGATAGAAGATTCTCGTGTTCGGTTGCTCCATGGAACGGAACCTGGTCATTCCCCAGAATCGAATATTCGGCCCAGATTCGGAATACACCCGTCCGGCCGAATCGGCCGGACCAGGTGGAATGCGTCGCTAACCACACGCTCCTCTCGCTAACCACGCGCTCCTCTCTCGTTCCTGTCTTCTTCGCATCCCGCGGCCAGGCACGGCACGGCGCCGGCGTGGCGACCCAGGCAGGCCACGGCCCGGAACGGCGGCGCGATGGCCAGGCACAGCATGGCGGCGCGACGGCCAGGCACGGCACGACGGCGCCAGGCGAGCGCCGGCGGTGGCCCGTAGCGGCGGCGGCTACCTGAGGCGCGAGCTCCGGCGGCGACCCAGGCGAGCCGCGGTGGCGACCCAGGCGAGACGCGGCGGCGACCCCCAGGCGCGCGCCGACGGTGGCCGCGCCAGCCCGAGGCGCGCCGGCCTGCGGCGGCGGCCACGGCCAGATGAGCCCCGGCGGCGGCCACGACCAGATGAGCACCAGACGGGCACGGCATCTCCTCCAACCTCATTAGCTACCTCACCGGCCCGCTCGGGGAGAGCACGGCCTTGGCCGCCGCGGCCGTCAACGCGTGGTCCGGCGCCGCGTCGATGCTGCCGTTGCTCGCCGCCGCCGTCGCCGACTCCTGGCTGGCCGGACCTAGAGCAGAGGCGGCCGGACCTGGAGCAGAGGCGGCGGAGGAGAGGCGGCCGGTGGCGAGCGCGGCCGCGGGCAGAGCAGAGGCCACGGCCAGGCGCCCTCTCCACGGCCAGGCGCCCACGGCAAGGCGCCCTCTCCGAGTTGGCCGCTCTATCCGAGGAGGCGGGGAACCGGCCGGCCACGGCCAGGCGTGGCCTCGGCCAGGCTTGTTCGCCTTCTTGTCGAGGAGCTTCTCGAGGATGGTGACCATGCGGGTGACGGGCACGGCGAGGTGTTGCCGAGGTTGTAGACGCGGAGGGGCGCCGGCCCGTGCTTCTTGCCCGACTTGGAGCCGGTGCTCCTGCCGGCCGTGTCGAGCGCGCCGAGGCAGCCCTGGGCGCCGTGAAGAACCGCAGGGGATGGAATGCATTCTAATTTTGTCTAATCCTAAATTAGTGCTAATTGAGCTGTTAATCCTAAATTAGTGTTAATTAAATTGCTAATCCTAAATTTGGCTAACCATTCCATTCCATCTCAAATTTTCCAACCGAACGCGGAGATGGAATGGAACCGTGACGTTCTAATTTTGTGGAATGGAACCATCCCATTCTGTTCCATGCAATTCTACAACCGAACACACCCCTAGTGATTAGAGTTAACATCCATCGTCCGTAGAGGAAAAGTGCAGCTCCAGCCAGATCCACCTACACTGAAGGCTAGTAGAAAAACATCAGGTGACCGTTACATTCAAACGCGCCAATCCGACCGTTACTTAAAACCATAAAAAAACAGCATCCCCAAGCTCTGCTCTCCTCTGTTCTTCCTGTCGGAATCCCCGATCGAGCTGAAACACTTCAATAATACTAGGCTCTCATGACCTGGATCTCTCGCCACCAACACCACCACCAATGGCCGACGACCTCCTCCTCCTCCGCCTCATCCACTCCTGCTACTCCTTCTCCTGCTCACCGCTCCGGCTTTGGGGAAGCTGAACGTGAGCATCGACTCGGCACGCTCTCCTTGTCCGACCTCACGCTGCTGGGCGACGCCTTCCTGCGCAACGGCTCCGTCGGCCTCACGCGCGACACGGGCGGCGTGCCGTCCTCCAGCGCCGGCACCGTCCTCTGCACCCGCGCCGTCTCCCTCCGTTCCGGCAACGCCACCGCGTCATTCGCCGCCACCTTTTCCTTCCTCATCGCCGCCCAGAACCCCGGCTCCACGGCCGGCGGCGACGGCCTCGCCTTCTTTCTCTCCCCCGCCCGCACCACGCTCGGCGCCACCGGCGGATACCTCGGCCTCTTCAACTCATCCTCTGTCTCATCCTCCGCCGTCCCCAATGATGACGCCATCGACGACGGGCCAGGAGCCCCCGCCATCGTGGCCGTGGAGTTCGACACCATGCTCAACGCCGACCTTGGCGACCCGAGCGACAACCACGTGGGCCTGGACCTCGGCACGCCGGTGTCCATGCACGCCGCCGACCTCACCGGCTCCGGCATCGTGCTCGGCAGCGGCAACTCACCACCGCGTGGGTCGAGTACCGCGGCGCAGACCGCCTGCTCGAGGTCTCGCTAAGCGTCTCCGGCGTCAAGCTGGCGCGGCCAGTGCTATCCGTCGCCGTCGACCTCTCGCCGCACCTCGCGGAGGCCATGTACGTCGGCTTCTCTGCTTCCACCGAGGGAAGCACGCAGCAGCACACCATCAAGGAGTGGACCTTCCGGACCTTCGGCTTGCCGCCGGCGCCGGCGACCACCAACAACGCCTCCTCCGTTGCTGCCACCAACAACGGCTCGCCACCAATGGCGGCGAGCGGCGGCGGGGCCAGTAGGAAGAAGAGGTTTGGGTTCGCCGTCAGCGTTCTCGGGCCTATCGCGCTCGCCGCAGCGTTCGCGTTCTTCGCATGGGTGTCGGTCAAGAAGCTGCTAGAGCTCACCGCCTCGAGGAGGAGGAAGAAGGGCGCCGTCCTCCTGCCGGAGCTGCTGCTCAAGGGGCCGAGGAAGTTCAGCCACAAGGAGCTGAGCGCCGCGACCAGGGGCTTCCACGCGAGCAGAGTCATCGGCAGAGGCGCGTTCGGCACGGTGTACAAGGCCTGCGCCATGCCGGGCGTGGCCACCACCTACGCGGTTGAAGCGGTCGACGCAGGCACGGCAGAGCCGGAGCGAGTTCGTGGCCGAGCTCTCCGTCATCGCCCGCCTCCGCCACAAGAACCTGGTCCAGCTCGAGGGCTGGTGCGACGACAACGGCGAGCTGCTGCTCGTCTACGAGTACATGCCCAACGGCAGCCTCGACAAGGCGCTCTACGGCGACCCCTGCACGCTCTCCTGGCCGGACCGCCACAACGTCGCCGCCGGCGTCGCGTCCGTGCTCTCCTACCTCCACCAGGAGTGCGAGCAGCGGGTGGTCACAGGGACATCAAGACCGGCAACATCCTGCTCGACGCCAACCTGAGCCCCCGGCTGGGCGACTTCGGCCTCGCCCGCCTCATGGACCACGACGAGAGCCCAATGTCCACGCTCACCGCCGGCACCATGGGCTACCTCGCGCCCGAGTACCTGCAGTCCGGCAAGGCCACCGACCAGACGACGTCTTCAGCTACGGCGTCGTCGTGCTGGAGGTCTGCTGCGGCAGGCGTCCCATCGAGAGGGACGACGGCGGGAGCAAGAACGTGAACCTGGTGGACTGGGTGTGGCGCCTGCACGGCGAGGACGGCTCATTGAGGCCGCCGACCCGCGCCTAGACGGCGAGTTCGATGGCGAGGGGATGCTGCGGCTTCTGCTCGTCGGACTCAGCTGCGCCAACCCAACTGCGAGGAGCGGCCGGCGATGCGGCGGGTCGTGCAGGTACTGAACGGCGAGGCCGACCAGGTGCCCGTGTCGCGGAAGAAGCCGCTGCTCGTGTTCAGCTCCAGTGCGTCGATCAAGATTCAGGAGATGGCCTTCTCTGCGGCGACGACGTCAGAGGAGGCTACCCGGCCGCCGCCAAGGCGGCCTCGTCCCCCAAATCGGAGGGGGCGGACATAGAACGTGATCCAAGAAAAAATATATGCTTGGATCAGTATACTGTCGTGTGATTCTTGTACACGTTTGTTGCTGTGATGTGCTTGCTCATAATTAAGGGGAATATAGGTAATAATCCCCATTCATGTATGATTGATTGTTGGAGTGATAATAAGGCTTTTCGATTTGGAAGTCATTTCTAGCAGATTTCATCTTCCTCAAAACATTTGCTACCTATCCCTTGAGTATTACTGAAAAAAATTCCCAGTCTGGGCGTGACCAGAGCATGACCTTTTTAGCACAAAGTTTTCACTGATTCAAAACCATCATCTTTTGTCATTTGATCTCGGACCAATTCTGGTTGAACTAGTTCATCAGCAACTTAGCACACTTGCAACTAAGCACTGCACCAAATAAATATTAAGCATCCCTGACCTCTTATTGTTTACACTTGACAAGATTAAGCTATTTTATCATCATAAATTGACCCAAAACAAAATTCATGTCTAAGCAATTGATCATCAAAGATGTACCCTTTCTACTTTTTGTGACTTTTTTTAGATATTTTGATTTTTTTTATTGGTCTGACATGTGGATCGAGTCCACCTCAGCCCTGACAAATGGGTTTCTCCTGTTAATTCATGTTCAATCTTGGTTTAGCGTTTAAAAAAATTAGAAATATGTGGTGGATTTTTGTCCTGAAAATGAAAAAGTGGTACCATTTGGTAATTTGGCCTCAAAAGTGGTGGTCTTGTGCTATTAACTCGCCCTGGGACATGGGAGTGGCGGGGAGTACCACAAAGTGAGGGGATGTGATGGCTCACGTATGGAGGTGGTGGAGGTCAGCGATTTTCAGCTACTTGGGCGAATATGTACATTGACGATGTGTTTTGTGAGCTCTACGTTAGAACCTAGCACAGTTGATGTCGGAGATGATGATGTTCTCGTGCGTCTCACCCCTCCGTGGAGGCATCGTCGAGGATCCCCTTAACATCCTTGTCGTTCGAGTCTCGGGCTCTTCGGGTGAAAACCCAAGTTTCGACTTTGGCCATAGCGGGTGTCAGCGACATCGACGCCGCTTCCCCTTTGGGGGTGTGCCTTTGGAGGTCGAGTACTTTGTCAGGTTTGCATTGGCTTATGTTGCTTTGCAACTCTGCTGTTAGCCAGGTGCATGCGGGGCCTCAAGGCCGACATGGAAGTTGGGGGAGCGGCTTTAGGAAACATTTGTTGTGTTCACGGGTGTCAAGTTTGGTTGCTTGGGCGGCATAGCCGTCGACTTCACTTGGGCACAATGTTCAGAAACGTGAATATGTTACAGAGGTTCAAAAGCCAGAACACCGATTTCGGAAGTTAGTGTTGTAGAGTGTCATCCCTTGTCTCTTGATGCTTGCGCGTAAAGTTGTTGTCTCGAGTGGTGCGCAACCTCTCGAGTTTGGGTCATTTTTTTCTTTTTAATCGTTCAATTATTTTCTTCCCTTATTACAAAAATATGTTTGGGGACATGACCGAAGCATGCCGTTTTTACAGGCAACAAAATCCTTCCATAGAAATATTTGAATAGGATAAAAAACTTTAATGGCATGCATTATGCTTTCCTGCTGAATTTTAATTGCAAACTGAAATGCTACAACATAATAACGAGCCATAACCGTGTATGTACATATGTTTGGGGTGTTGGAGATGGGTATTTCGAGAAAATGTATTAAAGTAAATAAAATATAGTTTCCAAAATAGCTAAGATAAATAAAGTTAGATGTATCGTTGTATGTTCCATATGGCTCTACTAGATCAAAAAACAAGGACATCAAGAGTTAGAGAGACATTCCCATCTAACTATAAAACTATAACCATGCTCAAAATCTGGGGCATATATAGTATCATTATTTCTTAAATTGGTCTTAACATAGGTCCTACCTTCTGTGTTGTAGCAAACTAAAAATGCTACAATATGTATGAGACCTTGTTTAGAGTCTTAAGATGGAGCCCGGCCGCCTTTCAAGAATGAGTGCAGCTACCTACCAAATAAGTGAATAAACCATAAAGCACCGACACCATGGTTGTTGCACCAGAATCTACTCTTCCTATTTAAAAAGAGAAGATATGGTGTAGCTAGTATCATTATTCCCCAAATAAACCATCTTGCGCCGGCCCGAACAAAAAACAATGAGTAAAGCAAAGTTCTAGCTGCATATATATAGCACATGCCACACCTCGTTTGCACAAAGCAATTACTTATTAGCTAGGACTAGGCAAGATGGCGCGGCGACACGCCGCGCCCGTGTAGAAAAATGGTGTATTTTGTATTTTAGTTAGGCTTAAGTAGGCTGTCTTTCTACTTATGGGAAGAAGGTTTAGCTGTAGAGAAAAATTGTATGTATTAAAAAAGTATTTGTAGTTATTTTTCGTGAGCTCGATCTTGGTAGCAGGTAATGTTGATGTATTAAATCATTATATAATTTTACCTTCTACGCACATATATTTCAGCCTAAAGTACGACGAATTTGAAGTTTAGAGAGAAATATGTATATGTCCGTCAAAATAAAAATATTTAAACATGAAAATTGTTTGGAAGAGTGATATCCATCTACTTGTGAAAGGAAAATTCAAACGGATGACTGAGTGCGACGAATTTGACGAAATTCGTCAAATGTTTTTGCGAATCTGGATCCAAAATTAAGGAGTTAGAGTCGACCAAACTCGAAACGATCGTGGGAATGAAACCTACTCGTCGACGCGCATATAGTTCATATATATATTATCATGAAAAGGAGAGAGAATCATAATTTTTGGTAAATGCGAGGGGTCTGGTACTATTCATGTGCGCACAGGTACTTGTTCATGCGGCGCTCACTGGTACTGTTCATCACAGTCGCCGGCTGTTGGGCCGGTACTGTTCATGCCGACACCCTTGGACGAACCGGTACTGTTGATGCACCGGTAGTGTTCACGCGTTGTCTACTGTTCATGCACCGGTACTATTCATCGGAGTAACCAGCTGTCACCAGCACTGTTCGCGGTACTGTTCATTCGTGGAAGCACTGTTCATGCGCAGATTACTTTTGTCGTACTGTTCATCGCTGTGGCCGTCGATTGACGATCGGACGGCCGTAAATCACCGCGCGGATGGACAGTGGCATGGCCCCTGAGAGACCGCGATTCTATCCAACTTTTATATATAGTAGTATAGTATTCGGAAGCATCGGGGGTCCAACCTTGGACACCGCGTCAATTACGTAACAGGGCTTTGTAGCAGTCAAGCGATAGCTCCAGCCTCCCAACTTGGCGGTTCGGGGCAAACCGCAGAAAAAAAAATGAACAAGAGAAGAGACAGTCGTAGTTTCCAAGAGCTCAACCGGGCGTACAGAGAAAATTGCAAAAAAACCACCATAATTGGTGGTCCAGCTACAAAAGACCACCGGTTTCCATCGAATTCGCAAATCGCCACCACTATTCGTTGACACCGTAACAAAAAAACCACCACTTCTACGCTAACCGTCCGCGACGCTAAGTTAAGTACGAAACTGACGGATGGGGGCCGCTGTCAGCTGATGTGGCAAGTGTTAGCTCATTGTCAGCTCGTTCCTTTTAAAAAAAAGAAAAAAAACCCATCGGGCATGGCTCACGGCGGCGGGCGCGTCCGCCGGAGCGGGTGCCGGCCACGGGCGCGGGCGAGCACCGGCCGCGGGCACCTTGTTCAGCCTCTGCTCCGCGTACTGCGGCAAGCACAGCATCGGCACACCGGCGGACACCGTGCAGGTCCTGGTACCGTGGTAGGTTGCCGGCGCGGCCCACCCTCCCCACGCGCAGGACACTGGTGGCTCTAGGTTGATAGTGCCAGAAACAATGCTTGTACGTCACACGTCAGTTGGGAACCCCAAGAGGAAGGTATGATGAGTGCAGCAGTAAGTTTTCCCTCAGTATGAAACCAAGGTTTAATCGGACCAGTAGGAAAACGAGGTTTGCTTCGAAGGTGTTGGTGAAGGAGTGTAGTGCGGCGCAACACCAGGGATTCCGGTGCCAACGTGGAACCTGCACAACACAATCAAATTACTTTGCCCCAACTTAACAGTGAGGTTGTCAATCTCACCGGCTTGCTGAAAACAAAGGGTTAAACGTATCGAATGGAAAATGATGTTTGTTTGCATAAAACAGTAGAGAACAATGATTGCAGTAGATTGTATTTCAGATGTAAAAGAATGGACCGGGGTCCACAGTTCACTAGTGGTGTCTCTCCAATAAGGGCAATTGACAATTGATAAGTGCATATAACATGCATGTGTGAGCTGTGGTGTCTACTATGAGATTCATTTGGGCATTACGACAAAGTACATAGACCGCTATCCAGCATGCATCTATGCCTAAATAGTCCACTTTCCGGTTAACATCCGTACCCCTTCCAGTATTAAGTTGCAAGCAACAGACAATTGCATTAAGTAATGTGCGTAATGTAAACAATACATTCATCCTTGAATAAAGCATTGCTGTTTTACCCCTAGTGGCAACAACACATCTACAACCTTAGAACTTGCTGTCACTATCCCAGGTTAAATAGAGGTTGAACCCAACTATCATGCATAAATACCCCCTCTTGGAGTTACAAGTATTCACGTGGCCAAGGCTTCAACAAGTAACGGAGAGCATGCAAGATCACAAATGACATAGACATGATAATATAATATTCAGCTCCACATAGGTATCAATATAAGTCAGATCCCAGCAAACACAACATGTAGCATTACAATAAGATGATCTTGATCATGATAGGCAGCTCACAAGATCTAAACATGATGGCACAAGTGGAGAAGACAACCATCTAGCTACTGCTATGGACCCATAGTCCAAGGATGAACTACTCACGCATCACTCCGGAGGCGGGCATGGCGATGTAGAGCCCTCCGGTGATGATTCCCCTCTCCGGCAGGGTGCCGGGAAGAGCTTCAGAACCCCCCGAGTTAGGGTTGACGACGGCGGCGGCAGCGAATATGTTCTGGATGAAAGGCTCGGTGTTTTAGGGTTTTCGCGTCTCGGGGAATAAATAGGCGAAGGGGCGATGTCGGCGGACCCCCGAGGGGCCCAAACCACCAGGCGCGGCTGGGCCCACTGCCGCGCCGGTGGTTTGGCCACCTCGTGGCTCTCCTTCGTCTCTCCTTCGGACTCCGTGTACGTGCTGGAAAAATAGGGACTGGCCTTTTGTTTCGTGCAATTCCGAGAATATTTCCAGAAGTAACTTTCTGAAACCAAAAACAGCAGAAAACAGGGAACTGGCACTGTGGCATCTTGTTAATAGGTTAGTCCCAGAAAATGCATAAAAGTGATACGAAGTGTATATAAAACATGTAGCAAATGGTATAATATAAGCATGGAACAGCAGAAATTATGGATACGTTGGAGACGTATCAAGCATCCCCAAGCTTAGTTCTACTCGTCCTCGAGTAGGTAAAACGATAACAACAAATAATTTCTGAGGAGACATGCTTTCACACAATCTTGATCAATATATTGCAAGGCTCATGTCATGAATGAAGTGACTCAAAGCAATGATCTATAGTTTGCTAACAAATAGATAAAGAGTAAACAATGAATCATATAAGCAAAAACTTTTCATGAATAGTACTTTCAAGACAAGCATCAAAAAGTTTTGCATAAGAGGTAACTCATAAAGCAATAGATTCAAAGTAAAAGGCATTGAAGCAACACAAAGGATGATTAAGTTTCAGCATTTGCTTTCAACTTGTAACATGTATATCTCATGGATAGTTGTCAACATAAAGCAATATAACAAGTGCAATAAGTAAATATGTAAGAATCAATGCACACAAAGTTGACACAAGTGTTTGCTTCTAAGATAGAAAGGAGTAGGTAAACTGACTCAACATAAAGTAAAAGATAGGCCCTTCGCAGAGGGAAGCAGGGATTAAATCATGTGCTAGAGCTTTTTAAGTTTTCGAAAGCATATAGAGAGCACAAAATAAGTATTTGAGAGGTGTTTGTTGTTGTCAACGAATGGTAGTGGGCACTCTAACCCCCTTGTCAACCAGACTTTCAAAGAGCGGCTCCCATGAAGGACGTTATTCTACCAGCAAGGTAGATCATCCCTCTTCTCTTTTGTTTACACATGTATTTTAGTTTCTTTATAGATGACACTCCTCCCAACCTTTTGCTTACACAAGCCATGGCTAACCGAATCCCTTCCAACATTCACATACCATGGAGGAGTGTCTATTGCAAAATTAAGTTGCTTACTGATAAATCAGGGCAAAACATGTGAAGAGAATTATTAATGAAAGTTGTAATTAATTGGGGCTGGGCACCCCGTTGCCAGCTCTTTTTGCAAATTATTGGATAAGCGGATGTATATGCCACTAGTCCAGGTGAAAGTCTGTCAGAAGTAAATGACAAGATTGAAAGATAAAACACCACATACTTCCTCATGAGCTATAAAACATTGACACAAATAAGGAGTAATAAAGTTTTGAATAGTTTAAAGGTAGCACATGAAATATTTACTTGGAATGGCAGGAAATACCACATAGTAGGTAGGTATGGTGGACACAAATGGCATGGGTTTTGGCTCAAGTTTTGGATGCACGAGAAGCATTCCCTCTCAGTACAGAGTTTAGGCTAGCAAGGTTGTTTGAAGCAAACACAAGTATAAACCGGTACAGCAAGAATCACATAAAAACATATTGCAAGTATTATAAGACTCTACACTGTCTTCCTTGTTGCTCAAACATTTTACCAGAAAATATCTAGACCTTAGAGAGAACAAATATGCATCCCAAGTCTCAACAAGCTCTACGGTAGTTCTCCACTACTAGGCTTTAACTACATGATGCAAGAGCTTAAACATGATCTACTTGAGAGCTCAAAACAATTGCAAAGCATCAAATCAAAACAAGACAATGATCTACAAGAATGCATATGTCTTTTCCAATACCAACTACTACATGTAGCATTTTCTTTCTTCCAAACAAACACCAATAAATTTAAACATAAACTCTCCAAATGATAATATAATGCAGCAAGAGAGTATTTATAAACAAGTGCTAACAGCTCGAAGAGATGCATGAAAAACAGGAGCTAAAAGCACTGCAGTAGCTAGTTAAGAATACTCAACAAATATAAGTGAAGAACATGAGTATTCACATGAAAAAGCGGAGCGTGTCTCTCTCCCACACAAGGATTGCTAGGATCCGAATTTATTCAAACAAAAACAAAAATAAAAACACACAGACGCTCCAAGTAAAGCGCATAAGATGTGAAAGAATTAAAATATAGTTTCACTAGAGATGACCTGATAAGTTTGTTGATGAAGAAGGGGATGCCTTGGGCATCCCCAAGCTTAGACGCTTGAGTCTCTCTGAATATGGTTGGGATGAACCACGGGGGCATCCCCAAGCTTAGGCTTTTCACTCTTCTTGATCACATAATATCACCCTTCTCGCTTGATCCTTGAAAACTTCCTTCACACCAAACTCAAGACAGTTCTCATTAGAGGGTTAGTGCATAATCAAAAATTCTCATATTCTGTAATGATACAATCAATCCCAAAGCTTCTGGACATTAGCTACAGCCACCAATGCTTTGTGGAGCAAAGAAATCCACACAAACACAGTAAAAGAGCGAATGCAAAACAAAAGGCAGAATCTGTCAAAAACAGAACAGTCTGGAATGACGAATTTTTTCGAGGCACTTAAGTTGCTCAGATGGATCTGGCCTAAAATAATGAAAGTTGCGTACATATCTCAGGAATATGCGTGATTTTTCTCAGAATTTTTTGAATTTTCTACAGGGAGATAAGCTCAAATCCGTGACAGCTAAAAATCTGTCACTGCGCAGAAATCCAAATCTTGCATCAACTTTCAATATAGAACTTTACTTGGCACAACATTGCGATAAAATAAAGATACAAAGGAGTTGCTACAGAAGTAACAAAACTCCTTGACTCAAAGAAAACAAAAATAACAGCAAATAAAAACGATGGGTTGTCTCCCATAAGCGCTTTTCTTTAACGCCTTTCAGCTAGGCGCAGAAAGTGAAAATCAAGTGTTGTCAAGAGAAGAAGCATCAACATCATAACTTGCTCTAACAATAGAGTCAAAAGGTAACTTCATTCTCTTCCTAGGGAAGTGTTCCATACCTTTCTTGAGAGGAAATTGGTACCTTATATTACCTTCTTTCATATCAATGATGGCACCAACAGTTCGAAGAAAAGGTCTTCCCAAAACAATAGGACAAGATGCATTGCATTCAATATCCATAACAATAAAATCAACGGGGACAAGGTTATTTTTACGTAATAAAAACATCATTAACTCGCCCCAAAGGTTTCTTCATAGCATTATCAGCGAGAAAAACATCCAAATAACAATGTTCCAAAGGTGGCAAATCAAGAATATCATAAAGCTTCTTGGGCAAAACTGAAACACTTGCACCAAGATCACACAAGGCATTGCAATAAAAATCATTCACCTTTACCTTAATGATGGGTTCCCAACCATCTTCTAATTTCCTAGGAATAGAAGCTTTAAGTTTCAACTTCTCCTCCCTAGCTTGCAAAAGAGCATTTGTAATATGCTTTGTAAAAGCCAAATTAATAGTGCTAGCATTGGGACTTCTAGCTAATTTTTGCAAGAACATAATAACTTCAGAGATGTTACAATCATCAAAATCATTATTGTCAATGGTGGTGGAACCATTGTCTCCAATAGTTTGAAAAATTTCAGCACTTTTATCAGAAAAAGTTTCAGCAGTTTTAGGCAATTTCAAACGCTTTGCAGAAGTAGTAGAGACATTACAACACCAATAACATTACCATCAATAGTAGGAGGTTTACTAGCATGTAAACATTAGCATTACTAGTGGTGGTGATAGTACAAACTCTAACTATACTATTCTCTTTTTCAAGTTCTTCCTCTTTTTCCCACCTAGCATGCAATTCAGCCAACATCCTAATATTATTATCAATTCGAACTTGGATGGCATTTGCTGTAGCAAATGACTTAATATCTTTAACTTCATTAGGCATAACTTTCAGTTTTAGAATTTCAACATCATGAGCAAGACTATCAACTTTAGAGACAAGATCATCAATTTTTTCAAACTTTTCCTCAACAGTTTTATTGAAAGCTTTTTGTGTGCTAATAAATTCTTTAAGCATAGCTTCAAGATCAGAGGACACACTTCTATTGTTGCTGTAGGAATTACCATAAGAATTGCCATAACCATTTGAAGGATAAGGCTTATAATTGTTGCTACCAAAATTATTCCTATAAGCATTGTTGTTGAAGTTGTTGTTTTTAATGAAGTTTACATCAACATGCTCTTCTTGAGCAACCAATGAAGCTAAAGGAACATTATTAGGATCAACATGAGATCTACCATTCACAAGCATAGACATAATAGCATCAATCTTATCACTCAAAGAGGAGGTTTCTTCAACAGAATTTACCTTCTTACCTTGAGGAGCTCTTTCGGTGTGCCATTCGGAATAGTTGATCATCATATCATCAAGTAGCTTTGTTGCTGCACCTAAAGTGATGGACATAAAGGTTCCTCCAGAGGCTGAATCCAATAAGTTCCTTGAGGAAAAATTTAATCCTGCATAAAAGGTTTGGATGATCATCCAAGTAGTCAGTCCATGAGTGGGACAATTCTTCACCAAAGATTTCATTCTTTCCCAAGCTTGAGCAACATGTTCATTATCAAGTTGTTTAAAATTCATAATGCTACTTCTCAAGGATATAATCTTAGCAGGAGGATAATATTTCCCTATGAAAGCATCTTTGCATTTTGTCCAAGAATTAATACTATTTCTAGGCAAAGAAAGCAACCATTCTTTAGCTCTTCCTCTCAAGGAGAAAGGAAAAAGTTTCAGTTTTATAATATCCCCATCCATATCCTTATACTTTTGCATTTCACAAAGTTCAACAAAGTTATTAAGATGGGCAGCAGCATCATCAGTACTAACACCAGAAAATTGCTCTTTCATAACAAGATTTAATAGAGCAGGTTTAATTTCATAAAATTCTGCTGTAGAAGCAGGTGGAGCAATAGGAGTGCATATGAAATCATTGTTGTTTGTGCTAGTGAAGTCACACAACTTAGTGTTCTCAGGAGTACTCATTTTGAAAAACAAAATAAACTGAATTAAACAAGTAACTAATTTTTTTGTGTTTTTGATAAAGAGAGCAAACAAGACTAAATAAAAATAAACTAAGCAAGACAAATAACAAAGTAAAGAGATTGGGTGTGAGAGACTCCCCTTGCAGAAGCAATTCGTTTTCCCCGGCAACGGCGCCAGAAAACGTGTTGGTGGCTCTAGGTTAATAGTGCCAGAAACAATGCTTGTACGTCACACGTCAGTTGGGAACCCCAAGAGGAAGGTATGATGAGTGCAGCAGTAAGTTTTCCCTCAGTATGAAACCAAGGTTTAATCGACCAGTAGGAAAACGAGGTTTGCTTCGAAGGTGTTGGTGAAGGAGTGTAGTGCGGCGCAACACCAGGGATTCCGGTGCCAACGTGGAACCTGCACAACACAATCAAATTACTTTGCCCCAACTTAACAGTGAGGTTGTCAATCTCACCGGCTTGCTGAAAACAAAGGGTTAAACGTATCGAATGGAAATGATGTTTGTTTGCATAAAACAGTAGAGAACAATGATTGCAGTAGATTGTATTTCAGATGTAAAAGAATGGACCGGGGTCCACAGTTCACTAGTGGTGTCTCTCCAATAAGATAACTAACATGCTGGGTAAACAAATTACAGCTGGGCAATTGACAATTGATAAGTGCATATAACATGCATGTGTGAGCTGTGGTGTCTACTATGAGATTCATTTGGGCATTACGACAAAGTACATAGACCGCTATCCAGCATGCATCTATGCCTAAATAGTCCACTTTCCGGTTAACATCCGTACCCCTTCCAGTATTAAGTTGCAAGCAACAGACAATTGCATTAAGTAATGTGCGTAATGTAAACAATACATTCATCCTTGAATAAAGCATTGCTGTTTTACCCCTAGTGGCAACAACACATCTACAACCTTAGAACTTGCTGTCACTATCCCAGGTTAAATAGAGGTTGAACCCAACTATCATGCATAAATACCCCCTCTTGGAGTTACAAGTATTCACTTGGCCAAGGCTTCAACAAGTAACGGAGAGCATGCAAGATCACAAATGACATAGACATGATAATATAATATTCAGCTCCACATAGGTATCAATATAAGTCAGATCCCAGCAAACACAACATGTAGCATTACAATAAGATGATCTTGATCATGATAGGCAGCTCACAAGATCTAAACATGATGGCACAAGTGGAGAAGACAACCATCTAGCTACTGCTATGGACCCATAGTCCAAGGATGAACTACTCACGCATCACTCCGGAGGCGGGCATGGCGATGTAGAGCCCTCCGGTGATGATTCCCCTCTCCGGCAGGGTGCCGGGAAGAGCTTCAGAACCCCCCGAGTTAGGGTTGACGACGGCGGCGGCAGCGAATATGTTCTGGATGAAAGGCTCGGTGTTTTAGGGTTTTCGCGTCTCGGGGAATAAATAGGCGAAGGGGCGATGTCGGCGGACCCCCGAGGGGCCCAAACCACCAGGGGCGCGGTGGGCCCCTGCCGCGCCGGTGGTTTGGCCACCTCGTGGCTCTCTTCGTCTCTCCTTCGGACTCCGTGTACGTGCTGGAAAAATAGGGACTGGCCTTTTGTTTCGTGCAATTCCGAGAATATTTCCAGAAGTAACTTTCTGAAACCAAAAACAGCAGAAAACAGGGAACTGGCACTGTGGCATCTTGTTAATAGGTTAGTCCCAGAAAATGCATAAAAGTGATACGAAGTGTATATAAAACATGTAGCAAATGGTATAATATAAGCATGGAACAGCAGAAATTATGGATACGTTGGAGACGTATCAGACGCCGGCGTGGCCTCATCTCCACGCGCATGACTCCCCCATGGCCGTATTCGCCGCCGGCGCGGCCTCCCTCCACGCGGCAGGTCGCCGGCGCATCCCTCTCTCTCCTCGCGCAGGACGCCTGCGCGCAAGGTCGCTGGCGCGCCCTCCATCTCGTCGAGCCCGCGGCTGCATACGCGCGAGGCCTCTCGTCGTCGTCGAAGACCCTCCCGACGCGCCGCCCACGCGTGGCCTCGGGCATGGCTCACGGCGGCAGGGAAGGCGATTTCGGAGTGCTCGATTTGAGGACCTACACGGTGTCCGCCGGTGTGCCGATGTTGTGCTGGCCGCAGTACGCGGAGCAGAGGATGAACAAGGTGCCCGTGGCCTGATGGCTACGTGTTGGTGAACCCCAAGAGGAAGGTTATGATGTAGACAGCAGAAGTTTTCCTTTGAGAAATCTACCCAAGGTTATCAATCCAGTAGGACTTGATGATCTATCGGAATGTTGTTGATGTTGACTCCCCTGGCGCTAGGGAGCTTGCACCAACGTGGAATCTGCACAGACACAACCAGAACTTTGCCCAACATGAAACAGAGAGGTTGTCATCTCTCCGGTCTTGCAGAAACAAAGAAAGGAAGCAATTTCAGCTTAATAATATCACTCTCTACCTCCTTATACTTTTGCATATCACAAAGTTCAACAAAAATTTTAAGTGGGCAGCAGCATCATCAGTACTAACACCAGAAAATTGCTCTTCATAACCAGATTTAACAGTGCAGGCTTAATCTCATAAAATTATGCTTTAGAAGCAGGTGGAGCAATGGGTGTACAGATAAAATCATTGTTGTTTGTGCTAGTAAAGTCACACAACTTAGTATTTTCAGGATTACTCATTTTAGCAAGCCTAAAACAAGCAACAGGGCAACTCGAAATTAAAAACTAGAGCATAATTTTTTTTTTGGGTTTTTGATTTTTAACAGCAAGCAAAACAAAAATAAAACAAGACAAAAAACAAAGTAAAGAGATTGGAACTGAGAGACTCCCCTTTCCAATAGCCTCCAAGTCCCCGGCAACGGCGCCAGAAAACAGCTTGATGGCTACGTGTTGGTGAACCCCAAGAGGAAGGTTATGATGTAGACAGCAGAAGTTTTCCCTTGAAATCTACCCAAGGTTATCAATCCAGTAGGACTTGACGATCTATCGGAAGGTTGTTGATGTTGACTCCCCCTGGCGCTAGGGAGCTTGCACCAACGTGGAATCTGCACAGACACAAACCAGAACTTTGCCCAACACGAAACAGAGAGGTTGTCAATCTCTCCGGTCTTGCAGAAACAAAGAGTTAAACGTATGGTGTGGAAAACAGCAGGAAAAACAGCAAGTAACAGGAAACAGATGATTGCAGCAGGTTGTGTAAACAGTATGAGGAAATTGGACCAGGGTCCACAGTTCACTAGTGGTGTCTCTCTCAGAACAGATAACTAGCATGTTGGGTAAACAAATTACAGCTGGGCAATTGACAAATAGAGAGGGCATAACAATGCAATACATGCCAAGATGTCTACTATGAAATCTAGTTGGGCATTACAACAAAGTACATAGACCGTTATTCCAACACATCTATGCCTAAATAATCCACCTTCAAGGCAGCATCCGCATCCATTCAGTATTAAGTTGCTAACAACAGATTATTGCATGAAGTAAAGTGTGTAATGTAATCAATACAAGTGCCCTTGGACACTGCACCAATGTTTTATCCCTAGTAGCAACAGCACATCTACCATCTTAGACCTTTCTGTCACTGATCCAGATATCTAGAGACTGAACCCACTATCGAGCATAAATACCCCCTCTTGGAGTCACAAGCATCTACTTGGCCAAAGCATCTACTAGCAACGGAGAGCATGCAAGATCAAGAGCACATAGATA
Source organism: Poa pratensis (assembly GCA_947311845.1). Taxonomy (NCBI): domain Eukaryota; kingdom Viridiplantae; phylum Streptophyta; class Magnoliopsida; order Poales; family Poaceae; genus Poa; species Poa pratensis. The sequence continues at coordinate 1,732,006 of CAMZMU010000069.1, read as the reverse complement.
AACAACTTGAATAAACATGGTATCAATATTCATCGGATCCCAGCAAACACAACATCTAGCATTACAATAAGATGATCTTGATCATGTTAGGCAGCTCACAAGATCTAAACATGGAGGCACAAGGTAGAGAGACAACCATCTAGCTACTGCTATGGACCCGTAGTCCAGGGGTGGACTACTCACGCATCACTCCGGAGGCAGGCATGGTGATGTAGAGCCCTCCGGTGATGATCTCCCCTCCGGCAGGGTGCCGGGAAGAGCTTCAGAACTCCTCCGATCTGAGATTGACGATGACGGCCGCGACGGAACTTTTCGTGGAATATGATCGACCGTAATAGGGTTTTCGCGTCGCGGAGAATATATAGGCGAAGAGGCGGCGTCGGTGGCCGAGGGGGGCCACCACGCCATAGGGGGCGCGGGCCCACCCTGGGCCGCGCCCTAGTGTGGCGTGGCCCCCTGGTGGGTCTGCTCCGACTCCCCTTTGGACTCCGTGATCTCCTCGTGATATTATTGACGATGTCTTTTGTTTCGTCCAATTCCGAGAATATTTCCTTAATAGATTTTCTGAAACCAAAAACAGCAGAAAACAGGGAACTGGCACTGTGGCATCTTGTTAATAGGTTAGTCCCAGAAAATGCATAAAAATGATATAAAGTGTAACCAAAACATGTAGCAATTGATATAATAACAGCATGGAACATCAAAAATTATAGATACGTTTGAGACGTATCAAGCATCCCCAAGCTTAGTTCCTGCTCGTCCTCGAGTAGGTAAACGATAAAAACAGATAATTTTTGAAGTGACATGCTACCAACACAATCTTTGATCAAATAACAATGTAATGCACATGATCTGAATGAAGTGATCCAAGCCAATGGTCTATAGTTTGCAAGCAAGTAAATAAAGAGTAAACATAAGTGATCACACAAGTGCAAACTTTCATGAATAACACTATAAAACATTTAGAGATATAATAGTCTAACATAATAGTTAGTTCACAGCAGCAATAATTCTCAACATGAAAGTGTTTGTATCAACACAAAGGAAGATAATAGCTTCAGCTTTTGCTTCAACTTTCAACATGTATATCATATAGATAATGTCAATGCAAAGAATATGATCAACCAAACACAAAGTTATGTAAAAACTGTTATACTGGAGTTGACAATGATGTTTGCTTAAGTAGACAGAAAGAAGTGGGAAAACTGACTCAACATAAAAGTAAAAGAATGGCCCTTCGCAGAGGGAAGCAGGGATTAACATCATGTGCTAGAGCTGTAGTTCCCGAAGGCATATAGAGAGCATAAAATATTGTTTTGTAAGGTAATGGTGTATACAGGTGTCAACAAATCAGCAAATAGGCAATACTCTACTTCACTAGTTGATCAAACTTTACAAGAGCGGCTCCCATGAAGGACGTTATTTCTACCAGCGGGCAGATCATCCCTCTTCTCTTTTGTTTACACACTTGTGAACATTGCTTGACTGACGAATCAGGGGCAAAAAGATGTGAAGAGAATTGTTTGGTTAAAGTTGTAATTAATTGGGACTGGGCACCCCGTTGCCAGCTCTTTTTGCAAAATTATTGGATAAGCGGATGTATATGCCACTAGTCCAGGTGTGTAAAATTTGATCAACCAGGAAATAAAGACCACCTATCTACGTCCTTATGAGCTTTTCAAGTAGTGACACAAAAAGGAAATGTAACAGTTTTGAGTAGTTAGTAGATAGCACATGAAGAAATTTACTTGGAATGGTGAAAACACCACATAATAGGTAGGTATGGTGGACACAGGTGGCATGGATTTGGCTCAAGGTTTTGGATGTACAAGAAGCATTCCCTCTTAGTACAGAGTTTAGGCTAGCAAGGTTATTATAAGCAAACATCATTATCAACTGGAATAGCAAGAGTGTACATAAAACACAAGGTTTGACGAACCATAGACTCCCACTGTCTTCCTTGTTAACACATAGCCTTCATCCAAAAATTATCTAGACTACTATGGACTTCCAATTATGCAACAGATTATTATAGCAGAAAATCCTTATAGTAGTTCTTCATTAATAGCCATTACTTACATGATGCACAAGCTTAAACATTAATTACTTGACAGCTCAAAACAATTGGCAAGCATCAAATTACTCAAGACAACGATCTAAAAAGATTCATGTAAGCATTTTATACCACTACCACATGCATAGCATTTTTCTGGTCCAACCAAACACCAATCAACTTATTTGACAACTCTCCAAACAGATATAAGTGAAGCAAGAGAGTACTTTCTTCAAAAGAAACTGAAAGCTCTAACAAGAGATGTATGAAAAACTGAGAGCTAACAGCAATAACAGCAACTAGACAGGAATACTCAACAAGTATAAGTGAAGCACAAGAGTATTCTAATGAAAAAGTGGAGCGTGTCTCTCTCCCAAACATGAATGCTAGGATCCAACAAGTATAGCACAGCAAAAAAACAAAACAAAACAAACTGAAAACAAAAACACACTGACGCTCCAAGGAAGAGTACACTAGTATGAAGCAATAAAAATATAGCACCATTAGAGATGACCTGATGAAGAAGGGGATGCCTTGGGCATCCCCAAGCTTAGATGCTTGAGTCTTCTTGAAATATGCTGGGGAGGTAAGCCTCCCCAAGCTTAAGCTCTTCACTCTTCTTGATCATGTAATATCATTCTCCTCTATCAACACTTGAAAACTTCCTTCACACCAAAACTTAACAGCTTTTCTCATTAGCAGGTTAGTGCACTAAAAGATAATACTTCAAAGTTCTAGCAAAGACAAAACTCACAAGCCAACTATTTTAAACATTAGCCACTGTTACTAGGCTCAAGTGGGCACTTTTACACGAAAAGAAACCACTTAAAAACTTGTAAAAGAGAGAATGCAAAATAAAAGACAGAATCTGTCAAACCAGAACAGTCTGTAATGACGAATTTTTTCGAGGCACTTACGATGCTCAGATGAAAAACTTTTGAAATAATGAAAGTTGCGTAACATCATCAGGAACATGCACAAAAATTTCAGCATTTTTCGATTTTTTCTGATTTTCTACTGAATTAAACGGTGACGAACAGCAATCTGTCCCAATGCAGTCCCGAAAATAAAAACCAACTTTGCATTAGTAACTCTCCTTGGCACAACAAAACAGCAAATAAAAGATACAAAGGAGTTGCTACAGAGGTAAACAAGCATCCTTGACTCAAGAAAACAAAAATAAAACAGCAAATAAAAACATGGGTTATCTCCCAGAAGTGCTTTTCTTTAATGCCTTTGAGCTAGGCATGAAGAGATGCATCAAGTATTGTCAAGACCAGAAAATCCAAAACCATAATTTGTCTTGACACTAGTATCATGTGAGTATTTCATCTTCTTCCTAGGGAAGTGTTCCATACCTTTCTTGAGTGGGAATTGAAATTTTATATTCCCCTCTCTCATATCAATAACAGCACCAACAGTTCTCAGAAAAGGTCTTCCCAAAACAATAGGACAAGAAGGATTGCATTCAATATCCAAAACCACAAAATCAACAGGGACAAGATTGTTATTAACCATTATCAAAACATCATCAACTTTTCCTAAAGGTTTCTTCATAGAAGAATCAGCAAAGTGAACATCCAAATGACATTTTTCCAAAGGTGCAAGCTTGAGAATATCATATAAATTTTTAGGCATAACCGAAATACAAGAACCAAGGTCACACAAAGCATTGCATTCAAACTCACTCAGTTTCATTTTAATAACAGGTTCCCAATTATCATCTAACTTCCTAGGGATAGAAGCTTCAAGTTTTAATTTTTCTTCCCTAGCATGCATGAGAGCTTTGATAATATGTTCAGTAAAAGCCATATTTATTTTACTAGCATTAGGACTCTTAGCTAGCTTTTGCAAGAACATGATGACTTCAGTTATGTTACAATTTTCGAAATTGAAGTTGTTGTCATCAAAAACAATGGAGCAATTATCACCAACACCTCTAAAAATTTCAGCACTTTTACTAGGAACAAAAGTAGTGCTATCAGGCAATTTAAACTTTTTGTAGAGGTAGTAGAGACATTTCCAACACTTATTATCTTTTCACTAACAGTAGGGGGCGCATTAGCATGTGAGGCATCATTTGTTTCATTAGTAAAAATAGTGCAAACTCTAACAACACTATTTTGTTCAGCAATTTCAGCTTCTCTTTCTTCTCTCTCCCATCTTTCATGAAGTTCAGCAAGCATCCTAATGTTATTATCAATTTTAATTTGGATAGCATTGAGTGTTTTACTCTCTCTAATATCACTAGGAATAGCTTTTATTTTCAGCATTTCAACATCATGAGCAAGACTATCAACTTTAGCAGCAAGAGTATCAATTTTTCCTAGCTTTTCCTCAACAGTTTTATTAAAAGTAGTTTGTGTGCTAATAAAATCCTTAAGCATGACTTCAAGATCAGAGGGCACACTTCTATTGTTACTGTAGGAATTACCATAGAATTACCATAAGAGTTGCTACCATTAGCAGGATATGGCCTATAATTGTTGCTACCAAAATTATTCCTATAGCATTGTTGTTGAAGTTGTTATTTTTAATGAAGTTTACATCAACATTTTTCTCATCATGAGCAACCAAAGAAGCAAGAGGAATATTATTTGGATCCACAACACCATGTCCATTCGAAAGCATAGTCATAATAGCATCAACTTTATCACTCAAGGAGGAAATTTCCTCAACAGAATTTACCTTCTTACCAGTTGGAGCCCTTTCAGTGTGCCATTCAGAATAATTTACCATCATATCATCAAGAAGCTTTGTAGCAGCACCCAAAGTGATGGACATAAAGGTCCCTCCAGCAGCCGAGTCCAATAAGTTCCTTGAGAAAAATTTAGTCCTGCATAAAAGGTTTGGATGATCATCCAAGTAGTCAGTCCATGAGTGGGGCAATTTTTAACCAAAGACTTCATTCTTTCCCAAGCTTGGGCAACATGCTCATTATCAAGTTGCCTAAAGTTCATAATACCACTTCTTAAAGAGATAATTTTAGCAGGAGGATAATATTTTCCAATGAAAGCATCTTTGCATTTAGTCCAGGAATCAATACTATTTCTAGGCAAAGATAGCAACCAATCTTTAGCTCTTCCTCTTAAAGAGAAAGGAAACAATTTCAGCTTAATAATATCACTCTCTACCTCCTTATACTTTTGCATATCACAAAGTTCAACAAAGTTGTTTAAGTGGGCAGCAGCATCATCAGTACTAACACCAGAAAATTGCTCTTTCATAACCAGATTTAACAGTGCAGGCTTAATCTCATAAAATTCTGCTTTAGAAGCAGGTGGAGCAATGGGTGTACAGATAAAATCATTGTTGTTTGTGCTAGTAAAGTCACACAACTTAGTATTTTCAGGATTACTCATTTTAGCAAGCCTAAAACAAGCAACAGGGCAACTCGAAATTAAAAACTAGATGCAGGAATTTTTTTTTTGGGTTTTTGATTTTTAACAGCAAGCAAAACAAAAATAAAACAAGACAAAAAACAAAGTAAAGAGATTGGAACTGAGAGACTCCCCTTTCCAATAGCCTCCAAGTCCCCGGCAACGGCGCCAGAAAACAGCTTGATGGCTACGTGTTGGTGAACCCCAAGAGGAAGGTTATGATGTAGACAGCAGAAGTTTTCCCTTGAGAAATCTACCCAAGGTTATCAATCCAGTAGGACTTGACGATCTATCGGAAGGTTGTTGATGTTGACTCCCCCTGGCGCTAGGGAGCTTGCACCAACGTGGAATCTGCACAGACACAAACCAGAACTTTGCCCAACACGAAACAGAGAGGTTGTCAATCTCTCCGGTCTTGCAGAAACAAAGAGTTAAACGTATGGTGTGGAAAACAGCAGGAAAAACAGCAAGTAACAGGAAACAGATGATTGCAGCAGGTTGTGTAAACAGTATGAGGAAATTGGACCAGGGTCCACAGTTCACTAGTGGTGTCTCTCTCAGAACAGATAACTAGCATGTTGGGTAAACAAATTACAGCTGGGCAATTGACAAATAGAGAGGGCATAACAATGCAATACATGCCAAGATGTCTACTATGAAATCTAGTTGGGCATTACAACAAAGTACATAGACCGTTATTCCAACACATCTATGCCTAAATAATCCACCTTCAAGGCAGCATCCGCATCCATTCAGTATTAAGTTGCTAACAACAGATTATTGCATGAAGTAAAGTGTGTAATGTAATCAATACAAGTGCCCTTGGACACTGCACCAATGTTTTATCCCTAGTAGCAACAGCACATCTACCATCTTAGACCTTTCTGTCACTGATCCAGATATCTAGAGACTGAACCCACTATCGAGCATAAATACCCCCTCTTGGAGTCACAAGCATCTACTTGGCCAAAGCATCTACTAGCAACGGAGAGCATGCAAGATCAAGATCAAGAGCACATAGATAAACAACTTGAATAAACATGGTATCAATATTCATCGGATCCCAGCAAACACAACATCTAGCATTACAATAAGATGATCTTGATCATGTTAGGCAGCTCACAAGATCTAAACATGGAGGCACAAGGTAGAGAGACAACCATCTAGCTACTGCTATGGACCCGTAGTCCAGGGGTGGACTACTCACGCATCACTCCGGAGGCAGGCATGGTGATGTAGAGCCCTCCGGTGATGATCTCCCCTCCGGCAGGGTGCCGGGAAGAGCTTCAGAACTCCTCCGATCTGAGATTGACGATGACGGCCGCGACGGAACTTTTCGTGGAATATGATCGACCGTAATAGGGTTTTCGCGTCGCGGAGAATATATAGGCGAAGAGGCGGCGTCGGTGGCCGAGGGGGGCCACCACGCCATAGGGGGGCGCGGGCCCACCCTGGGCCGCGCCCTAGTGTGGCGTGGCCCCCTGGTGGGTCTGCTCCGACTCCCCTTTGGACTCCGTGATCTCCTCGTGATATTATTGACGATGTCTTTTGTTTCGTCCAATTCCGAGAATATTTCCTTAATAGATTTTCTGAAACCAAAAACAGCAGAAAACAGGGAACTGGCACTGTGGCATCTTGTTAATAGGTTAGTCCCAGAAAATGCATAAAAATGATATAAAGTGTAACCAAAACATGTAGCAATTGATATAATAACAGCATGGAACATCAAAAATTATAGATACGTTTGAGACGTATCATGGCCGGCGCTCGCTCGCGCCCGCGCCCGTGGCCGGCACCCGCTCCGGCGGCCGCGCCCGCCGCCGTGAGCCATGCCCGATGGGTATTTTTTCTTTTTTTTATTAAAAGGAACGAGCTGACAACGAGCTAACACTTGCCACATCAGCCTGACAGCGGGCCCCATCGTCAGTTTCGTACTTAACTTAGCGTCGCGGACGGTTAGCGTAGAAGTGGTGGTTTTTTGTTACGGTGTCAACGAATAGTGGTGGCGATTTGCGAATTCGGTGAAAACCGGTGGTCTTTTGTAGCTTGACCACCAATTGTGGTGATTTTTTGTAATTTTCTCTAAATGAACAAGAGAAGAGATAGTCGTAGTTTCCAAGAGCTCAACCGGGCGTACATTATCCTGTTGCCAAAAAAGCCCACTGCAGTTGACTTGTCTGAATTTGGGCCGACCAGCCTTATGCACGTTACCCTGGTGGTTTTCACGGTAAATCCTATATACCGCTTATTAATAAGCGGCGCTACTCGCTCACGCCGCTTGAAACAACGTTATTTGGGCCGGGCCCATTTCACGTTTTTCTTTCTTCTCTGCTTCTTCGCTATTTAGGTTTTCTTTTTTCTGTTTATGTTTTTCTTTTTCTTCTATTTTCGTTTTTTATTCCGTTTTTCTTTCAAAATTTTGTTCATTTCAAAAATTGTTCAAAATTCGAAATTTGTTCATTTTCGAAAACTGTTCGAATTTAAAAATTGTTCATATTCAAAATTTGTTCATTTTTGAAATTTTGTTCATTTTCAAAAATTGTTCAAAGTTCAAAATTTGTTCAAATTCGAAAAAAATTCATTTTTGAAAATTGGTCAAATTCGAATCAAATTTGATATTTGTTCATTTTCAAAATTTGTTCAAATTCGAAATTTATTCTTATCGAAATTTGTTCAAATAAGAAGTTGCTCATTTTCGGATTTTGTTCATTTTTGAAAATTGTACAAATCGAAATTTGTTCATTTTTGAAAAAAATGCAATTGTCGCCGAATGGGCCGGCCCATAATCGGGCGCGGCGCGGTCGCCCTTCTGGCGGCGCTAGGAGCTAGCGCCGCACTGAAGCGTCGTATAGGTGCTCCCGGCTTTCACGTCTTTGGTGGATGTTCACGCGTCTAGTTGTTGGGCCCACCGAGTGATTCTGGGCTTCTTTAGCATGCTCTCATAGGCACGCAACCCTCCTCCTCTGACCTAGGCCGTGGCCGTCGCCGTTGCCAACCTTCCTCCTCCTTTTATTTTGTACATTTCTTACTTATACTTTTTCCTAGGTATAGAGTTTTATCGTGTTTTCTTATCTGTCACTTGGATAATATTTCTTATACATTATCACATATCTACATATATATAGTATATTATTTACATTTGTTCCTCAAGTGTGAGGCATTTTGACGTTCTATTGCGCACGCAAGCTGCTAACTTTGCCAACAACATTAGGTTTTCATCTAGGCTCACAAAAGGGCAAAAAAAGCTCTTTATTACTAGCTGCTACACTAATGTGACACTACATCAATTTGATTCATGAACTATTTTGGACAGCCATTGTGGCTGCAATCCTAGGTCTGCCCATGATTTGCCTTTGATTATATGGTGTAATATTTGTTGCCTTGTGGGTACCGTATCATTTTAATTTAAAATGAGATATCTACGCTTTATTAGGGAAAAATATATCTACATTAATTTACAACACAAAAGATTTTATGGACATTTATACATGATTCGTCAGTTCTTCCCTGTTAATAATGCCACATTGGCTATGTGCTAAACGTGTTGGTCTAATTGTTTATATTCACATGTAGTACTATACACGATTTATCATTTTCTTCTGGCAAGTAGTAATGACGTTTTGGCAATGTACTGAATGTGCTGGTTTAATTGCCAGAACCACCATGGCTACTAAACGGACACTTGTCTCATCACAGGACAGCTAAGCAACACATGTGCAATCTACCTAAGCTATCTCTTCCTATTTAACACACCCCTCTCTCGACGAGAATCCCAATACTGTACAAGTCTATCAGCAAAACACTAAACTCAAATTGCACCTAGGCTAGCTATAGTATGGAGAACCGCACCGGCGTTTCCAAAAGAGTAGTTGTGACGGCAACCGAACCTCCGGCGGCTGTGGCAGCAACGGTGAGGGAGCTGCAGGATCGTCTAATGACGATCGCGAACGTGATCCGGATCATGCTCCCTCCACACGCCAAGGAGCTGATCACAACGGTGAGGGAGCAGGACCGTCTAAGGCCGATCGCGAACGTGATCCGGATCATGCGTCGCGTGCTCCCTCCGCACGCCAAGATCTCGGACGACGCCAAGGAGCTGATCCAGGAGTGCGTGTGGGAGTTCATCATCTTCGTGACCAACGAGGCGAACGAGCGATGCCATACCGAGCACCGCAAGACCGTCACCGCCGAGGATGTGGTGTTGGCCATGGACCGCCTTGGTTTTGACGACTACGTCCCGCCCCTCATCGCCTTCCTCCAGCGACGTCGCAGGTGACGTCGCGACACCCACCGCGCCGGGCAATGTCAACGATGAGCAGGTGTTCCTCGAGCTCTGCTGCCGGTGCAGGACAATGTGCTCGGTTCCACGGGAAGCAGCGTACGACGCAGCAGGTAGCAGACGCCGAGGATGATGTGGTGACGAGGAAAGCTCGTCGAACACAGCACCTGTGCCGGCGGCGGGCATGGAGCTTTCTCCTGTAGCACAAGTGTCGCAAAGCAATCCTGTCAAAAGACGATTGGCACTCACTTGTCAGCTTACAAGCCAGATTAATTTGTCCCTGTTTTATGTGAAAGTTATCGATGCTTAATTTGGTATCTGCCCATAAATTGATCGTCCGGCCGGGTAAATGCAGAAGTTGGGCAAAATGGACACAATTAACCTCGTGACGAAAGAATAACATAAAATGAACTCCGGGCAAAACTATTTCACGCCCCTAACCCTTTTGGGTAGCGTCCAACGATCGAGCGATACACTCTACGATGTAGCACCCAGAGATCAGGCGCTACACATTTGGTTAAGTAGCGCCCGAGTGTTAGGCGCTACACGAACGGATGTTTTCAAAGATACTCGTATGTGGATATATGAATTTCCCAGCCCCGCCGGTCTCGCCCATCTGCGCCCTATGGTTGGTCGCAGGTTCGACTCCTGCACAACACAGTTTTTGCGCACAACGAAAAACTGTGCTGAGCAGGATTCAAACCGGCGACCAACCTTCCAGCGCACATGGGCGAGGCCAGTCGAGCTGGAAGATTCGTATGTCCATATAAGAGTACTACTTCTAATAAGGAAAAGCATTGGAATTGGCCAGGGGATCGACGCGTTGCATCCTCCGCCTCCTCCGCGTGACATGCGTCCACGTGGACCCACCCAACGTCAGTTTTATTCCCTTCCTCCCAGCGCCAGTGCCCTCACATGGCCTGCCTTTTCTCTCCCCACCGAACAACCTCAGTGATTTACCCCAAATCGAAGCCAGCCTTCCTCCTCCCAGTGCTCGCCATTAGACGTGCCCCCACGCGGCCATGCGCGCCGCCCACATCTCCTCTTCCCTGCCTCCCGTCGCCGTGGGGCCGGCGTCACTGCGCAGCGCCGCCGCCTCCCCTCAGTCCGCCTCGAGCCTCACCGCCGTCCCCGACCCGCCCCGGCGTCTCCTTCTCGCTCGCTGCGTGGACACCGGTGAGGTCCCGCTCAGCTGGGAGCTGGGGGTGGAGGATGTGCTCCCAGGTGAGCTGCGAGGACGGAGTCAAGAGGCCGGAGATGCTGCAAGCGGCATGCTCCCCTGAGCTCGAGAAGCGCGGCGACGACGCCGACCTCCGACCGCTCCTGCTGCCCCGGTCCGCGCCCCTAGCTCGAAAAGGGCAGCGACGATCCGCCGCCGACGACCTCCGACCGCCTCCTGCTGCCCCACCGGACGATGATGCCGCGCCGCCGCTGGTAGCCTAGCGCCGCCCCGCCGTCCCCGCGCGGCGCCCCTGGCCCTGCTCCAGCCCGCCGTCCCCGGCCCTTGACGTTGCCGCCCCGCACCCCTGCTTCTATGTCAACTCCATGCTCTCCGACGCCGCTGTGCCCTTGCTTCATGTCGCCGCTGCGCTTCTGCTCACCGACGCCGCCATGACCCTGCGCTGCGGCCGCGGTGCTCCCAGCCGGCCGTGGTGCTTTTGCTGCAAGTTTTGCTATAAGTGGTGTAAATTGGCTATATGTGGTGCTTCTACTGCAATTTTGATTGTAGCAATTTTTTTTTTGGTATATGTGGTGCAAATGTTTGCAAGGTTTGTAACAATTTTGTTTCTCATTTCTCGCAAATCCCCAGAATGATTGCAGCAATTGTCCCCTGAGATGATGTAATATTTTTTTAACGTGATGCCAATTTTTGAAAGATTTGTAGCAAAACTATTCCTCTTTTAATGCAAGTTCACATAATCATTGTAGCAAAATTATCTTTTCACATGCTGCAACTTTTTATTTACGAGATGCTGCAAATTACGAGATTCTCCGTACATATATAGAGTACACCTAAGAATAAACTGCACTTCGATTCTCATCATTTTTTTTTCCTTCAACTAATCAACGAAAACTGTTGGCTACCCCGGAAAACTCGCCATATCTTAATTGCTAGAGTGAATATATATTAATTCCAAATCTCATTGCTTCGGATGTGCAGGCATTAATATAGTTATATCTTCTTTTGGCTAGCATAATATTATACAGTATGCCTTTGCACTTGTATGCCACTTGGCATCCAGTCCAAGCCCATCCCATATCAGTTACTTTTCACTTGTACCTCTCTGCTACATATAAACCTTGTCATGGAGAGATGTATAGGACATCACAGATAGAGTGCGAGGAGCAGAGATGGAAGAGAGTCAAGGAACTAACTGTGGCAACGATGGAGAAGGTAAAACTAGATCAATCAACGAAAAAATCATGTCTTCAATTGTTTGGCTTCTAACATTACATAGCTGAAATATGATAATAAATTCCTGATCTCCATGAAAACATATTTCAAATACTTGCTCATACTCGTTGGTTCCCGCGCAATATGAGAGCCCCTTTGATCCAAGGGTTCCTACTTTTTTAGGAGTTTAGTCCATCAAAAAATTCCTTGAAGAGGTTGATCCACCAGTAATTACTAATGGAAGTTTTAGTTAAATTTTCTATAAGAAACTTTGCATTTGATTCTATAGAAATTTCCCCACAATGCATATGGTTCACAATTCTCAGCTTTTCGCTGTTGATTCTTACGGTGTTCAATCTTACATGCTCCAGAAAACATGTCATTGCTATTTTTTGCGTATCGTATTTTTTCTCTTCTAAATCTTCTAAAGTGGAACTGACAATTTTAATATTATGAGGACTCGTCCATCATATAGAGTTAAGTAGTTAACTTACGGTATGAACTGGATCCACTTTGAAGTTATTTATTACAAATGTATTCTTCTTAATTAGCACGTTGGATTTGTCTCCTGCTCAACCCAGTGAGACCACAAACATATGAACAACGTAACGTGAAATAAAATGGAAATAGCCAAATTAGTACCGTGTGGCAATTGTAAACTTTTTTTTGTTTTCATTTCTGCTAATCACACTAAAGTATAAGAGTGCAAATATATGTGGCACATAAGCGTGTGCATCTTATGCAGGCAACAAGACGGCAACGGCGTTTTCGAAGACCAAGCTGAAGCGCATCATGGGCCGCGCACTGCAGCGGTACCCGCAGGCCGAGATCGAGGAAGACGCCAGCACCGCCGTGGACCGGTGCACCCTGGAGTTCGCCAACCTGGTCACCACGGTGGCCGCAGAGCAGTGCCGGAAGGAGTGCAGGATAATCATAAACGGCGACGACCTTATCAATGCCATGGATATCCTCGGCTTCGACCAATACGTCGGGCCCCTCAACGAGTACCTCCGCCGGTACCGCGAGTCCAAGGCGATGCCGACTCTGTCAGTGGGTCAGCCACCGCGAAATGTCACATATCTATCGTCTAAGGTGGCGCGGGCGACTGTTGTGGCGACGGGGGAGATGCAGGAACCAGCACCGCCGCAGACGTTTGGCTTTGTGTTGGGTCAGCAGCCACCGTTCGACGTCACCGAGCTCGGCCTCCGCACTGACGTTTATGCGCTGTGGTCCAGAGATGCAGAGGCAAGCACCTCTCGACCCTGATGACACCTGCCCCTGATGACTAGTCAATGTATGTCTAGTGATCGATGAGAATTTCAGTGAGAAGTTCTTGTGAACAACATCGAAACATTGTTGCATTACTGTTCGTGATGCTGAGAATAAATGGTTTCGTTCTTCCTAGCCATCATCTCTTTGTTTTTCTTGCATTGAACTGTGTGCACTCTATCCTCCAATATTACTGGCTTGTTGTTCCAGAAATCTTGTTTGGTGTAAGCACGTACAAATGAAATGAATCCATATGAATTTAATTGTCGATAATCTGACAATTTGTAAAAAGTTACATCACACTTGACTAATTAAAACAAGAAGAAACTGACCGAGTTAGCCTACTAGCTAATGACGAACGCACTAGAAGATCAGCAATGTCTACGGTGGGAGAACTAACAACACACATCCACAATGATGCAAATGCAGTGTCCGTCTCATGCCAAGACCAGCACGGCCACTCCCAGAGCGACGGCAACAACGACGTGGTAGCCACCCACAGACACGTGAACGGACGCCGCGCCGCTGGTATTCCCGTCGCCGGCCTTCCCACGCGGCGGCGGAGTTTTGGCACCGACCCCGACCCCGGCGTTGTAGAGCCAGGAGACAGCGCGGGGGTCTCCGTGGTCGAGTCACCGCCTGTGCACCAGTGTCGTGCTGCGCCAGGACGTGCACGGTGAGCCGCTGTCCGGCGTCGCAGTGGCCGGGCGCGCCGCCGTGAGTGCTAGTAGGGATTACAGAGCAAGTCTCCGACGTGGGAACGGTTCCTGCTGGCCTAGTGGTTGTAGGTCTCCTCGCCGGGCGCCGGGCGCCGGCTGCCGGCTGCCTCCACCCCCTCGCCTCGCCGCTGACGGTGAGCACCTTTGGCTGTGGCGGCGACGCGGAGACGACGACGTTGAGGAGGACGCAGGCAAGAGCAACATCGTAGAGCTGCAGGACGGCGGCCATGGCTTACTCGACTCTACGTGAACGAATGGATGAACTGGTCCCTCTCTTGTCGTGAGCTCTGTGCTTAAATGGAGTGGCGCTGCTGGAGGCAGAGTCGGCATCAACGTACGTGCGTGGCGGTTTCGGGACGAGACGTGGAGTGCTACGTAGCCATTGATGGGGGATTTGGACGGTGTAGGATCGGCGTCTACTCTGTCAGAGGTGTTGAGCGCTGACGGACGGTTCAGTCTTCAGTCCAAGGGGTGGTCGTGTGGGAGGGAGGGTTGAGTGGTTCGACTGCCGTTTTGAAGGCCGGGCCTGCAAGTTTGGCTGGGCTGTTACCGAATCTGGGCCTCCAAAGTTTTACCGAGAACAGAAATTTTCGATGTACCAGAAGCCACAATATTGTAGCTCACGAAGCCATACGAGCTTGTTCTCAAAAAAAAAAACGAAGCCATACGAGCTGCACGAGAAATGCAACCCGATCAACTAAAAACAAAAAAGGAGAAATAAAAGTAATGTATGACTGCGGGTGTACAATCCACAATGTCAAAAAAAAAAGAGAGGAGCGATTCTGATTCTAAAAAGAGGAGCGATTCTAAAAAAAAAAGAAAAAAAATCCAGCATTGAGCTCCTTAACTAACACCAGCTTCTTTTTCTTTTCCATTTGCAACTACAACTCCATTCCAATATATAAAACGTTTTGGTATGCCATTTTTAGACAAAAGTTGAAATTGCCAGCCATTTGTTGCTATACGTACATTTATTTGAATCAGAGATAATGCTGGAGCAATGGTGAAGCTGGCAATGTTGAGTAAGTTCAGCCGAGGGATGGTATATATGTATAGCCTAGACATTCCTCTTATTTGTATTCTGATGTCAGAGTTTGCAGTTCACTGCACAGATCATGACACATTAATGTTTTGTAGGTTGAGTCAACGACTGTGAATAAAGTGAGTTTAGAGGGGTAAATGATCGACGACAATGAAGTGGTAGATGCAGTGTTTTTCTCCATCGGCACAGCTTGCAATTTGTGACAACATCAATGCAAGAGAAGGACATAGATAATCATGATAGGAAACATGAGTAGAGCACTCACAAAGATGAGTCTCCAGATAAGAAAATGTTAAGTTGTCAAGAATTTTGGCGGTCGAGAAGGTAGCACAACAAATTATGAACGATGATAGGAGCGGTAGTTACTTTCACGATTTTTAAGATGTAGTGAGAA
This sequence comes from Poa pratensis, assembly GCA_947311845.1. Lineage (NCBI taxonomy): Eukaryota > Viridiplantae > Streptophyta > Magnoliopsida > Poales > Poaceae > Poa > Poa pratensis. Next base: position 1,716,475 of record CAMZMU010000069.1, on the reverse strand, counting down.
GGACTATGCGACATAGAAGGAGCAAAAATCTTATACAGTATGTTTCATATTCGGCCTTTGAGCTGATGGAATTTACTTTTAAAAATGTATGCAAAAGAAAATATAAACCAATGTAAAAAAATATTTTGTTATATCTCTAGATTGATACCTCTCAGGACTTCATGTCATTTTATCTAATAAGTAAGCTTATTCAGAGATGTATTCCATTGAGAACCCATGGTATTTTATGAACGTTTTTCTTATCCAGAGATGGAGGAAGACGACACCTCGAATTTCTGCTTGGAGATATTATTTTCAAAATGTATTGATCATTTAATATATGTTTTTTAATGTTCAATGTTAAAGTAAGGGCACATACGTGATTTTTTTCACGTGTATTAAACAAGGACCGTAGCAACGCACGGGCACTCAACTTGTAAAAGTAATGTATGACTGCGGGTGTACAATCTACAACGTCAAAAAAAAAAAGAGGAGCGATTCTGATTCTAAAAAGAGGAGCGATTCTAAAAAAGAAAAAAATCCAACATTGAGCTCCTTAACTAACACCAGCTTCTTTTTCTTTTTCTCATTTTCTTTTCCATTTGCAACTACAACTCCATTCCAATATATAAAACGTTTTGGTATGCCATTTTTAGCCACCAAAACATCCTATATTTTAGAACAGAGGTAGAAATTCAATTCCAAATACATTAATGCATGCATACGCACGTGAACATCAACATGACTAATGCAAACAATGTGAGAAAGATTGATCGATGCATGACATCTTACAATTAACCAAGGGCGTGTTTGGTTTCCTGTGTGCCCTCGGGCCAGGCCGCGTGGATCACTACTAGGAAATAGGCTATATGTGAATAGCCTTTCTGTGGGGCACCTTTCTTGCCGTGCGCCACAGAAGTTATTCAGTGGCGCATGGGCAGCAGTGCGCCACAGAATTGTACCACTTTCTGTGGCGCATCCTTTGCCCATGCGCCACTGAATATGTCCTTTTTGTGGCGCACGCAGACACATGCGCCACAAAAGTTTGGTGGGCCCCAACACCCACGTTCGGATCTGACACTCCGCTGCCTTTTCTGTGGCGCATCTATAACCATGCGCCACAGAAATATGATGGGCCCCGCCCCAATGATTGGGTGGGTGCACTTTCTGTGGCGCATGGGGCCAGATGCGCCACAGAAAGCCACATTTCTGTGGTGCATCTAGTTCCATGCGCCACAGAATGCCATATTTCTGTGGCGCATGTGACCCCATGCGCCACGGAATAACTTTTCCAGATATAATAAAGGTGGTAGCCCCTACCTCTACCACCCATTTTCTTCTTCTTCCTCCTCCACCCAGCTCGTGTTCCTCCTCCCTCCCATCTCATTTTGCTCATACTTTTCTCTATTTTTTGTAGTTAAACCTACTTTGTTTGATAGATAATTGGTGAGGTCTTGGGGAGCCTCCATATATACTCTCCTCCTCTACCAATACATCTCTTTTTCTCCACTATTTTTTCTCCAACACCACACACTCTCTCATCGATCACGGTCACGTCTCGGTAACGAATCTACTAGGTGAGTATTGTTGGATGGACATGCATATGCATGTTTTGTGTGGCCGGCGGTGCATGTGTATGGATGATTGTTGTAGGTGAAGCGCTTGTCACGCGCGGGCGGTTTGCACGATGACGAGACGATGTTTATACATGAAGCTTGTGTGGTGTGCATGAATATTTGCATGTGGTTGCTTGCACCGGCGTGGTGCATGGATGTTTGCCGAAATGTTGATTCATTTCTGTTTCGGCAAATTTTTGCACTACCCATATGTCCTACTTTTAGGAGAGGTCATGCCGAATTTTTCCGGTGACCATGCATGTGTGTGTGTGTCTGTGTGTATGCATGTTGCGGTTTTAATTAACATATTCTCGTTTCTCCTCTATGTATACCGCATACGTAGGCAACCATGGTCGTCATGATGAGCTCCGGTCGAATCAGTAGATAAAAGGAAGAAGCGAAGGCGGACATGATTCGGTGCAATAGGCGCCAGATAAGATGTCCGTGTAGGAAATGCAAACTCATGAGCTGGATCGACCCTGATTCCGGACAATTGGAGGATCACCTGCTTAGGCGCGGTTTCATGCTGGGCTTCAACCAGGTGCCAACAGCAAATGGTGCGCATGAAGACGAGGGCGGGCGAGAAGACGAAGAGTCTCCCGGACATGGTTATCATGACGGAGGAGATGTCGGCGGACAAGATCATCATGACGAAGGAGATGTCGGTGGACAAGATCATCATGATGACGAAGGAGATGCCGGCGGACACGGTCATGATGAAGGAGTAGATGGTGGTGGTGGCGCGAACACGCGGACCCCGCTAATTGAGGCCTTGCAGGACGCTCATGTTCAAGAACTGCTACTCAAGGAAACGAGCAACGCCAGAGCTGCAGCCAGAGAGAAAGCCAAGCTGGCGCAAATGGAGATAGACGGGAAGACTCCGTTGTATCCTGGGTGCCGGCCACAGGATACGCGCTTGCAAGTAACGCTTGATGCTCTGGAGATGAAGGCGGAAAACAAATGGACCGACGTGAGCTTCAACAAGAACATGCAATTCATACATGATCGTCTTCCCGAGAGGAACACATTGCCAACTAGTATCGAGGAGGCCAAGAAAGTCGTGTGCCCTCTTGACCTACCGCACGTTAAATACCACGCCTGCATCAATGATTGCGCAATTTATCGGGACGAGTACAAGGACAGAACTACATGTCCGGTGTGTGGCCACAGACGGTACAAGAGTACTGGGAACAAGAAAGTTCCTCGAAAAGTGGTATGGTACTTTCCTATCACTCCCCGTCTGTAGCGGTACTTCGTGAACCATAAGGAAGCAAAGCTCATGCAATGGCACACGGAAAGGGAGAAGCCCGAAGAAGATCCGGAGAAGGGCAGGATCCTGACACACCCTTCAGACGCTAGCCAGTGGGAAGCATTGGACACTGCCTTCAAAAATTTTGGGGGCGATGCAAGGAACGTCAGGCTGGGTATGAGCACCGATGGACTCAATCCGTTCGGCAACCAGAGTAGCACGCATAGCACCTGGCCCGTGTTTGTATGGCCTTACAACCTTCCCCCGTGGCTGTGCACGAAGCAAAGGTACATACACTTGAGTATTCTCATTCAGGGGCCGAAACAACCATGTATCGACATACATCTGTATCTCGTGCTGTTGAAAGAGGAGTTAGCCACGTTGTGGGAGACGCCAGCCCGGGAAAGAAGCGACCGAGGGTAGATCCGCTGCTGGGTGTATGGAAAGCGACATATGTTTTCCACGACTTGGAGTACTGGAAAGTCCTCCACACGCCCCATAGCCTCGATGTAATGCACATTACGAAGAATGTTAGCGAGAGTCTGCTTGGCATTCTTTCCAACATGTCGGATAGAACCAAGGATGGGACGAAAGTAAGATTCGATCTGAAATGGCTTGGCATCAGGAAAGATCTTCAGGCCCCCGATAGTGATGACGATGATGATGATGATGATGATCAGACGGAAGGGACTCAAGGTCGCCGCAAAAGGGTAAAGAAGAACGCGGTGGTGCTTCCCGCTGCCTGCTTCACTATGAGTCCGGAGGAGCTCGAGCAGTTTTTCAGGTACCTCCTAGGAGTCAAATTTCCTCACAGTTATGCGGGGAAGATAAGCAGATATCTGGACGCAATGAAGAAGAGGTTCAGCGGGATGAAGTCTCACAATTGTCACGTGCTGATGACGCAGATACTGCCCGTTGCGATCCGAGGGATAATGGACGAGCACGTCCGTGATACGCTGCTTGGCCTTTGCAACTTTTTCGACGTCATCACCAGGAAGTCGATCGGCACGAGGCAGCTCGACAGGCTACAGGAAGAGATCGTGGTGATACTATGCGACCTCGAGATTTACTTCCCGCCCGCATTCTTTGATATCTGCGTGCATCTCCTTCTCCATGTCGTTGATGACATCAGGCAGCTCGGGCCGACGTTCCTGCACTACATGATGCCGTTCGAAAGGCAGAACGGTGTCATGAAAGGATTCGTTCACAACAGGGCCCGTCCAGACGCAAGCATGGCCAAGGGCTTTCTAACCTACGAGTGCATCTCCTTCTGCCAGAATTATCTAAGCACCGAGAACCAGGATGTTGGTCTGCCCACCAGGACGCACCTCGGCAGGCTCGAGGGATTTGGTCACCGCGAGGGCTACCGCTCACTCTTTGTCGGCATGATTGGTCAAAAAGATGACTTCGAAAGGGCTCACCGGTTCGCGCTACAACACTTAAAATTGATTGAACCTTGGGTGGAAGAGCACAAAATCTTAATCGAGCAGAATTACATCGACCTGGGCCGGTTCAAGAAAAGGCAACTGGTTCAAGCAGAGAGCATAACACCATCTACGGAAGATGAAAAACTCATATTCTCTTTATCACAGGGCCCCGGGCACAACGTACGGACCTATCAGTCGTACGACATCAGCGGTTTCAGATTCTACACCGAGGAAAAGGACAGGAATAGCGAATATCAAAACTCAGGAGTAACTATGCTGTCCTACGCGATGACGAGGCTACTGTCAAGTCAAGATTCTTCGGAGGGATCGAGGAGATATGGGAGCTCAACTACTGTGGAGAGTCGGTGCCAATGTTCCGTGTTAGATGGGCCAAGGACGTCGTCAAAGAAGGCCGGTATTTCACCACCATGGTAATACCCAATGCCAAATGGAAGAACGCCTCCGCGAAAAATGAGCCATGGGTACTCGCTAGCCAAGTTGAGCAATGCTTCTTCATTACCGACCCGTCAAAGCCTAGCCGTGTTGTCGTGAGGAGGGGCAAGAGGAGCATCATCGAAATGGAAGGAGACGCCAACGAGGAAGACTTGGACAAGAACGGCGATCCAAAGATCGACAAGAAATTCGACGAGTACTTCGACATGCCTACTACTAGTAAAGAGAGAAGGAAGACCTCCCTACCTACTAAAGGTTGTCCGTTCACGCGAAGAAATCTCAAGGTGCCCGGCCTAAAGTATTCAACCGCGAAGAAGGGAAAGAAGAGAAGCTAGCTCGGAACCGACCGGGGCGAAGAAGACTTTTTTTGTGTATTATTTTGTGTGTGTGTGAGACAAACATATATATGTATATCATGAATAAAATAATGGTCTACTAACAATTGTGTGTATATTCTTTTCTTTAAAATGTGTGTCTGTTCTTTCTCTAAATATAACTAAAAATATTTTTTTTAAGAATAACAAACGTGTGTAGTGTTCTTTTTTAATTTAACCAAAAATATTTTTTTAAAGAAAAAAAGTGAGACAACCAGGATTCGAACCTGGCTGCCCCAAGTTGCAGGTTTGCTACCATTGGGCTATGCTAGTGTGCTTGTCACATAACAGCCAGTAGTGCTTTTTAGCACTTCTAGCCAAGGAAATATGTGGCGCATCCCCCAGCAGATGCGCCACAGAATTACAGTGGCGCATCTGCTGGGGGATGCGCCACAGAATTACAGAATTCTGTGGCGCATCTGCTTGGGGATGCGCCACAGAATACCGGCACTTAGCCATTTTTGGCTCGGCTCTCCCCTTTCCAATCCATTCGAACCCACACCCAACCACAGCCGCTCCGTGTCCTCGATGCCCAACCGCCGCCGCTCCGTCCTCAATGCGCGCCCATGCTCGACCCGCCCCGCCGCCCGACGGACTCGACGCGCCAGGAGCACCTCCACCGCCACCCGCACCGGCGCCGCCCACCACGTTCACGCCCGTGCTCGACCCGCCCCGCCGCCCGACGGCCTCGACGTGCCCTAGAGCATCTCCACCGCCACCCGTGCCGGCCGCCGCCCTAGGACCCGCCACAAGCCACCGACGACCTCCACTCGCTCCCCTCGCGGAGGTGCTGCCCCTCTCTCCCTCCCCTCCCTCTCCTACCATGGTTGCACCTTAGGTGCTTGATGAAATGGCTAAATCAAAAAAAAATTGGCTAAAAAATTCATTTAGGCTTGTTTTAGTTTGTGTTGTTACTTGTTTTTTAAATTGCATTATGGAAATGTACATGAAATTGTGTTGTTACTTGATGAAAATTCATTTTTCCTAGGTTAGTGTTAGGTAGTACATGAAATTCCTATAGCAAATGTGTTAGTGTTAGTTGCTGCTAGGTTAGTGTTAGGTTAGTTGCTAGGTTAGTGTTAGGTTAGTACATGAAAAAATTGGAGATGAAAATTTTGCTAAGTGTTAAATATGGTCACTGTTTAAACATGGCTTAAAAAATAACTTGATTAAGGTTCTAGATGTATTCAAAAAATTATTTCTGGGGTTTATCATGAAGTACTATCTTAGTACAAGAGATCCATGAGGGTAAATTTGAAATAGGATCAATATTTGATGCTTTAGAAATGATCCAAAGTTGGTACTTTTTAACTGTCTTGAAGATGCATTTTTATATAACTAATGCATTATTTTGCCGTATGCAGGAAATTTAGAAGAACTTAACGCGTTGATCCACGTTCTTTCAGGTGAGAGATGTGGATGTGGTGATGCCGTGTATGTGTGTGAGATGTGGATGTGGTGATGCCGCATTATTTTGTCGTGTATGTGTGATATTGTGTTTGTTGCCGGCCGGAGATGCCGGACGAAGATGCAATTGTGTTGCTGTGAGCCGGCCGGCGATGCCGGCCAACATGATTTGTGAAATGTCTGCAGGTACCCATGAGGCCCTTCAGATTGTCGGAACGTCGATTAACTTCTGTTCCGACAAATTTGGGTACTCCATATGTCCCTTTTTTAGCAAAGGTCATGCCGAAATTTTTCGTGAATTTTAGCATGACTTTGCTAAAAATAGGACATATGGGGTATTGCGACTAATGCATGGGCCGGGTATCTTAGTACTTAATTAAGTGATTTTTTTCTTATATTTGTTGTACTAACTTTTTGCATCTTTTTAATGTAGTGCAAACATGTCGGCCAACGCGGAGCCCGGCCCTTCTAAGCACATGAGCGTCGAACAAGAAACTAGAGATGCCAACAAGTCATTCTGGGAGATGTCCCAGGAGTTGGAGGAGCAGGAGGCCGCCAAACCTGCTAGTGGTGGCGAACGTGTCGACGATGAGCAAGAGAGTCGGGAGGACGACGCCGAAACCACCGATGGAGCTACTAGTGGCGGCCATGAGGATGACACCACCACCACCGATGGTGGCGACCACACGGATGGTGGTGGTGGCAGCAACCCGACCGCTCAGAAGCAGAAGAAGCAAAGGAGGGATCGGACACCGCAAGCGCTCGCCAACATCACAGACGTGTTCACTGAGGTCACGTCAAGTGGTCTACCAGTGGTGCCGCCGGAGCTTGCCAAAGGGTACATCATGCAACTAGGGTGTATCATCCGGGAAAGCATGTCGATCAACACGAAGGACCTCAGAAGCAAGGCCAATGAGGCTTTGGTCGAAAACCTCCTCAAGAAGCTTCACCAACGATACACGTTCCCGGAACCGTTCAACAAAAAGGTGGACAATTTAGCCATCACGAAGATGAGCACCGCCTTGAGCAGCTGGAAATCCCGGGTGAAGAAGAAGATTGATAAGGGTGACAGCTGGGAGATGATAAGTGCCAAAGAGCCGATGCTCGACGAAGAAGAGTCCGAGGCATTCAAGTTGTCCTTAAAGTCTGAGGAGGCTAAAAAATGGACCAAGTGGGGGAAGGAAATGCGGGACCTAGACATAGGTAACCACTATTTGGGAAGCGGCGGTTACGGAGGAAAGCAACCCATTTGGGACAAGGAGGATGTCGAGGTTGCACGTCTGGGAAAAGAGAACCCGTGGCACAAAATCACGGACGAGCAGGTGAGGAACTTTGTCCGGTCCCGCTACTATCTGAACTCGGCGACGGGGGAATTCGTTACCGACGATGATGATGTGAGGAAATTCGAGAAAGTGCTGGCAAGGAATTTAATTACTGCGGATATCTCAAAGTCCATTGCGTTGATCTAATTAGATAACGAAGCCATATTTCTAAATGGGTTCACCTTAATTTCCTTTGTCTGCAGGAACATTGGCACCGACTCTCCACAGTTGAAGGCCGACACTGAGGCCGGCCCGTCGTCCCAGGGGTCGACGGAGCCGTGGGACACGACTTTCAACAGGGCGATGAACACTTACAAGGAGAGGGACAAGTCGGCGCCGCCGACGTCAGCTGGCCGTGTGTCCGACTTTGGTACGAGCATGAAGTTCCTCCAGTACTACAACTCGGACGCTGGTTCGAGAAAGAAGAGGCGGAAGACGACTAGGGATAAAGCCGAGATTGTGGAGCTAAGGAAGAAGGCGGAGTCACTAGAGCAGGAAAAAGTGGACTCCAGCATGGTGGACAAGTTAGTGGAGGAGAAGCTCCGGGCGATCATACCCCTGGGTTGATGGAGGGGTTAGCTGCTTGGAATGCGGCAGGTCGACAGGGGCCGATACACGTGCCCAGCTTCGCCGGCAGCACCTCCAGCAATAACGTGTCGCCGGACCTGGTGACCCCGCTGCCCAACACCGCGGCCCAGCCGCCGCTCCATTTGGTCCCACTGACACCCCCACCGCGAAAGATACCGAGGCGCTGCCGGTGGCGGCGGTGCTTGATAATGCACACGAGCGGCCGGAGAATGATAGGCCAGCCGCCGGCACCGGCGCCCTTGTCTCGACATTAGCCGAGCTCAACGCCATCACCAAGGTAAACTAATTAGTTAGTCTGCGGCATCTTCTATAACTATGCCTTTGATGACTGCCATCTCATGATGCCCAACATGTGTTGACTCAGGACATGCCTTGCATACTCCTGCATAGGGTGGGGGCCGGCGGCGAGCTGAAGGAAGTTGCTCAGGGCACTGTCGTACAACCATTGAGCCGCGTTATGCACCACACTAAAATGAGCGAGGCCGTGATGAAGGTCAGGTTGACTACGGTAGTGCCCGAGTTTCGTGACATCGACCCCCCCATGCAACCTTCGGGAGCCGAGGAGGACCACATGGTCCTTGGAGATTGCGTCAAGTGGCTCATGGAATGGCCGAAGACCCAGATTCGTCTTGGGGAGGGTCTTCAGGGGTTGAGGCGCACCACCGGCGCCACCTCGAGGCCCCCGATCGTTCGGCCCTCGAAGCCGCCACAAAAATCTGTTGGGAAGGAACCGGCGCCACAAGCAGCCGTCGCCACCACCAGCCGCCACCAAAAACTGTTGGGAACGTCTGTACCGCAACGGCCATCCAAATCCAAGGACGTTGCACCTCAACTTGCTGGCAACAACGACGATGATGAGGATAATGTCGACGTCGATTGCTTCCTCAACACTAGCGCCTGCAAAGATTTGTACATGCCTCCTATGGGTGGGGAACCCTTCCGCGCTCATGGCGATCAACCTGGTCGTCCCACTACATGCACGCAGCGCCTGACCTTCCAGGGTTTATCTCAAGACACGCCTCCGGAGGCCGGCGATCAAGCTCTAGACAAACCGGCTAATGTTTTCAGCCCTAGCACACTGAAGAAGACGGTTTGCGAGGGGTTAGCACCCCCAGCATCCCCAGAGATGAAGAAGAAGCACAGGAAGGGAAGTAGGCCAGGCGCCTCTGCGAGCCAGGCGCCTCTGCGAGCCAGCCAGCTCCTATGATTATCCGGGGTCATGAAGACATGGTATCACCCCGTGCGGATGGCTTGTACCGAGTTCATGAAGCTGGTAAACCGATACTTCCTTTGGAGCTGCTCCGCCTCGCAGAGGGATCCATGCACTCTGTGTATCAATCTATCTTGACGCTAGAGGGCTTCCTTCTTAAAGACAAGAATCCAAATTACCCGGTGTTCACGGCCCAGGTGCCAAAGGACTCGGACTTCGTCCATGAAGCCCCGCGGATCTGTTCTTCATAGCGTATGACAGGGATATACCACTCGGGTACCCTACCGTGAGAGTACCTGGTGCACGTATCGACTAAAGCCCAAATATCAAGAGCCTACATGAAGCCCATACCAGAAGGCCCAAGAAGATGGAGTATCCTCCAAGATTAGGCATAGACATAGTCGGCTTAGACATTCCTTACATGTAATCTGAGTCGGTTGCGAACTCCTGAGACCCAGCCTATTATATAAAGGCTGGGAGGGCCGCCGATCCAGGACACGCAATACTCGAACCAAAACCCTAGCGAGATCGACATCTCGCCGGGACTTCATTGTAGCTCGCAGATACCTTCAAATCAATACCAGACAAGCAGGAAGTAGGGTGTTACTCTCCGGAGGCCTGAACCTGGTAAATCCTTGCTTTTGCTTGTCAGCCGATGAAACTACCAGCTCTACCACGTTCTCTCCCTCGTAATCTCAACCCTAGGTCCTTAACCATGGATTTGATGAGTTAACCCCTCGTCAATTGGCGCCGTCTGTGGGAAAGAATAGTGCTGGACTCGCGGTTTCGCCGGTTCCATCGGAAAACGGCGACTCGCCGATCGCATCTACGAACGGCAACTCGCCGACTGCATCGACAAACCACAACTCGACGACTCAGTCGACATACGGCAACTCGCCGACTCGCTCGAAAATTGGCAGCCCGCCAACTTCACCAACAAAAGGCATTTGATCCACACTCGCCAGAAGCCCGAGAGACGTTTGCTGGTCTCGAGTCAGGTTTGGATTTAACTGTTGGAGCATTCAATTTTTTCGTAAACAAGTTTGGTACGCAGGACTTGACAGATCCAACAACTCGCGACTGCCGCACCCGAGGCTCCATCGACTGCGTCCGTCCCATCATCGATTCTCGAAGCCTGCTCATCTGCAACAACCATGTCGACTCGAGAGATCAACGAGTACTTGGCAAAAGAACTCCAAGGTGAGGAAGCTGAATCAGCGTACCGCAAAAACGATCTCGAGTTCGATTTTCCACTCGATGACACCTTCGACTACGGGATCTCCCTCGACGACTTCGAACTTCATAACGACAGCAACGTCGACTCTGAGATCTGCACCAACAACAAACTCGACTCCGAGGTCCACAACGGTTTTGCTGACGCCGAGATGAGCATAGACGATGAACGCATCGACAACGAGATCCGTCCAGACGGACCACTCGACGGGCATATCGACTCCGACATGAGCCTTGATGAAGACGTCGAGTCCATGACAGGAATTGGCAGCACATACGTACCCGCGGGTCATCCCCCACCAGGTTTACGTTGCCATCAACGGAGAATCATCTGAAGCCGCAGCCTCCCGCAGGCCTACAGAATTCCCATGCACGGTAACTATGCCGGATGGGGTCACAACTCTGACAATTACTGCTGAGATGGCAGCAAAAGCAGACAAAGTAATTAAGGAGTGCACAATGATGCCAGCAGACGCAACTCCGGAAGAGATGTTGACCTTCCAGTACTTCAACTGGCAGGAATCACTTCGCCTGCAAAACATCAAAGCAGCACTCGATGAGCGCAAAAGGCAAGCCAGCATCTCGAGCGCACGAAGAAGACAACTATCACTTAGCTCCACAGGGCGGGCGAGCCCAAGGCGCAATCGAGGCTGGCACGCCTCCCGGAAGATGAGAGGAGGCAATTACTCGCAACCTGTCATTCATGACACACGACGACGAAGGAATCCCAGTACCCAAAACAGCTGCGGGTGCTCTTTTCTCTGTGGGTGCTTACCTCAAAGCAACAGCCTCCGGCGGACGATCCCAACGCAACCCTGCATCGCCAACAGCTCAAATCACTGGCCCTAGCGGTGAAGGCCATACATCCGGATGCAAAACTCCAGGAGGGAGTCGAGATCGCAACATAGTCAGCTCGCGACAGGCAGCACACGATCGTAGCGGTCGCAGTCACCACTCGGAGGAAACAAGGAAAGGCACACGCCGACACAGGTCCAGCAGAAGCAGATCTCGAAGGTCTTCAAGTAGCGACTCATATTCCGACCGGGAGCCCGAGCCATGCGGAGCCTTGTGTTTCACTCGCCGCATCCGCGAGACACGGATGCCCAAAGGGTTCAAGCTAACATCTGAACAACCCAAGTACACAGGTCGACAGGAACCTTCAGGATGGCTAGAAGACTACAGACTCGCCGTCTCATGCCAACGAGGCACGAATACTACGGCAATGCAATACATACGACTCATGCTCGAAGGTACAGCCCCGACTGGCTCAAGGCGCTACCTCCGTCGTCATACGACTCGTGGGATCACTTCCGCAGAGACTTCATCAAAAACTTCGAACCTCTGTGCGAGCGACCGAAAACATTCGAAGAACTGAGAGCCTGCACTCAGCGATCAGACGAAACATTGAGATCATACATACGGCGATGGACCACCATACGCAACTCAGTCGGCGCAATATCGGAAGATAGGGCCATGGACGCCTTCATCATGGGTCTCGCCAGGCGAGATTTCAAAGAAGCTTGGTCGAGAAAAGCCAACCTCCATGGCTAACCTCATAAAAATCGCGACTGAGTGGGCAGATGGAGAAGACTCGGTGCGAGCAACCCGCGCCTCTTCACCACGCGACAACCATGACAGCGGCAGTCGAAGCCGCAGGGACACATACAGAGATGATCGGAGGCGCAAGCGTTCCAAACGTCATCACGACGACGACAGATCCGAGTTCATGGCGGCTGGGTTCACACAACCCCGTGACGACCAAGACAGAAGCGACCGGAGGCCGGATGATCGCCGGGATAGTCGAGACCCGAGCAACGAAGTAACAGCTACAAGAAGCAAGAGTGGCGAAAGCCACGTTCTGATGCACAAAACAAGCGCTCATTCGATGACAAGATGGATGACTATTGCAGATTCCACCTGTACAAAGGGGAGGACGGAAAATTGCGTTCCAATCACTCGTTGAAGAACTGTAGAGAATTCGAGAATTGGCATCTGAATACATGCATCTCAGAAAGGCACCCGCCGCAACTGCACCTCAGCCAAACACTGTACCTGCCCTGATGGCACCACCACCACAGCCTGCCGCAGGCGGACATGTTGCGGCGCCATACACCCCGTACCTCGGGTAGAGGAGGATCGGTACCCTCAGCCTCAGGGCAGTGAACATGATACAGAAGGGTCGCCCCTCCAATAGGCAGCAAAAACTACGCACTCGACAGGTGAACATGGCTGCCATGGCACCTCCCGTGTTCCTGAATTTTTGAAGGGATCCGAAACTGCCATAAACTTCAGCCGGGAGGACCACCCCCCAGCTGTAGTTCGACCAGGGCACGCAGCTCTGGTACTCGACGCGCAAATTGGAGGTTACGCCATGACCAAAGTCTTCATGGATGGAGGCAGCGGCATCAACATCATCTTTGCAGACACACTCCGCAAAATGAACAGGTCAGTCGAAAATCTACCAAAGTCCACAAATACCTTCCACGGTATCGTCCCAGGCAAAGCAGTCAGTCCAGAAGGCACAATACAACTCGACGTCACGTTTGGGGACCCAAGTCACTTCAGGACGGAATCGATTGAGTTCGAGGTCGTCGACTGGAAGTCACAATACCACGCCATACTTGGACGCCCAACGTTCGCTCGATTCATGGCAGTCCCACATTATGCCTACCTCAAGCTAAAGATGCCAGGGCCAAAAGGAGTCATCACTGTCACTGGAAACTTTCAAAGGTCCGATTCTTGCGACCGTGAGTTCAGCAAAATCTCTGAGACGTTCGGTATGGAAGAAGCACTCGCCGATCTGTCGATTTCCAACGACCGCACACTCATGCCGGAACACAAAAAATTGGCAGTCGACAGAGCGTTCAACGCAACAAATGACACAAGGTCACATCAGGTGCACCCGACCGATCCGTCCAAGACAGTCAATGTATCATCGAGTCTGCCTATCGCATAGGAAAGCGCGCTCGTCGAATTCCTCCGTGAGAACTGGGAGATATTTGCGTGGTGTCCAGCCGACATGCCAGGTATCCCCAGGGAATTCGCCGAGCACTCTCTCCAACTGTTTCCAGATGCCAAGCCAGTAAAACAAACAATGCGCCGTCTCCGGCCCAAAAAGACCGCCGTCGAGTCTGAAGTTGATAGACTACTCGCGGCAGGGTTCATCCGAGAAATCAAGAAATCACAATGGGTGGCTAACCCCGTACTTGTAGAAAAGAAGCATACAGATATCCTTCGGATGTGCGTGGACTTCACAGCCCTCAACAAATGCTGTCCAAAGGATCACTTCCCGCTACCTCGAATCGACCAGATCGTCGACTCCACCGCTGGATGCGCACGCCTGTCCTTCCTGGACGCTTACTCAGGTTACCACCAGATAAGGATGAAAAGAAGATGAAGAGAAAACGGCGTTCATAACCCCACTCGGGGTCTACTGCTACACAACCATGCCCTTTGGGCTCAAAAACGCGGGTGCGACATACCAGCGCATGATGCAAGATTGCCTCAAAAAGCAGATCGGACGAAACGTCCAAGTATATGTGGATGACATTGTCATCACAACAAGGGAAGAAAACACACTACTCGACGACCTGCGAGAGACGTTCGCCAACCTCAAACACTTCCACATCAAGCTCAATCCTAAGAAGTGCACGTTCGGCGTACCAGCCGGGCAGCTCTTGGGTTATCTAGTCTCAGCTCGTGGAATCGAGGCGACCCAGAGAAAATAAAGGCCTTCAAAGCTTCATGACGTACAAAAATTAGCAGGTCGAGTGGCGGCGCTCAGCCGCTTCATCAGCAAACTAGGCGAAAAAGCACTCCCGTTCTATCAACTGATGAAGAAAGCAGACAAGTTCGAGTGGACGCCGGAAGCCGAAGCAGCTTTCACGGAACTCAAGCGAGTCCTCACAAGCCCTCCAGTCCTCGTCGCACCTAAGGAACGGGAACCGCTATACCTATACGTCTCGGCTACCAACAGGGTGGTGAGTACCGTACTGGTGGTCGAACGCATGGAAGAGGGACACGCCCAAAGCATACAACGCCCAGTCTACTACTTGAGTGAGGTCCTCTCCATATCAAAACAGCGGTACCCGCACTATCAAAAGCTGGCCTACGCCGTGTTCATGTCATCAAGGAAGCTGACGCACTACTTCGCAGAACACCCGATCACTGTAATCAGTAACTCAGCGATCGGGGATATTCTCACAAACCCCAACGCAACTGGGAGAGTCGCAAATGGCTCATCGAGCTGGGACCAAGGGACATCAGTACGATCACCCGAAGGCCATCAAAGCACAAGTCTTACCCGACTTCACAACCGAGTGGATCGAAGCTCAGTTGCCTGGAGCGCCAGATGTGTCCAACTCATGGACCATGTACTTCGATGGGTCCAAGAAAAACGAAGGTGCAGGCGCAGGTGTCATCCTCATATCGCCAAAAGGAGACAAGCTTCGCTACGTCCTGCAAATGGGATTCGAGTTACCATCAAACAACGAGGCCGAGTACGAAGCCTTGATCCATGGCATGCGGATGGCCAAAGCTCTCGGGTGCACTCGACTAATGATCTACGGTGACTCGAATCTGGTGGTGCAGCAAACAATGAAGGCCTGACGCCATTGCAGACAACATGATCGCCTACCGACCTGTACAACATAATGGAGGGCAGCTTCGAAGGCTGCGAGTTGCGGCACATAGGAGAGAAAGCAACGAGGAAGCAGACATGCTAGCCAACCTAGGCTCGACCAAGGCGCAAGTTCCACCTGGTGTCTTCCTCGAGCGCATTGAGCACAGATCAATCAAGGAAAAACGGGCACCTCCTACATCGACCGCACCAGCCAAGAGCAAAACACCCAGCACAGAGGACCCGCCAGTCGAGGTACTCCTCATTGAGCCAACTTGGACTCAACCTTTCCTGGCGTACATACTCCGCAACGAGCTACCTGACGACATAACTGACTCACGACGTGTCACTCGAGGCTAAAGCATACACCATCATCAATGGCGAGTTGTACAAACGAAGCATATCAGGTATGTTCCAACGATGCATCGCATTCGAAGATGGCAAAGCCATCCTTCGAGATATTCATGCAGGTACCTGCGGACATCACGCCAGCAGCCGATCACTCGTAGCCAAAGCCTTTCGAGCAGGTTTTTACTGGCCCACAGCACTCAAGGACGCGGAGGACATAGTCAAAAGGTGCATCGGCTGTCAAAAATTCGCTACAAAGCCGCACACACCTGCATCAGCATTGAAGACAATACCATTGGCCTGGCCTTTCGCCCAGTGGGGGCTTGATATGGTTGGGCCACTCAAAAAATCTTCACACGGAGGGCACACATCTCCTGGTGGCAGTCGACAAGTTCACAAAGTGGATCGAAGCGGTCCCCATCACAAATTCGACTGCTACTACGGCAGTTAACTTCATAAAGACCATCATCTACCGCTTCGGCGTCCCAAGCAGCATCATAACTGATAACGGCACAAACTTCACGGCTGAAGAATTTCGTTCCTTCTGCAAAGAGCAAAGCATTATGCTCAATTATGCATCTGTGGCCAAGTCGAAAAAGCCAATGGACTGTGTGTTGCGGATCAAGAAACGCCTCCTGATGCCACTCAAAAGAGCCGCGGGTGCTTGGGTTGAAGAACTTCCGTTGGTACTATGGAGCCTGCGCACAACTCCTAACGCATCAACACAATTCACACCATTTTTCATGGTCTACGGCGCAGAGGCAATCCTACCATCCGATGTAAAGTTCGATGCACCAAGGGTAGCAGCTTACAACGAAGATGACGCCGAAGAAGCGCTCGAAGACGCAGTCGACTTGCTCGACGAAGCACGCGACACGGCCCTAGCAAGCACAGCTGTCTATCAGCAGGATCTCCGCAATTACCATAGCCGTCGACTATGCACCATGTCCTTCATGGTTGGCGACCTGGTGCTTCGGCTGAAGCAGAAGAAGGTGCACAAGCTCGCCTTCCCATGGGAGGGACCCTTCATCGTCACCAAGGTCATCGACGGTGGCGCGTACAGACTGAAGCACGCGAAGACAGGCGAACTTTCGCACAATCCTTGGAACGTTGCGCACCTGCGCCGTTTCTATGCTTATACTGCTTAGTCATACACTGTAATAGGCGATATGTCGGATGGTTGCAGGTTTCAGACGCGCTCTTTTCCTTACCAGGGTACCTACGGGGGCTGGAAGGTTTTTAATGAGGCGGCCCGCAGCTTAACATTCAAAAGTGGAATATATTCAATGTTCCTCCTATCTCTCACTGTTTACTATTCACATAACTCATTAGCAAGCACCTTAGCCGCACCCGAACGCTCGGGGGCTGCGCTGTCAAAAACATGAGCTTTCGCTCCCACAAAATAACACCTTAAGCCACACCCGAACACTCGGGGGCTGTGTAGTCATGATTTCACACTCGAAATTTTTTCATAAACCCCACTCGATAGACTCGGGGGCTGCAGAAATACAAAGTAAACGATTCATATTATATACAAGTGGCAAATTTACACTCGAGGACTGCCCCCTCTACAAGTTTATACACAAAAACCCTCTAGTCTTCAGGCTCGTCCTTGATGGGTAGCACAGGACCAAAGAGTTGGTCGTGGGTCCGCTCGATCAGCATCCTCGCAGATAGAATGGTGTCATCAAGGTCTTCCTGAGACAGAGTCGCTCCAACAGCGGGTGGCGGCAACACCAAGTTGGGACGTCGACTCCGCACATACGCCATCGCCGCGTTAGCTCCAACCACAAGCTTCTGGGTAAGCAACTCCCGGATAGGGCCTGCATGACGGAAAAGATCGAGTAAGGCATGGATTCCTTGTGGTTGTGGTCCTGTTGGAAAAAGGGTATGATTGACGTGAATCAAGGCCGCCCTGCATAACTCGAGTAGCTGAGCGCTTCGCCACGCTCGATCCTTCATAGTAGCGATTGTACGCCCTGGAAACCTATCAAGCCAAAAATGCTGACGACCAGTTGTCGGGTTGTTAGTAGCATTATCCAAACGCTCTTCAACGCGTGCTTGCTCTACTTGGAAGTCAGAGACAAAACCTGCAAAAGAACAAGTCAAGTCAAACAAAAAAAGAGTAGCCAAACAATCCGTAATCAGAGCAAGGATTGTACTCACAATCGAGTTGCCTGTTTACAAGGTCCATCTCGCCAAGCACATAATCCTCTCGTTGTGTGGCCGGAGCTGGCCTCATTCTCAGCGTATTCAGCTCGCGCTGGGCACTCCTTAGCTCTTGCTCCAGCCTCATGACTCGAGTTTTCACATCATTTGCCACCTGAGCCTGTGACCGGGTGGCAGTATGAGGCGGCGAGGAACCAACTGGCGTATCAGGTTCCCATGGCTGTTCAAAGCATCACACAAATCTCATGTCAGAAATGAGAAACAAAGCAGGTAATTCAGACGAGTTACAGCGCATAGCCTTTCAGGTAAAAACGCAAAAGGCATTAAAGATGACATCCATACAAAGTGTAGCAAAAGTACACGCATACTCGCGTGATCATAAGGTATCATTACCGAGCATAAATAAAGGTTCGGCTGCCTTGTATCTACGACATAGACTCCGACCTAGCCCTACTCTCGCGAGTGGCGATCTCTGCTGCCCGGCGCTCCATAGTGGCTATAAATATGTTAGCCAGTCGCGTGGCTGGCTCACTAACATGCTTCAGAGACACCAGCTTCCCGTTCGACTTCCGAGGGAACTCAGACATAGCCGCCTCGAAGTTACCCTCTATCCCATGACCTAATATGAGCTTGAGGGTAGACTCCGAGCCGCGTACCGTGAGAGCGCGAGCAAAGCTCGCCATAGTCGAAGTCCCTGGGCCTAGAACGTCGGCAAAGCCATCCACAGTCGCCGGTACCTCGCCTAGTGGGAGCACATCCTTGTACACGGCGCCGAGGGTGCTGGTGGACTTGGCAAGAGCGTCCTTCGCATGGACGAACATGGCGCCAAGAGCCCCTATAACATGGTCAAGTGACAATTCATCACTGACCATGTCCTCCGATGCTGGCGCGCCAATGACTCCTTCAATAAAGATCAAAAAGAGCACAAATTATTGCATAGTACTCAGCAGCTACACAAAAAGTGTCAAAGGGAAAAGTTACTAACCTCCCACATCCCGAGCGAGGCCAGCCAGTCGCTCAGCATATCCTCTCTCACGCAAAGCGGCTGAGTCCTTGGCGGCGTCCAAAGCTTTCTTGACTCGGCGCGCTGGGCAGCAAGTGCCTCTTCTAGCTCCTTCACCCGGGACTCAGCCGATTTCTTATCACCTGAAGTAGATGGCAAGATGTAATTCACAAATGACAATGTGAAGCAGCGCAAAAGAACTTCACGTACAGAATCAAACAAACTTACGACTGAGTTGCTCCAGGTCAGCACGCAGATTGTCCCTCTCCTGTTCCACCTGGACGAAAGCTTTGCCTGATTCCACCAGGTTGAGGTAATAGGGCTGCAAGCACATAAAACCAGCATAAGTTCTACACAACCAGTCCCGGATATGCGAACTCGACAAAAGACACTTACGTGGTCAATCCAAGGCACAGGCTTTGCGGCAGATGTCCTGACCTCTAGAGTCGCGGCACTCGCAACCTTGGCCGCTTCAATGGCAGTAGCCGTGGCTACTGGTTGCATAACCTCAGGAGCAATCGGGGAAACATTCGGGTGCTTTGGAGTCGAAGTCTTATCGGCTGGAGGAGTCGAAGGACGCTCGGCCTCAGTACTACGAGTGACAGAGGTAAAACAATGTAAGCAAAAGTATCAACCAGCAAAATCTCAGTACAAGTAGCAAAGGAGCACACCTGTATTCTCCATCCTCCTCACTGTCGGGGTCATCAAAAATTGGGCCTCCAAAAAGCAGCGTCTCACCCGACTGGGGAGGAGGAGCTGAGCTCAAAGGGCACACGGTCAGGGGAGCAGCCTTGAGGAGGTGGTGAACCTGAGTCACCATCATCCTTCAAATCCACTTCCTTCGCGGGTGAGCTCACAGAAGAGGACAAACCTTGGGCCACGCGACGACGCTTGCGAAGGGGAACCTCGCTCATATGATCAAGCGTGGCGGATCCTCAGTCTGCACCTCGTCTACCCCTTCCTCTTTGACCTCTTCCATAGGAGATGTGGTAGCTGAAGGTAGAGGCGATTCATCCCCTCCCTTTGCTTCTACCTCTTGCACCTCTGTTTCATGAGTTGGGCCATTCTCTGGAAGGGGAGGAAGGGTTGATGCAGTCGAATGACCCTGCATATCACAAATAACAGTAAAAGGCTAAGAATGCAAAAACAACGAGTGGTAACGCCAGATGACAAATAATACATATGGTTGTACTGACCTCTAACAAAGGCTTGTCCGGCCCATACAGAGTGACAGGGCAGTCGACGTTGCAGGGGTCGCTTGACTTGATGCTGGTAATGGATCGCACATGCGCATCACTCGTTCTTTGACAATTCCTCCTGGCTCATTCGACTGGAGTCGAGCACACCCTCATACTGCCACATGGGTGAGCTAGGGCGCGGATTGGCCACACTCGCATCTTCACAAAGGTGGCAATCAGGTGCGCACCTGTGACATTGCCCAGCAGCTTTCCAATCTTCGACAAAAGAGGCGCTGCCTCCGCCTGTTCTTCAGTCGACAGCTGGTGATCCCAGGCATTGGTCCTCACAAGAGGACTGGCAGTCGAGAACGCCGGGATCCCTTCCTGGTCGACGCAGACATAGAACCACTTTTTTCTCCACCCTTGCGCCGAGTCGACTGGCTTCAGGGCGAAGTAGCGCGTGTCGCTGCGCACCTGGATCCCGCAGCCGCCCAAGGGATAGGTGCGACCGCCTCTCTTGTTCGGTCGGACAAGGAAGATGGACTTCCATAACGCCCAGCTAGGGGAAACCCCCAGAAAGCATTCGCACAACACCATAAAGCAGGCAATGTGCAGTATGCCATTAGGGGTGAAATCATGGATTTGCACCCCATAGGCATACATCAACCCACGCATGAAATCGTGGATGGGGAATGCAAATCCCCTGGTCAAAAATTCAGCAAAACACACGCGCTCATTGCCGCGAGGTTTGGGGAGTACCTCCTTGGGCGATGGTGCGCGGACGAACAACTGATCCGCGGGAGGCAGCAGGCCATCCTCGCGGAGCTTGTCGAGGTGGGTCTCCTTGATCGAGGACTTCACCCAGTCCCTGTCGCCTTTCTTCAGGCCGGCGGCGGAAGCAGATGCGCTGGCCGCAACTTCTTTCCCTTCACCGCAGCCGCGTCGGTCGCGGCAGCAGTAGTCGTGGCAGCTCGCTTTGAGCCAGCCCCCTTCTTCATCGTCACGGATGGATTGGTGGAGCGCAGAAAGCTTGGGCGCAAGAGCAATGGAGGATGAGCGCGAGGAAGAAGAGGAACAGGGGCGGCGCAGGAGCAAATGGCAAGTAAAAAACTCTGTCGGCACCGCCCTTACTATTTACCACAAATCAAAATCAATCACAACCGTTAATCCACAATCGTGCGCTCCGCGGGGAATCCTGCCATACACGTGGCGCGCATGGAGAGCAACCATCGACGGCCACTCCGTCCACTATGCACGGGAATCTAGGAGCCATCATCACGTCTCCATAAAATCACGCCGGAGCGATCAAATCCAGTCCAAACGGCACCGTCCTCGGTCAGCACTGCATAACGGGCCCACAAGTGTCATGTCCCATCAGTCATACCAAGCACCATCGCTTGTCAGAAATCGCAGTCGAGGCATGCGTCATTGCTGACGTCAAGTCAAGTCTCATACCTGATAGGACAGTCGAGTCATTAAACAATTACGACGAAGGCCAGTCCTTCGACTGGGTAGCACAAGACATAAAGGCAGTCGATAGTTTCTTCGACTGAAACACAGTACTCCCATCGGGAGCGTATCAAAAATTTCTTCGACTGACAATGTGCGGGATAAACAGATTTGAGATTATCCTCCATTGCAAGCAATAAAGCACAATCTCGGGGGCTACTCCCATCGGGAGCGCTGTCGCGCACCCGATAGAATAATGACAAAGAACAGTCGACAAAAGACTCGACTCATCAGATAAGCAAAATTTAATACAAAATCATACTAGAAAATTCCCGAGTTGCGTCCGCCGCAAATACCTCGGATGCTGCATGCGTAGTGCAAAGGTAAGACCCGCCGAACTTTCGAGCTGGGCTAAGGACCGTTCCAGCAACGTTAATCCTTAAAACTTTCCGTGTCAGCAGACATGATGAAAAATCCCGATGGACGCGTTGGGTAATCTCAAAGTTATACTGCAGAATGATTCAGTAAGACCTCCGAGGCCTGAGTCGAGTCTGACCAGTCTGTTCCAGATTCGAGTCCGGGGACTTGAGTTTGATTGAAAGCTAGTAAGGTTTTGCCCGAATGTGCAGTTAACCGGCCCGATCCGTCGAGTGTACCAGGCCTACTAAGCTATTATCTCTTGATTATCATAAGCAAAAACCGAAGTTGATGAAATACTCGACATAGCCAGCATGTGCTATTCATACAGGAATTCCAATTATAGATACAAGTACAAAAGAGTATGACGTGCACTAATGAATGAGTCCATGCCCGTTTCTTCGAGTCAGACAAGTACTCGGGGGCTACTGACGGGGATATACCTCTCGGGTACCCTACCGTGAGGGTACCTGGTGCACGTATCGACTAAAGCCCAAATATCAAGAGCCTACATGAAGCCCATACCAGAAGGCCCAAGAAGATGGAGTATCCTCCAAGATTAGGCATAGACATAGTCGGTTTAGACTTTCCTTACATGTAATCTGAGTCGGTTGCAAACTCCCGAGACCCAGCCTATTATATAAAGGCTAGGAGGGCCGCCGATCCAGGACACGTAATACTCGAACCACCAAAGCCCTAGCGAGATCGACATCTCGCCGGGACTTCATTGTAGCTCACATATACCTTCAAATCAATACCAAACAAGCAGGAAGTAGGGTGTTACTCTTCGGAGACCAGAACCTGGGTAAATCCTTGCTTTTGCTTGTCAGCCGACGAAACCACCAGCTCTACCACGTTCTCTCCCTCGTAATCTCAACCCTAGGTCCTTAACCATGGGATTTGATGAGTTAACCCCTCGTCAGCGTACGAGGACGTCTTCAATCTGTTTCACTCTAAACGGCTGGACTATAACTTGGTCCGCCTATACGCGCTCAGTACGGCGATGATGATCAGGAGAGATAATACCCTGTACGTCACGGTAGCGGATCCCTACTACATGCGTGACAGCCAGCTGGTGGAAGGATCAAGGACGCGAACCATGGCCACGGAGTACCTCCAGAGGTTCATGCTGACCAACGTCAAGAGGAAGAACAGCCTTCTTGTGCCTTTCTTTCCCGAGTAAGTACACATCCGCTCGCCGCCGTCGTATCTTATGCTTTCTTATAGATTTCTTCCATTGTTGATCCTTTCCAACATTCTGTTTCAATTGTGTTGAGCAGGGACATGTACTGCACACTCATCGTCCTAAGCCCGAGGTGGTCCATTGCCACTTATTTCGACTCGGGGAGTTTGATGAGGAAGAAAGACTACACCAGAATAAAGGGTATTCTCGATAAGCCTCTCGAGGGCTACGCCCAAAAGGGAGGCCACTTCGAAAACAAGGGGAATGTCTCACGAATGACAACAAACACCGGTTCAGGCATGGGACCGAGTTCCATTGCATCAAGCAGAAGCCTGACAGCGTAAAGGAGGCCTTCTACGTCCTCCATCACGTTAAAAGGTTTGTCCGGGATGCAGAGAAAATGAGGATGCCATCTAGTCTCCGAGAATGGGCCAAATCTGCGGGGGATATCACCGATGCTGATCTTAGAGAAGACTTCCATCACATCCAGATGCAGTTATCGCGAATCATCATCGAAGATGTCAACACAAGAGGGGGGGTCCTTCCACCGCGCCATAGGTAGGATGTATTATAAAAGAAAACCTTGCCTCACTCGTAAGAAGTGCTTCTTTATTTTCTTTATTATAGACTTATCCACTTAGATGAATAAATCATACTCTATTTATATTATTAACCAATATATATCCCAATTCATCTCCAGAGTTGTGCCAGAGGGACATCGAAGAACGCCTAGCTATGCAGAATGACACCAGGACATGGACGACGAAAGACTGCTATAAATCGTTCCCGGCGCCACTCAAGAAGAAGATTCCATGATCGTGCTCCCGCTCTTGCTCACCATCATCGCCGCTGTACTCTATTTGATCCTAGTTTAGGCGGTGACCACTTCATTTGTAATGTGTGAAATGACGAACTTTTGTATCAAAACTTGTGTAAAAATTCGGCACTTTTCACTATATGTATGTATCTCGGGCTCTAAGTAATGTGATGACATAGTAATGTGTCTATTTTGTACACATTATTTGTATTATATATGTATATATTATTGTTTCTATTATATCTGTATAAATCATGTATATATACCTGTATTTGTATAGCGGGCAGCAACAAATTGTGAATACCTATAGAAGTATTCTGTGGTGCATGGTTTTTTTATTCTGTAGCGCACCTATTTCTGTGGCGCACGTCTCGGGGATGCGCCACTGAAACATTTCTGTGGCGCACGCCCGTTGGTGCGCCACAGAATCGTGGGCGTTCTGTGGCGCACGACAGGATGCGCCACAGAAAAATATTTTAGTGGTGAGCTTTCTGTAGCACACCCACCATGCGCCACAGAAAGCTCAAATAGGTGTGCCACTAAATGCATGTTTCCTAGTAGTGGATGCAAAAACGAGTGTTTGGTGGGCTGTCATGTTTCCGCGTTATTGGCCCACACAAACCTCAAAGCACCCCTCAGCCAGGCCTGCTAGGAACGACCGATTCGGCCGTTTCCGCTGAGCCATCCTTATCTCGTTCACCTTCGTGTGGGGTAGGGGAACGCGGAGATGGCACGAGCTCGCGCGCGGAGGCGAAAAATCGGCGGGAGTTTTTCCGTCAGCACCCCCCAGTTTCGGCCCTCTATTTCACCCTCTCCAGCTGACCGCCAAAACTCGCGCCACCATCCCCCCCCCCCACACACACACATTCGAGCTCTTCTTCTCCGGTCGACGACAGAAGAAGCAGAGCGACGGCAAGATCTGCTCCTCCTGTCGGTGTTACTCGGCGGAGAGATCTTCTCCTCTGGTCGACGGTGCTCGGCGGCGAGATGTCCTTCTCCACGGCTGTGGCTCTCCCACTTGCTCCAGGTGGTAAGTAACCCGTAGTGTACCCTAACCCTTGAGCACCTCATAAATTGAGTAGATCCTCCTAGATCTGTGTAGGTATAAGAAGATCGAATAGATTTTGGTCACTGTGGTAGTGCCGTATGTTTGGGGAATCATAACCTGGTAGGCCCATGAAGAGGAAAGCATGACCCGCCAGGTAGGAGGCTGGGCGAGGCCAGCTAGTCATCGTCATGGGCCGGGTTACAAGATGGGCCGGTGAACTTGTCGGTAACCCGGCTATAGAAGGAGGGCTCTAGAAGATCCGGAGTCCATATACAAGTTTGAGTATCAAGAATTGGAGGAGACGGAACTAGAACGACCTAGATTAGGACTCCGAGTTCGTGTGTAACCCGGCCTTGCCTTGTAAGCGACCAGGAGACCCGACGGCCTATATAAGCCGGCTCCTAGGTCATAGATGGATACGCCTTTTGCGATCAAGCAAACCCTTGTGTAACCTAGACTCGGAACCTGGTAGTGGAATCGCCTCTTGGTTATCGAGATTATCATCATCAATACAATCAAGTAGGAAGTAGGTCTTTATCTCCTATGGAGAGGCTGAACCTGGGTAAATCCTTTGTCCTCGTAGAGCTAGACAATCTCTGGAACGCCAGAGTCACCATGTCCCCACGATCAAGTTACCTCCGGGTAACATCTGCCGTGACAACCCCGCGACAGTTGGCGCCCACCGTGGGGCCAGCGTCCAAGGGTGTCTTCATCAAGGGAGAAGCTCTGCGAGGGATGGAGTACCTCGCGATCGACGAAGTCATCATCGACCCGCTAGGGGAACGCATAGTCGATGATTTCGGCTGGATGCCGGAGTCGGATTCGCTCAAAACTGGCGAGGTTATCCCCTTTGGCCGGATCAACGTCTTCGTCGGTATGGTGCACGCGACGGGACCCGCTATCGGTGAAGTTGAGTATGAATCTGTGTCAGGAGCCGCCACCATCGTCCAATCTGACGGTGAGAAGTCGGTTGGCACAACACAGAGTTAGTAATCGCCGCGCAGGAGGAAAAACTGGAGGAGACGGCATGGACCCCGCACGACGAGTTCGAGTACGATGCAGATTCAGAATCAATCTTGCCTTTGTTCAAGGATCGGTTTGGCTACGGGATCGAGGAGGATGAGTAAGAGTCGCCCCTGGGTCCAGTGCGTCGGGTCGCGGTTTACACGGCGCGAGCAACAAACAACCGCCACTGCAGCGCAGACCCATCAACAAAAATAGTCGCAAACACGCATCGATGGGAACGAAACATCGGTCAGCAGCGAGAGCAAGGAAACTGCGTGTCGTAGAAATATGTTTGTTCTCGGAGCAGACAGAAACCCGGCAGGGGCACCGCCCAATCCGCCTCCCCCGTTCAACAACAATCTGGTGCTAGATCTCGTAGCGCTCACAAGCGAAATCACTGCAGAGAACGCAGCGACACGTGCCAAGGAGCTGGACACGGCGCGCCGAGCTCTGGAACAGCAGCGACAAGAAATCGCGATGGAGAAGCAGCGCATGGCAGGCAGCAGGAGTTGGAGCAAGAGCAAGGCCGCTTGCAATACGAGGCGAGTGTTATACAGAGCCGCCATGACGAGCTCACCAGGGTACAAAACAGGAGATATCAGAGCGGGAAGTTCCAGCTACTGGACCCGGCGCGGGACAGACCGAAGGAGCCGGCAGAGGACCAGCCGGGTCACAGGGAGCGCCTACCGGAGGAGCCGGAGCCAACAATGGAGCCAACTTACCACCACCCCTGAGGTTCCATACACCTCCGGGTCACTAGTCCAACCTGACAGATAACGTGTACGCCGCTACATTAGCGCTCGGTCGTATCCCTCTAGGAAACACGCCAGCAGAATTGGAAGCGAAAAGTGCCATTGATATGTTACAAACGGCCATCGTCCAGCAGGCCAACTATCTAGATAACAGAAGCGCGCTCCACTCCTCGCCATACAACAGCCGTCGCAGCAGAAGTCGCCACGGAGAGACCCCGCGGCCGGACGGGTCCACCGCGGTGGGTCGCAACGCGGTGCCTCAGAACCAGCCGCATCATCAGCCGACACCCCAATTTCAGTAGCACAGCAGATCGTCGAAGGCTCGTGCGCAAGACGCGCGACAAATTCCAACCCGGCCGGGGCGCCGCCAGGAGGAGCCGGCGGAGCACCCGCGCCAGGGAGTGTAGGACACCAGCCAGCGCCTGGTCAGGGTGCACCTGCGGTGATCACTTTGAGTTCAAACCTGCGAGGTCCTAAGTGTTTATCAGATGCCATCCGAGCCTTACGCAAAGAAATTTAAAAAGCCAACCAAAGTCTCTAACTATGAGCCCAGCATGGATCCCACCACCTGACTCAGCAGTTATGAGATGGCCATGAGCATCTGCAATGCCACAGAGAACCTCTGCGCGAGGTATATGTATCT
Source organism: Poa pratensis (assembly GCA_947311845.1). Taxonomy (NCBI): domain Eukaryota; kingdom Viridiplantae; phylum Streptophyta; class Magnoliopsida; order Poales; family Poaceae; genus Poa; species Poa pratensis. The sequence continues at coordinate 1,688,987 of CAMZMU010000069.1, read as the reverse complement.
CATGATGAGCGAAGGAGCCGCCAAGCATTGGTTCAACAACCTGCCAGCCCAATCCATCAACAGCTGGAACGAGTTGAATACAGTCTTTCTATACTAATATTAAAAGAGTAAACATGTTCAGGATATATTAAATCATAGTCGTTCAATATTTGATAAACAACCCAGATCACTCTAATGTTTGACAACTCGACACACCTTTTTAGTTTCGCTTAAATTACAAAAAGATTGCCACCGCCAAACATAAGAACGGTTCGTAAAGAAAAACACCGGCGAAATAGAACCTAGGTTCGCGCTGCAAGCCGCCGGCACCCTGCACACCGCACAGGGAGCCTTCCGGCCCGCTGCCGGCGACCTGCGAATGAAGCCCTCGCCTGTCGCCGCGTCATGGACCAGCCTGCCGCCACACGCCAGCCTGCCCGCTGCTGGTGCCCTGCAAGCCGTCACATGGAGCGTCGAACTCAAAGACGGCCAGCTCGCGACGGAGCTTCTCGGCCCGGCCAGGCGACAGGCGCGGTCAAACTCGAAATTGCGACGGCCTCCTCATGGGCGCGAGCACCGGCGTGGTCGAACTCAAAGATGGCCAGCTCACGGCGGAGCTTCTCGACCCCGGCTTTACGGGAGGGCCGCGTCATCGTCGACGCCGGCCAAACGAGGCCGCCCTCCATCCGGAGCGTGAGCCTGCCCCTGCACGCGTTCAGGGAGGCGTGGGAGTTCGAGACCACGTACATGAAGCTGGTGGCCACGACGATACGCACTGATGAGCTACTGAAAGAATACGAGAGGCATCTTGCAGCCGCTGCCGCCCCGTGGCCAGCGCGCCTCCGAGGGACTCTTCCCGGTCCGCGAGTACCGGGAGATGCTCCGGGAGATGTACCACCTTATGTTGGCAGCGATCAGGGAGGCGCTCGAAGACGGCAAGTGTACGGTGTTGGCGCTGAGGAAGATACATACAACGGGCAGGCTTGAGATACTGGAGCAGGTGGCGCGAAGATGGCCATGGAGGGGCGGGATCGCGGCCGCGTCGAGGGCAGGATGCAAAAGGTCACCGTCGACCGGGTACTGATTCTTTGCAAGAAGGCAAAGCAGAGTGCCGGTGCGTGATCGCGGTGGGACGCACGCGTTCGGATGGCACGGCGTGAAGTTGAGATGATGGGAATGCATACGTTATGCAATTGAATCCAACAGGGTACCGGTTCTTAAAAGTAACTTGTTCAGTTTTCGCAAAAAAAGTAACATGTTCAGTTTATCGATTGATAAAGCTTCAGATTCACGCCTAGGTAAGGCAGTAGATTAGTCAACTTGCTCGCCTTGCGTTGGTTGTTTACTACTGAATCATCTTAACTTGTTCTTTTCCTTTATTTGACTGAAACATCTGCTATGTATGTTTGTTGATGCTTCACTGTGTATAGAGCTATCGAGAAGGCCAAATTCTATATGAGCATGTCCGGCAACAAATGATTTCAGGAGTCCCGTGACATCATATTCTGTAGATATATTCTCAGGTTCATCTTATTTTTGTCTTTGTATTGTGAGAAATATAGTATCATCTGTTTGATGTCCACCTTTTGGGCACTTATTTGTTGGTGTTATTATTCTCTCACGATGCCTGATTGCGTCCTAGCTTTGGTGTGACTTGTGAGGTTTATGTGCTCTAGATGCTTACATGCGCATCCTTTTCTTTGCAATATAAATACTAAAACCGATACAAAAGTGTAAAAGAAGTAATATATGTAGATTCTAATGTGTTCTTTCCTACTTTTAAATTGTCCCTTTAATTATGAAGACGTGCGTTGCACGTACATGCCAACTTATAGTATTAAAAATTTCCAAAGAACTTGTAGGCGTCCCTCCACGGTTGAGGACTTGGAGCGTTGCACGCAGAAAAAGGACGAGTCTGCCTAGAATACTTAGTTGTACCATCGTCCACGGTCGCCCGATCGCGCCTATTTCCCGTCTTCGGCCATTTGCCGGTACATTTCTCCAAAGTACTCCCACTTTTTTTAGCTATTTGTGATACATTCGTCCTGGCCTCTTCTGTGTTTGTCCAAGGTTGTATGCAGACCTAGTTCAAAAAGAAAGAAGAAATCACATATATGCGCATGCCCGCGGACCGCCAGTTCAAGCCAACATAATAGTGCAAAAATATCAACAAAAAAAAAACAGTACGGAAACACACAGCGCTTCACATAATAGTGCTGTGACCGATCGGTCGCTCCATCTGCAGCGTTGCTCTCCCATTTACTCCTAGTACGGAATTGTCGACAACTTGCAGATCGAGCAGCTATGGCGGATAGCAAAGAAGCTCCTCCTGCTCTCCACATCGTGGTGTTCCCATGGCTGGCCTTCGGCCACATGATCCCTTTTCTGGAGCTCAGCAATCGCCTGGCCAGGCGCGGCCACGCTATCACCTTCGTCTCCACGCCGAGGAACGCCTCCAGGCTGCCCGCTATCCCGCCGGAGCTGTCTGCCAACGTCCGCGTCGTGTCGCTCGGCCTGCCTGCGGTGGACGGCCTGCCGGAGGGAGCCGAGTCCACGGCTGACGTCCCGCCGGAGAAGGTCGAGCTCCTCAAGAAGGCATTCGATGGCCTCGCCGCACCATTCGCCGGCCTTGTTTCGGATGCATGCGGCGGCGCCGCAGGCAGCGGGGCTGAGGCCGACGGGTTCTCGAGGAAGCCTGACTGGATCATACTCGACTTCGCACAGAACTGGATCTGGCCGATCGCCGAGAAGTACCAGGTGAGCCACCGCACCAACCGTGCTCGATCGCCTCTCGATCCTGGCGTGGCGCTCGTTGTATATTTTGATTGAGTTCCTTTTTATAAACTAAACTCTATAGGTACCATGCGCCATGTTTTTCATCTTCCCTGCGGCCACCCTGGCCTTCCTCGGCCCGCGGCACAAGAACCAGGCGCACCCTCGCGCGACGGTCAAGGACTACATGGTCCAACCGCCGTGGATCCACTTCCCCTCCACCCTCGCATTCCGCCGCCACGAGGCCAAGTGGATAGCCGCCGCGTATCGGCCCAACGCCTCGGGCGTCTCCGACACCGACCGTATCTGGCAGATGGAGCGTCCGTGCTGCCGCCTCATTCTTGTGCGCAGCTGCTCCGAGACCGAGCCGCGGCTCTTCCCACTCCTCACGGACCTCTTCGCTAGGCCAGCTGTCCCCACCGGTCTCCTCCTGCCCGACGACGCCGTTCACGCGGGGCCAAATGACGAGTCATTCGCGTGGCTCGACGAGCAGCCGGCGAGGTCCGTCATCTACGTCGCTCTCGGGAGCGAGGCGCCGGTGACAGCGGAGCTCCTACGTGAGCTCGCGCTCGGGCTGGAGCTCTCGGGCGCGTGCTTCCTCTGGGCGCTCCGGCGGCCGAGCGGCCACGCCGGCGAGCTGCTCCCTGACGGGTTCGAGTCGCGTCTCGCTGGGCGCGGGGTGGTGTGCATGGGGTGGGTGCCGCAGGTGCGCGTGCTGGCGCACGGCGCCGTTGGCGCGTTCCTGACCCACTGCGGGTGGGGATCCACCGTGGAGAGCTTCCGGTTCGGGCACCCGTTGGTGATGCTCCCATTCATCACGGATCAGGGCCTCATCGCGCAGTCCATGGCGGCGAGGGGCGTCGGCGTCGAGGTGGCCAGGGACAACGACGACGGGTCGTTCCACAGAGACGGGGTGGCGGCGGCTGTGCGGCGGGTGATGGTGGAGGAGGAGGGGAAGCTGCTCGCGCGCAATGCCAAGGCACTGCAAGAGCTGCTCGGCGACAGCGCGCTGCAGGACCGGTACGTCGACGTCCTCGTCGAACACTTGCAGCTGTACAAGTAACGTAGAGACGACGAATACACTGTCTGTTGTGTGTTTGTGCTCCTACATAAATCTACATAAATGTCTGGATGCTACGCCATGTGATCATCGACTGATCATGCATGTACTCTACTTGCGTTATTTTTTCCGGTACGACTGAGCTGTCAGCCATTGTTATGCAATATAATAATCGATGGAAATGAGTTTTCAATAATCCGAGGTTTTGTGGATGAATTCGTGCAATAGTTTGAGTTATCAATGTCAAATTTGTATATCAATTATATTGTCAATTTTTGGTGTAATTCTTCTTTAAAGACAAGCCAAAAGCACTCAGTTAAAAATTGTTTGTAAAAATTAAGAGTGAATTCCATTTTTTACCCCCTAGTTTCACGTTTGTGACAATATTACCCCATTTATCAGATTTTACACATTTTTACCCAATTTAAGCGAAACTTGTGCCAGAAATTACCCCATTTATGTTTTTTTTCCATTTTACCAATCTGGATGTTGTTGTTTTCTGCAAATGCCAGAAATTACCCCATTTATGTTTTTTTCCCATTTTTACCCAATCTAGCTAGATGTTGTTGTTTTCTGCAAACACGTAAAAGCTTGCGTGTCGACTTAGATAAAAAGAAAACAGAGCAGAGTCTGGGGTACATCGAGTAATCTAGATGTCATGCAGACAGTGAGACGGTCATTGAGGGACTAGGACAATGAGATGACAGGCCGCAGCTGGGACTCAGCGGTGCTAGCGCCACTACCTGTAGACGCAAAGGTAGCCAATCCGCCGCATCCGTCAGAAATACATGCTACCAGACACCAGTGACTAGATCTCCTAGATTGCATATAGTCGAGGAGGCAGCAAGGTCTTGGCAGGTAGGGGCTACAGGTCCAAGTTCATGTCATCGTCTTCGGCACCGGCCTCGCCGTGTCAATGTTCAAGATTTGCTAAACATCTTGAACATGGGAAAAACTTAAATGGGGTAATTTGTGGCACAAGTTTTGTTAAATTGGCTAAAAATGTGGAAAATTTGCTAAATAGGGTAAATACTGTCACAAACATGAAACTAGGGGGTAAAAAATGGAATTCACTCAAAAATTAATTATTATTTTTTGTTTTATTTATAACATATATTTTGGGAGTAAATTACAAATATTTATGAGGGTTTAGAAAATTTTGTATAGTTCAAACTAATGTTCAAGACTTCACATAAATGTTCGTAAGAGAAAAAAATCGGTGAGTTAAATATTTGTTTGTAAAATTAAAATAAATTATTCCCAAGAAAAAAATAAAAAAATTGTTCGTGAGTCGAATATTCTTGACAACCTATCAATATTGTATTTAGTTTGAACACCTCGATGCGAGTAGTTGAAATTGAAAACTGTTCGTAATTTGGACATTTGGTTTTCAAGATATTTCGTTTTGAATCTCCGGTATTGAAAAGAAAAAGAATGTATTCCCATTTGTCCCGTGTGTTTCTCTCTCCTCAAAGTCTCATTTCCCCCTTGCAATCCCGCCAAACATGCAAACATGCAGCGGAAAACAGCGCGAAAGGGAGGGGGCGACACTAGTAGAAATGTGCCTATAGTCACCACCCTACCGCTGGCGGACGGCCCCGGGCGTCCGCCAGCGCTATTACCGCTGGCGGGCGGTTTATCGCGCACGCCACTGGTGCTAGATGTACCGCTGACGGATGACCCTGGGTGCACGCCAGCGGTAGTATAAGCAGATGCGAGGAGGCGGGGCTAACTACCGCTGGCGGACGGCATCAGTGTTCGCCAGCGGTACCAAACTTACCGCTGGCGGACTGTATATCGGGCCCGCCAGCGGTAGTTGGCTCGGCTGGATTCGAAAACGACCAAACTACCGCTGGCGGGTATGGTAGGTCGTCCGTCGGTGGTAAGTTGGCAAAAATTCATTTTTGACACTTAGAAAAAGAAAAGAATATTTATAAAAATAATTTGAAAACTCCCTTCGGAATCATCGCTTCCTATACAAAGATACATATATTTGTTAAATATGAGAACTTTATCACAAACTATGTTGTGAGAATTGCCACAACTTCGTTTGACTTTAAACTTATATATGTTTATACGTGATAGACCTTTTTGTGAAGAATTTTTTTGAACAATTTGTCCAAAATCAAGTTTATCATTTTTCATAGCAATTAGTACACATAAAAAGACTCCGCGTCAGAGGATATATTTTTTTGAGGGTTTTTTTTCACTTTATTTGATTTTTTTCGAAAAACGGTCAAAATGGCCACCATGACTATTCATCGAAAGAGGTCAATTTTTTTAAAACTATCGATATTTCTGTGATATAACCACTAGTTGTGTACCTTAAAATGATTTTTTTTTAAATTTAGACCAAACTATCAAACACTTGTAGTTCAAATTTGTATTAATTTCGAAAATCAACATAAACTCATTTAACTAGGCGAAATTATATAGAAATCAAGAAAATTCCTAATACTTGGGATTATCCATCAAATGTGGACTACTCTTTATGATATTTAGATGGGTGCCATTTTGCACCATATTTTTTGTACTTAGTTCACAAAAAACGTCAATTTTTGCACTTAGAAAAAGGAAAATGATATTTGACAACTCAATTTGGCACCATTATTTCCCATACCAATATATACATTTAAACATTAAAATGATATTGACCAAAACCTATCATTTTAACAACCTATGCCATGAATATGGTCATAACTATTTAGAATATATTGCCTAAACTATTTTTCCAAAAATAATAAAATAGCAAAAAAAAAAGAAGCAAACCGGCCAGCCCACACTCCACAGGCCCAGCCCACCATCCACCCTAATCCCCTAGCGACACGAACCACTCACCCTGTCCCCTGCCTCCCCCCTCGTCTCCCGCATCGCGCTCGCGTCGGAGCGCCGCCACTCACCCCATCGCACTCGTGCGATCCTCCTCCCCCCTCGTCTCCCACACGCACCACGCCGGAGCGCCGCTCTCCCTCGGCTCCCTCTGGCTAGCGAGCCCCTCTGCCACCGCTCAGAACTCCGGCTGCCGCCGTCGATCTAGCTTGCCAGCGTTGCCGACGACCTTTTCCGTGACCAGCTCGCATCCGCACGCCGGCGACCTCTCCCACGACGAGATCCAGCGCTCGCTCGACGTTGCTCCTGGACCGTCGCACGTGCGCCCGCAGCCGACCTCCCAGGCCTCCTCGCCCAGGTACACAGATCGATCCATCTATCCCTTTCCTTTAATTTACTGCAGCTCAACTCCTACCTTTGGGAGTAATCAAGATTTTGTTCATGTGTTGTTGCTGTTGTAAATTCAAAATTGAGGAGTACTAAATTTCTTGCTTGCTGGAGTGGTAGTACACATAAATTTGATCTATAAATTTTGTTTGCTTGCACATAAATTGTCTTAGACTTGGATGATGGAGTACAGATAAGTTTGCACATGAATTGTCTTAGCTCTGTCATGAATGGTTTACTGAACTTCGTACTGATGGCGTAGCAGTAGCTCTGTCGATGCTCTCTGTACTGAGTAATAGTACGATCTGTTTATGGTTGTACTAATTATGCTTGTCCTACTAATTATGGTTGTTCTAATTTCCTTATATGTAGTTGTTTTGTTTCAAGCATGGATAATGGAATATATTTATGTACAATTTGTCGATGAATTTATGGTGGTGGTTGTGATGAATTTGTCGGAACGTTATCGACATAAATCGATGAATTTGTGATATGAAATGTTTGCAGGTACCCCGAGAGGCCCTTGAGATTGCCATAATGTTGATTAATTTCCATTCCGGCAAATTCGGGTACTCCATATGTTTTATTTTTAGCAAAGGTCATGCCGAAATTTTCGTGAATTTTGGTATGACTTTGGCTAAAAATAGGATATATTTTCTACGAATTTGAAATAGTATATGCATGAATACTTTTATCTAGTTCATATATAATTTATGTTATTTTACATCATGGTGTCTTTTTAATATATGCAATGTTCCTTCTGGTATTAGGTTGTTTGAATGGATCGTGTGTGCGTCAAGTGTGGCGACAAGAGGCTTAGTGAATGCAGGCAGGTGGTTCAGCACCCTCAGTTTACCATTCCGAAGGGTCCCTCCATGTTATTCTACATAGAGTTACCACAAAGCTTCTTATCTAAGACGGTATACATCGTATCCAACATTGTGCCTAGTTTAGTTATTCTTAATTCATCCGAACTATAGAAGTGACTAATTCTGTTTTAAATTTTTCTCAGCGCATCCACTGCCTCGCAAGGCGTGAAGTCCTAAAGCATGTCAATATAGGCATAGACGAGGAGACCACATCTGTGGTGGAGCTAACCATGTACTCAACTGGACATGTCTACAACATTCCTATCAGAAATGAAGGAGATAGTACCTTTTTCGAGGGCCCTCGCTAGAGAGAAATGGCGGAGGCGGAAGGGTTTCAAGGTGGCCATGGAGAGCAAATTTGGCTCTCTTTTGATGCGGTTTATAAATTCACGGTGAGGGGGTACACCACCGGTGAACCGATGCCCCAGAACTAAATGACAACGGTGCGTTGCCTGACTATTTAATTAACTAGCATGCCTATCTCTAGTTTCAAAGTCGTTGAACTTGTGTGACATGTGTGAACTCCTTTTTACCGTCTTTTGATATGCCGATGATTAAACTGTTGTGACACCATGTGATTCAGGGGTGGCGTCAGTGAGACTTGTGATATGCACGAATACACATTTTCTGCATCCCACTGGATCTCACTAACGCCATCCCTGAATTTGTGTGTCCTGTCTAAGTATGAGGCATGCTATGAGTTGACCCTACTTCATTTCTAGAATGCCGATAATTAAAATGATGTGGCACTATGTGATCCGGAGGTGGCGTAAGTGAAACTTGTGGTATGCACGAATACACATTTTCTGCATCTCACTGGATTTCACTTACGCCATCTCTGAATTTGTATGTCCAGTCTAAGTATGAGGCATGCTTTTCAGCATAATTTTTTTTGAATCTTGTTTATAGTTTTGTATTCTCTAGAATGCTGATGATTAAAATGTTGTGACACAATGTGATCCAGGGGCGGGGCTAGCGAGCCTTGTGATATGCACGAGTATACACATCTCGTGCATCCTACTTGGCTCGTTGGCTCCGTCCCTGAAGCCTGTGTGTCACTTGTAAGTATGAGGCATCATTCTTGTTTATAGTTTTGTATTCTTTAGAATGCCGATGATTAAAATGTTGTGACCCACTACGTGATACCCTCAAGCTTCGTTGAGCCTTGTGATATGCACAAGTATAAACTGTGTGCATCCTACTTAGCTCAACGAAGCTTTGAGGGTTGCTTGTGTGTGTCCGACCTAAATATGACGCACAAATCCGAATCATTTCCGTTTGCTTCGGTCTTTCTTATAACTCTTGCTTTTATTTTTTCCTAATAACTCTTGCTTTTCTTTGAATAATTTATCTGCATCTTGTGTGTGTCCAATATAAGTATGAGGCATGCATGCTTTTGAGTTTACCCTACTTTATTTTTTTACAATACCGATGATTAAAATGAGGTGACACTATGTTATTCATGGGGTGGTGTACGTGAAACTTGTAATATGCAAGAATATAGAGATTCTGCGTCCTACTGGTTTTGCTTACTCCATCCCTGAATTTGTGTGTCCAATCTAGTATACGAGGCATATTTCTGCACGACATGTGAACAATTTAGTTGCCTAATATTTTTATTTGTCTTTTGTGTATACAGATGAAGAAGTGGGAGAGCAAGAACCGGATGATCGAAAACCAACTTCATCGCGCCCTCTCTTAGACATTGGGGTTCTCTATCTTCTTTGTGATTTTAGTCTACATAAGTAGTTGCTTTCAAAACTTTGTGATTTATCCTATCGAGAAAAACGAGATGTATTCGTGTATGACAACTTTTGGTAACTTGGCTACTATGGTATGTAATGCATGTGATGAACCAACAATTTGGTCATTTGTATGTGGTATTGTCTATATTCCTGTTGTTTTGGTCGCATGTACCTGAATATACTATATTTGTACTGGATATACTGCTGGAATACGATTTTCTAGAAAAAAATATAATACCACGAAAAAATACCGCTGGCGGACACAGAGCCTTACCGCTGGCGGACAGAGCACCCTGAACCCCAAACCTGCGACTAGTACCGCTGGCGGGCGTGGTGACTTACTGCTGGCAGATGCTGCGTCCGCCAGTGCTATAGCTCCTACCACTGGTGTGCACTAGTGTCGCCCGCCAGCGGTATATGTTACCACTGGCGTAGTCATCGCTGGCGGGCGTGTACCCGCCAGCGGTAGCCCTTTTCCGTCTGCCAGCGGTAGGGGTTTTCCTACTAGTGCGACACTTGACAAAAAAACATGCGGGAATGAAGGGAGCAAACATTTAAAAAAAATATACTTTCAATAGACTCGCCATAATATAAGTTTTTATTGTACGTTTATCAAATTTTATTTAAAAAAATTATTTATAAGATTGTTCAAATGTAGACTCTGCTGACTTTTAATTAAAAATATACGCCTTACTTTATGAAACAGAGATAGTAGCTTTTTTTTCCTAGAGATTTCCTCCTAATTTCCCAGCCGGCCCAGCATGGTCGGGACAGCAACAACGGACCTGCCCCGAAGACGGCCCAAGATGTCATCGCCGGTAAAAGACAACGCCGCTATGCACGCCTCAAAAAACAAAAAAAGACAACGCCACTATCTATACTACTATTAAAAGAGCAAACTTGTGTTGTCCTATGTTGATACATTAAATCAGAACCGTTCAATGTGATCAACGTTCGAGATTAAAACCCGAAATGGTATGTACTCTTTTGCGTTCGCCACGGGCCACGACCCTGCCACGGCGTTCTCCTTCGTCTGCCGCATGGCTGCCGCCGGAACCCCGCCGCACCTCCGCAGTTACGTCACCGCCTTCTTCGGTTACTGCGACGCAGGGGACGCCGACCGGGCGGGTGAGGTCGAGGCCCACATGGTCAACCGTCTCCATCCCCGTCGCCGCCGGATATCGATGCTCGACCTTTCGGCCCGGATCCCCAAATCCCACCTCCGATCGCCAGCGAATTCGATCTCGCCGAAACACCAATCGCAGTCAATCCAGTCCAATCGACCCGCCAGCCCATCCGAGCAGGAGTTCGATCCCCTGGCGGAGGAGGCGATGAAGAAGATCTTTGGTGCCAAGAAGAGCCAGGACCCACGGCCGTCCATCCAGGACGCCACCGACCGGGTGCGCATCTCTCCGTCCCTCCCTATCTCTTCTCCTCTCGATTCCTCATCTCAGCCAGCCATGGATCATGGTCGGGGCATGGGGCTAGGGGAATCCACGACTCGCGTCATCTCGGAGCCCAAGGTCCTGCCAGAGGTATTGTCCGTCATGATCCAGGTCAAGGTGTGTGGTTTGTTAAATTGATGTTGCTTTGTGCTACCTGCATACCGTAACCAGATTAAAATCATCTCATGGTGATATATGCCAGAACATATCACTGTAATTTCGTCCTGGCAGCACACTAGCTATTCATTTTGTTTTGGAGATAGTTGTTGTATGAACACGTCAGTCACCCCTGATTTACAGTCTATTAATTCATTACTATATGTTCTTCTTCCAATTTGTGTTGCGATATGAAATAAGGCAGTCGGGGCCATCCTACAATATCTGTTTTCGAAGTACTATCTGTTGAATCCGACAGGATCAACTAGCACAAGATTTGAGCCACAACTGAGATAAAATTAGAACAAACACACCTTTGAGCTTCAAAAATGGTGAGAACGACATCTAGGACTCCACTAAGTGAAACCCCATGCTTTTTTTCCTTCAGGACAGCTCCTAGAATGTGTAGGAGCTGCTGGTGGATGCCTTCCCATGGCTGCTGTGCGTGGCTGGATTGGGCAGCTTGGAGAGACTCGAAGTAAGCGTGTTCTACTTCTCTACCCCCTTCTGGTATTGTCTCTCCGTATGTTTATATATGCACAGCACCATGGGGGACCCACCTGTTATTGGATAATATATGTGCCTCCAATCAGGGCACTGTAGCACCGCCTTACTGTAGCAGTGCTACTGTAGTAGCCGAAATTGTTGACCTAGGTTTAGCCTAGATCAAAATATCCAACACTATCGATATTCTATTTATGTAGAGTGTACTCCCATAAGAAGCTATTTATTCTAAGCTGAATTTCAAATGCCGATAACTTTGTGCTCGCAGATATCTTGCCAAACAGTTTTGGATGTCTTGTGATACGTACGCCGTTAAAACTTCATGGTGTTTAGTGATGTTGAGGGATGCTCCAGGAGTAGCTTCAGTTCATATTTGGGACTTTGTTATGTTGCCTGAGAAGATCACTGACGATTCTTTGCACTCCTGTATTCTGAGGTTTTAATAACACCTTTTCCTTGACGGCTATTATCAGTTCAAGGGTGAATTATGGCAACTTGATATGATCTTATTCAGAATCGTCATGCCAATGATGGAGTGCTATACTCAACCGAGATGGTTGGAGTGTAAGTTTTTCCATAGGTTTCTATGCTTCCTCTGAAATTGTTAACTTGGATGCTATATATTTTTCCCATGCATTTTACCTTAAGATTGTTGTCATGTGATGCATAGATACTTTGTATATTATCATACATATTTCTTCGTCATTATCTCAGATTTGTTGCTATATATCTATCTTACGTCTTAATTTCAGAGATGGCATCTGGCATCTCCAGTGCCTTTATCTACAGAAAAAATATGTAGATGATAACTAGCTATTGATAATCCTTTATTTTTTTATTTCTTCTAGCAGGAAAGCAAGGTTATTCAAATACCTTCTTGTTTGTGTCATTGAACTAGAATAAATGGATAGTGTTGCTCCATTCATAAGTAGAGCCACTAATAGCTTATCCATCTACACCGTTTACATTTCCTTAGAAAACTAGCCTAGATTTATGACCGTGTCTGCCAATTTGAAATTTAACTAATCCTACTAATGAAACAAGAAAGAAAGGGTGAACATTGTCTGCTGGCATAAACTACAACAGGCTCCATTGTAACTGATATAAACTCGATGGCATTTTTTTCTTTTCTTCCGTGTACTTTGTTCATGTAAGCTATAGTGCTAATGAGGTGGCTCGTGTGTTGTCTATATCGAGCGATCACAATGCTTACTCGGTTCTACCATTGTATTCCAGGATGTATCCAGGACTTTTGTACTCTGAAGTTGCGATTTAATAAATCGAGCCAACCTTTACGGGAAAAAAAAGGTAGCGCGAAGGGTTATCGCCCGCGTCCGCAATTGTTACCGGTGCCAAATGAAGAGGCGCTATATGAAATGAGGGGAACAAGAAAAGTGCTTATCTGATACATGTGCTCAATCTTGCGTGTCGTGTCAAAATGAACTTGTGTCAAAACTTATTTCTGAAATGATTTTTTTTTGTGAGGTGTGAATTTTGAATTGCCAACGTTTAAGACTTTTGTTGTACATGGAATAATTATTCTTTATATTGTACAATCTTAAATTTGTGTTGATCAATATTTAAGACGTGCCTTGCACGTGCATACTAAGTTAATTACTTAGTAGTTAGCATGAAAGCTACAGGGAAGGACCCAAAACTGTAAAAGCAGCCCTTGAGAATGGCTACAATAAAACAGGGAGACACTAGGTTACTAAAGGTATATGATGATTTCTATTCCCAGTGTTTTCCTTCTCTACATCAGTATAATGTTGTCCATAATAAGAAATCTATTGCTGCTGATCTGGTTTCATCTGACCTAATTGTAAAGATGTCTAGCAGGAATATTGTTGCAGACATGTTGATTCATGTAGAACAACCTAATATTTTGTGTTCATCCATGCGCTTAACTGGCTTACTGATGATAGATAGGACTTAATAATCTGAAAAACTTGCAAAAATGGGTTTTTACATTGAGATATTTTTAGAGAATCCTGATTAATAATATAGATATTTTCCCGCAATTTTCTTGTGAAAGTAAGTATATCTGCTAGAATTTGAAAAGTTATGGGTCTATGATGTAGAGAACAATTTTGACCTAGGGAATATTGTTGCAAGTACATGGGACTGTATGGATCTCCGTTATGTCAATTATATGGTTAGAGTGAAGCAATTAATTACTTTTTTATTGCCCTCTGTGTCGCATAATGCATGAAGAGTGCTGAATTGTGCTTTTGCTTTCTGAGTATTACCAAGAATTGGGAATGATTTGTTTGAATCGTGGACTCTGGGTTTTGTTCGAGAATTTGATTCAGAAGTTTGGTTAGACGACATCTTAGAATATGAGCTGATGACCACCGGTGGTGTCCGCTTTCATCAGGTCCTGTCGGAATGGGGACTCTGATAGGTAAGGTGGAGCCGGAAGGGGATTCAAATGGAAACTTTGTGCGGCCATTGGTAGTGCTTGGAAAGAAATTGGCATGGAAACTTTGTGGCGGCCGTTGGTAGTGCTTGGGAAGAAATTGGCAAATGTCTCACCATCAATTTTGGCAACCATGAGTGGTGTTGGACACGACACACATGAATGGGACTACGAGCAGGATTCTTGATATAGAGTAGAGAGGGGAGTTGGAACACAAAACAAAAAATATAAAAGACAAAATGTTTTTTGCTGCGGTTGAATATACGCGCGTTGCACGTGCACGTCTACTAGTGTTAAAAAAAATCCAAACATCATTTAGTGCCGACTTAGAAAGAGGGAGTTTGACTTGTGATATGAATATATGATGCCTATGATGACGTCTTAGTGCAACGCGTTACAAAGCTCCAACTTTGCATGCAGTAGTGCACTTGACGCGCGTGAGCAGACCAAAATGAACGGGCTTAAATTCTTGGTTTCCTCGACTACTTTTTTACCACCCACACGATCAATTTATGAAAGAAAGAAACCAAATTAAGCATCTACTAGCAAACGTACCCGTGCGTTGTAACGGGAGAGAAAAAAGTGCACTGTCCACATTATGCCCCATAGTGGACCAACTCGTACAACAATAATGTTAGTTCACCCTTTCATCTTGCCACCGCCAAATGAGCTCCACTCACACCACCACCGTCAAATCAGCATGACCTCTTGAGGAAAAGTCCAGTTGTAACTCTTGAGCTGGTCGGAGAAGAACGAAGCTGCGGAGGCGATTGTCAACCGCACTCCTCGATGGCGGATCGCCCGCCCTGATGATACTGAAAAAAATGGTTATGAAAATAAAGTGATCTAACCTGAACCAGTCATTTAGCCAAAAATATGTTAGTTAATTGGCGCACAGCTAAGGAATCTCTGCCAGCCAACTGATTCCCGATGAACAAAATCAAAGAAATCAAATAGTCCTCCTCTCATGTCCTCTTGTAAAAGATCAAAAGCTTTGCTGTTTCACGGATTGGATAATTCTGCCCATGATTTACACCAACATGGCCCAAGCTTCAGCACCAGGAGGGGCATCACATCTACCTTCAGCCAATGCACATAAGGTGGTATCCAAGAACTTGAGCCTCTTCAAGTGAATTATGCAATGCACTTGGCTAATATACATTGAAAATCCTGAATTCATCTAGACCAGCAGAGCTAAAAGATAATTTCAGGGTCGCATGAGGTACTGCTTCACGGACAGGCTGTTTGAGCTGACCAACAATTTAAAAGCAGTTTGCGTTCCTAGTATGTTTTTTTTTGGCCTCGCCTTGAACTGCCAGGTGAGAATCAAACCTGGAACATGTCCGTAACCAACTACCCAGCTCCTGATTTTTACCGATGCTTTCCAGCTTATACGGAGTATGCATGCTCGAGATGGACTTGTGCTTCTCGATATAATCAGCACCTCTCCAAATCCACTGGAGGCGGCCTCCCCCCTCGCTCTGCTGCTCTGCCTTCTTGTCCATCCCCACTTCTTCCATCTGAAATAGCCTAGAGATGAATTTAAATTTACAACAAACAGATAGGAAATTTGTTTTCTCCATTGGAGCTTCATCCCAGCAGTAGCACAGGGTAGGGCGGAGCCGTGCAGGAGCGCGTACCAGGTCGGCTGCCGGGTAAAATTAGGGCGGCGCACTGGCAGGAGGGGAGTTGTTTTCTTCGAGGAAGGAAAAGGATGAAACTGACAGCTTCTCCTCGGTTCTTGTCCAGCTCTCCAGCCAGCCCTCCCCCTCTACCTGCCATGGCCTTCGACCAGAAGAGCAATCGATCGCTGCCATGGCCTTGGACAAGAAGAGCAATCGATCTAAAGTTGCAGATTGCTGGTTCGAGGACGGGAGTAGGCGGTGTCGTCTCGATCTTCTAGATATGTAGAGGAGTACACGTAGAGATGGAATCAGTATCGGTTCCCGCAATCAGCGATGGCTCTTTACACGATCGGCCCATGGAACGATCAATCGGAGAGAAACACGATTGCGCACACGACGTACGAAACCAAACCAAACGGACGAAGCAAGAAACGTTCCTGCTTTCAGGAAAAAAGAGAAGGAATCGAAACGGTACATCCGTAGAAAAAAGAAGAAATCGAAACGGTACGTCCATACGTGACTTATGGGTGGCAGTGGTGGGTAATTTTAGTCAACTTCGGAGGCAGTTTTAATGACGTACCACAAGAAACCTTCCTCCTTTTATTATTAACGGTACATCCCTAGAAAAAAGAAGAAATCGAAACGGTACGTCCATACGTGACTTATGGGTGGCAGTGGTGGGTAATTTTAGTCAACTTCGGAGGCAGTTTTAATGACGTACCACAAGAAACCTTCCTCCCTTTATTATTACTAGCAAAATTGCCCGTGCATTGCAACGGCAGAAAAAAATAAAAAAAATCAATTTTTGGATGAAAAACATCGGCGATTTTCCCCCGAAAGTCCATCGACCCGTGAAACTCTACCCCCAATTCGCTATTTATCCGTTATAGGAAGCGTCACATTTGAATGTACATGTCAATTTCGCGAGGTCTCTAAAAAATTTGTCTCTTCGGCGGCGGGACTGGAGCTTTTCGAGAAAATGATACTTGGCATGTTCGAATGCGGCTCACACTTGGTCCGTGAAAGCAGGGTCGAGGTGGGGAGGCCACCGAGGACATAGCTCGGTGGTGGTGTGGAGGTTGCCGTTTGGGACTGTGGTCCGTGGACAGCCATTGCATCTTCCCCAAGCTACATCAGCTAGTGAGCAAACCACAACAGCTAAGGGCATCTCCAGCCCCCCCCCCCAGCGCCCCCCCCCCAGGCGGATTTTTTAGCGCCGGCGGAAGCGAAATCCTTCCAGTCGCCCCCCCCCCCCCAGGACATCGATTTCCGCCGTTTAGCGTCGTTTTTAGCGCCGGCGTTCCCAAGCCGAACCCAACTGGCCGGGTTTGGCCTGGGGGGGACAAAAGGCGACGTGGGCCAGCGTTATCGGCGAGATGAGGCGATTTCCCTCCCCTTTTTTCCCTTTGCGCGCCAGTTCTCCCATCATTCTCCCCCACATATCCCCTCCCCATCCCGCAGCTCGCGCCATTTTCCCCCATTCCCCCAGATCTCGCCGCCATGCCGCCCAAGAAGTTCAACGGCCCACGCACCTCCGCCGCCGCTGTCGTCGCATCCTCCGCCACCTCTGCCGCCGGGAAGAAGAGGAAGCCCAGGGAGCCGAAGAAGAAGCCTCCCGGCATGACCAACGCCGAGTGGATCTCTGAATCGGCGCGCCACAAGATCGAGACCGCCGGCCGCCGGAAGAGGGAGAAGGCGCAGCGTGCCAGGTAGCTGGCCGAGGGCGGCGGCGAAGAAGAAGAGGAGGAAGAAGATGAAGAGGAGGAGGAGGTGAGGTCGGTGGATGCGCCGCCTCCACCGCCCAAGGTGAGGGTCGGCCTCCCACCTCATCCTCAGTTCGCCGGGTGGGGCAACCAAGCCAGCGTCGCCTCGCCGACAGGGTTCTCGCCGTCCCCGTCGCCTCGCTGGAGCGTGTCCCCCCACTACGTCCTTGTGTACGCCGACGGCGACCCGCATGGCGGCTTCAACCCCAACATCGCCTTCCCGCACGGTGCTCCTCAACCTCCACCTCCACCCTATGCAGGATCACCTGGATGAGCTCGCCGACGCTTCGCCGCAGCCTCAATCCCATCCTGTTCGGCGGAATGCAAGGGGACACCTTCATGGACGAGCTCATCGCCTCCGGCTCCATGGCTGCGGCCGCAGCCCCTGGGTTCTTCTCGCAAGATGGCGAGTCATCGCAGGCCGTCGTCGAGCCGGTGACACGGGACGAAGAAGATGGCGAGCCGGCGGACGAGGTCCTCGGCGAAGAAGAAGCAGCACCAGCCGCGGCGAAGAAGAAGAAGACCCCCAAGGTGCCGAAGCCTGCCGAGCCTCGGATCAAGTGGAGCTACAAGGAAGACATGCTCCTCGCCCAAGCATGGATGATGGTGAGCTTGGACCCGATCATCGGCGCAAACCAGAACATGGAAAACTACTGGAAGCTGGTCAAGAGTTCGTACGATGAGCGCCGGATCATCGATCCCGAATACGCCTGCTGCCTTGATCGCGGCGAGAAGGCCATGGCGAACCACTGGGCGGTCATCCAGCATGCCTGCAACAAGTGGCACGGCATCCAAGAGGAATGCCTCCATCGGCCGAAGAGCGGCAGCAACAGCGAGATGGAGGTGAGCTCCTTTTCGCCATGATTTTCCCATCTATGCCACCTTGCTCATTCGGCTTTTGTTCGCCTTTGTAGTATGTCCGGATGTTCGAGATGTACCGCGCCGATGAGAAGGTCGAATTCAAGTTCCTCCACGTCTTCACAAGGATCGAGGGGTGCGAGAAATGGAAGCAAGTCCGTGACGCCCTTCGCAAGGCCAAGGAGTACGTCCCCGACATGGCGGCAGCTAGAGCGTCTGAAGGGAGCCCAGACGGCCACAAGAAAGCAAAGGCGGCGAGGGACGGGGCACCCGCAGCGGCGAAGCTCCAGGCGTCCATCGAGACGTGCATCGCCGATGTTGCTACCAAGGCCGCCAAGAGAAAGGAGAAGACGGAGGCGAGGTGGACGGCGCTCATGGCCAACCAGGGCACCAAGCTCGATCTGCTCAAGACCACCACCGCGGAGAAGAAGAGGAACAATGACCTCGCTTTCCTGATGGGAGGCGACCCTGCGGCGATGGATCCCCATGTTCGGGAGTGGTTCATGGCGCATCGCGAAGCCATCCTCTTCACCCCGGCGATGCCGACACCTCCACCGAGCACCATAGCCACTTCGGCCGATCCGAGTCCCACTCCTCCAGCCGATGCGAGTCCCGCCACTGCAGCCGACACGAGCTCGGCCTCGGGCACCGCCGACACAGCCACGCCGCCGCCGAGCACTGCACCGATCGCCACTCCGAGCTCCGTCCCTACTCTGACGACTACACGCATCGAACTGGACGACGACGTCGAGGTCTCGCCGGTGACCATCTGATCAGCATGCCGAATGTGGCAGCAGCACGATTCGATCGCCGATTTGTGGCCTTTTTTGTATGATCGCCGCCGTGTATGATCGCCGAACTGTGGCTTCTTGGATCGCCGAACTCGGGTTGATTTTGGGGCGGGAATATGAACTTTTAAATTATATTGATTTGTGTTCGCCTTGGCTGGCCGAACGAGTGGAAACTCCAACCCCCAAGCCAAAGTTGGCGCCGGCGCAAAGCCAAAAAAGGCGCCGTTTTTCGGCCTGGGGGGGCACAACGGCTGAAGATGCCCTAACAGGTAGCAGCACAGCAAGCAACAGCAGCTAGGGGAAGCTAAGCTAGCACGCATGACACAGCAATCAACATCTGCCAGAGGCGAAGCAAGGAAAGCCAGAGGGATTTAGAGGCTATTAGTGATGCTGACATCCATCACAGCTTTGGTGCGTCTGCATCTACTAATTCCCGACTGTGGACACTGACGAGTGAAGCGATGCAGCCGACGCCCGACGTAGTCTGCTCATTGTCGTTCCTTGTCCACCTCCCGCCCTCCGCTACCGGTCACGACAGAGCATGGGGTGCATGGCCGGCCTCCGCCACCTCCTCTCCCTGTACCACCGCCACCGCTCACCGGAATCGCCTCACAGCCAAGAACCACCGCATGAAGAAACCGGCAGAGCTGCTCCCACCGACGCAGGCCCCATGGAAGCCGAAGCCACAGTCACTGACGGATGTCTGGCAAAGACGTTCATGCGAAGCACCTCGGAACCCGACAATCGCGTCGGAGTACCCTCCAGGTCAGCTGCAAAGCCTGCGACGGCCATAGGCCGCCGCCACCGTCAGCCATTGTCGCGCCTCATGGTCCTGGAGGAGTCCGCGCCGCTTTCTCCTGCTCCCGAGACGCCTTCCTCCTTCCCCGCCACCAGAGATGGCCGTAGAGAGCTGGGCGCGCTATGAAATCAGGGTCAGGGTCTTCACGCTGCGTCTTGGCAGATTGACCAACTGCTTCCTCGCTTCTTCGATCGATGGTCATGGGTTAGGGCGGGTATTGGGTAGTTTTCGTCGAGGTCGATATCACCTCCTTGATCTCTGTATATATACGGAATCGGGGCGACGTGGAATAGTTCTCGATGGTGCGACGTACACCGGTCAGCCCGATGCATGCATGGCGGCGGCTTAAGACGAAGGCGAATCACCCTCAGCCGCCTGGAGTGAGATGAGACCTCGATGTGCGCTTCGTCTTCGATGGCCTCGGTTCGTGCCCTGCATCGCCGGCTAAGTGCGCTGCTTGGACGCTCTAGGGAGGCATATTTATGCGAGAGGTTCCACCCAACCCATAGGAGAGTCTGTATCGTTTCCGCCTAGAGAAGTCCGGATCGAGAGCGTAGGAAAAGGTTTCTAGCGAGCCGATCGGGACGGGCGATGCGAACGACGACATACGAAACGAAGCGCTGACGGACGAAAAAGCGGGAGGAAGAAACGTTAGTACTTTTATTATTAGGTATAGATAGCTTTCACGCAAAACAAGGGCAAATTAATTTATTGTCAGCCATCTTTAGACGGGATTGCTCTGCGACACGTCTGCTACTATCGACGAGCTTTCCTCGTCCCCACACCCTCTGTGGCTGCTGCTGCTACCTGCTACGGTGCCGTAGTACCGAGCCACGACACATTCCTCACCGAGTTTTAAAAAGCCACCCAAGATGCAATTTGAAGGGACAAGTGTCCGTTTAGTAGAGTGGTTCTGGCAATTAGATCAGCCGTCAGTGCATTCAATACATAGCCAGTATGAGCATTATTAAGTAGAGGAAAATGATAATCCTGTATACATGTCAATATAAACAAGTAGACAAACGCGAAAAGTCGTTTTGTCACCCGGGCTACATGTAGCCCGGTTTTTTGAAAATTTAAAATCTGCAAATTTAAGTTGTAAATTTTTTTGAAAAAAATCCTAAACGTAGATAATGATGATTCCTGCCTGTGTGCAAAAAAGAAATGCGAAACATTCTGTATTTTATCCTGTGTAAAAAGATAAATTTCTAGATCTGGGTGGTGATTCAAAATCTCTCAAAATTATCAGAATTTTATCATTTTCGTGTAGGGCGCAATATAAACTATTTCGCGTTGAAACTTTTCAGAAACATAGATCAAGTCATTGTGAATATCTAGTATTTTTTCTGAATTTTTTGAAAACTTAAAATGGCGACTAAAAAATAAATAAAAAACCGGGCTACATATAGCCCCGGTGACAAATCACCGCACTCTAGACAAACGTACATTCAACACATGGCCAATATGACAATATATACCGTTGAGTTTAATGTAGGTAGATTTTGTTTCCTAATGACGTGTGTCCAGGATTACAGAGAGGGTAGCTACAAAATATCACGAATCAAATCTAGCAAAAGTATCCAATTAAAGTTGAAAAATCAATATACAGCGATTTTCCGCACAATTGTGTGCCTAGAGAAAAAGCACAATGTTATTTTCCTAGCACGGTGAGCCTACTGAGTATTGTGTGCACAGTAGAGTGCCATAACTTCTCAAGCTGGGAAATATAATCCAAGTGAAATGAAAGAAAATATTGATCTAAACACTATACGGGGAAATATACAAATTAGGAGAAAATAGCTTGCATGTTATGACACAAGTGTCCGTATAATAGTGGTTCTGGAAATCAGACTACTATGTTCAACATATAGTCAATAATCACAGGAAAACGACAATATAAATGTGAATATACATAATCCTTGAGTGATCTAAATGTAGGTAGACTTCCTTCCAATTTGTAGATAACTCACACAAGACGAGCCTGGACGTCTCCCTCTTCCCGTCGCTGTAGCAGAGGCCGATTTTTTCATCCTCCCCGCAGATCCACCTCCGCCCCGTCGTTCCGCCGGATCCCTCGTCCTCCGTCGGCCGCTTCGGCGGCGGGAGGGCGGGGGATCCCCGCTTCACGGGTGTACATAGCGTAGGGTGTGCAGGGTCTTCTGTCGGCGGCGCCATGGAGGTGGTTGGGTCGCCGGTGGTGCTTTTGGTGCAGGTGCGCGTCCCCTTCGACGGCGGAGCTCCATGGAGGTCCGCGGTGGTGCGCCTCGCCTATCCGCTCCCTCGGACCTGTAGGTCTGGTGGGTGCGCCATCCCCCTCCCGGATTCCGCGTGGCGGCGGATCTGGGTTGACTTTGAAGCCGACGATGTTGATGGACGGCGACAGCAGCTGGAGCTGGGTGGAGGCTTCTCGGAGTTCGAGGTCCGGCGACTTCCCGTCCGCTAGGGGACGTCTTCTGCTCCAAGGCTTGAAGGAAGACGCAACGGCGGCGCGTCACCGGCACGTCCTGCTCCACGCCGGCGTCATCGAGTTGCAGAAGGACTGCTTTGTATTTTTTATCTTTGTTGGGTGCCTGTCTGTAATGTCCGTCCATTGATGTTGTCAATGGTTTCCTCGCAAAAAAAAAACTCATTTGAAAGTGTGTGTTGTTAGTTTCTGGGAGTAGACATTGTTTTTGATCAGCTTCTAGTGTGCTTTCCCCATTTGCTCTTCTGTTTGCTAGCTATTAGCTCGTATCGGGTAACTCCGTAGATCAGTGTGTTGTGTTAGTAAAATTCAACACATGCTACCTGAAATTTCTACGAGCAACCCTCTCCCCTCGCGTCGCCCCCCCCCCCCCACCCCCCCCCCCCCCACAGGCGACGCCAGGGACGCAACCCGCCGCCGTAGGTCCCCCTCCGTCGAGCCCCTCTTGGCCGTTGCCGCCGGCGGCTTCCTCCGCGGTGGTGGCGGCCGGCCCCCGCTGCCAAAGGCGGTCGGGGGTCTGTCCCTTGCTTGAGCTGGTGGAAGCCGGCCCGTGGGGGCGTCGTCGGCCGGGTCTGAGGAAGCCGGGTCGGCGGATCCGGGGAAGGTCTTCTGGTGGCGTGCTGGCCTCCGGCGGCGGCGTGGCGCGAGGGCGCCGTTGGTGCGGCTCTCGCCGGCAAGGCGGCGCGCAGGATCTGGGGCCCGACGGGCCCGATCTGGGCCTGGCGGGCCTGTGCGTGCGGCGTGCTGGAGCTGGCAGGGGGAGGCTGGTCGGGTGCGGGGCGTGCTGGAGGTGGCTGGTGGAGTGATGCGGGGGCGTGCTGGTTCGTGGGCCGGTGGTTGATGTGGCCGGCTGGGATGCGGCTTGCGGGATTGCTCGGTGGTGCTTCACGGCGGTCCGGGCGGCTCGTGCGTGACGGTGGCGCCCCGTCATGTATGAGGTGTGGATCAGTGGGTTTGCAGGTCGACGGCGCCGCCGTTTGATTGTGTGGGGTGCGGAGTCTCGGGTTGCTCCGACGAAAGCCCGATGACACGACGTCTGTGGACGTCGTTTTTCCCTCTTGAGGGGTCATCATGGAGCCCCGCTACTCCTCAGCCCCGGATCCCATCTTCGGGTGAAGACCTAGATCTTGCGATGCAGGGTCGGGCGATGGCGTCGTTCCTCGTCGCTTCCCCTCTTGAGGGCGTCGTCTTGAAGATGGTGTTTCCCTGTGTGCTCTCCCATGGGCTGGTCTCACACGACATCGAGGTTGGCAGCGGCCAATCGATGATGTTTTGGGTGCTTTGGTGGCGTTGCGAGTTGTGTGGCAACGATGACAGTGCTGAGCGGAGCCGAGTCGCGGCATGTCCTTCGTCGCCGACAGTCCGTGCTGCTCTCGCCGTGAAGAGGTGAAGTCGGAGCTACGTGTCGCGGGGCGGCAGGCTGGCAACGATGCCACCTTTTCTCCGGTGGCCACGTGGATTCCGTCAGCGCAAGGTTTGCAACTTTCTCCGGTGAAGTTCTTCGTCGAAGTCGGAGCTGCCTCTTCCTCGACGCTTCGGTCGACTATTTGGCATATGCCGACATGGGTTTCGGCGCCGGTTGCGGTGAGGGCCTCGTCGGAGGTCGTCGAAGGTGAAGTCGGAATCGCTTGCTCAGGGAGGAGTGACGACGATGAGGCTCGTTGACAGCCTCCATGTTGTTTTTCTCCTCAGTGGTGTGTGTTTCTTGTGGGTAGCCAGGTTGGCCGGGTGTGCACAATGCGATCATGTCTCATGACTACATTGGTGCAGTTGTAACGGTTTTCGGCCGGTTCCCCGCAAATGAACCGGTCAAGTCTCTCCTACTTTTTTAAATAAAATGAGTCAATGTTGCCCGTTTTGTTCAAAAAAAAAAGTGTGTTGTGTTAATTAGTGAATTCTGATGTAATTTGTCCAACTTCAAGTTAATCCGATTGATTCGTTGAACCTGCTTCATTTATCATCTGTACTCTCGCAGTTCATTGCGAAAGAAGTGTACGGAGTATATTTTAGTAGTGTTTTCTATATGGAAGAAACGGTGGACTGATCATCTGAGTTCCGTGTCCATGTGCTGGTTGCGTACTTAGGGAAATCCGCCTTCGCGTCGTCGCTATTGCACTTGTGCTCCCCGCCTTCACGGACGGTTCTCCTTCCTTCCCCACCGTCTCTGTTCGCCGCTTCGTGCTCTTCCCGCCGCACCACCCATGGCCTCGCGGCTCAGGCTCGGCGTCCCAAATCCAGGCTCAAATCCAGGGCCCAGCAAGGCGAAGGGGGGAGAGGAAGGTGAAGCGACGAGGCCGAAGGTGACGGACCTGGGCGGCGGGAGCGAGGTGAAGCACATCCCGCGGTTCATGGCGCGGGAGGCGGCGTGGGAGATGTTCGAGGAGCTCGACAAGAACATTCCGTGGACGCGACCCACCATCCGCGTCTTCGGCCGCTCCTCCGTCCAGGTCGCCCATTTCTTCCCCCTCCTTCAGGTTCAGTTACAGACTCTTACAGTTCAGGTCCATTGCGTTTAATCCAGGATTGGTAGCTTTAGCGTGATTTTTTAATGGAAAAATTCAGCTGGATGTTCCTACCGCGGGTTGGATCATCAGTGTTGATCTGCATTGGTCCATGCTTTGGGCAGTGAATGTACATCGGCACCGAAACTGAGTGGAGATTGTTGCCAGGCGGTTTGATTGCGTGCTGCTGTTTGGCAATTCAGTATTTTTTTTTTTTTTGAGTTTTCAATTCAGTATTATATATTAGAGAATGAGGAACGCTACTTCCACCTACAAAAAATTGTGGTTCCTGTAAACTTGAGTGACACTAGCATGAATCAAAGGTTAGAGAGTTTTGATACCTCAACAGATTTGCAAGATGCGCAATGTCAGTTAAGTATTGATGTATTTTCGTGCACCCTTTACAAAGCTTCATATGTGTTCCTCTAGCGCCAAACACACTTTTTTTTTCGAGAAAACGCAAAAGGTTTGCGTCTCGTTTCATTGAAAAGGAAGGAGAGTTTTTAGAAGCCTAGAGAGGCCGATTACAAGGGGTTTAGATGTGTTCCATCAGTGCACATCCCATGTGTTTGGCAGCAAGACCCTAAGTCCTAGAGCACCAGCCCGAGCCCACAAGTTGGCCTCGGTTTTGATCTTAGCGTGTCACCACAGCTTGGCCGTGAGTCATCAAATGTGCAGGAGTTCCTCTGCTTCCAGATCTGCCAAGCGGTGAGCAGCGTCATGGACGCCAAGCCTTTGTACATTAGCTTCGGGGTCGTACACTTAGCCATGGGCCACCAGTCCACCAGTTTGATACCTTGTTGAGGGGGCTGACAGGTTGCTTGCACCCAGGCGAGCATGTCATGCCAAACTTGGCGGGCAAAGGGGCAGTCGACGAGAAGGTGTTGCATAGTTTCTGGACATTGGTCGCAGAGCATGCAATTTGCGTTGTGAGGCAGCCCATGTCGTGCTAGCCGGTCTGTGGTCCAACACCTGTCAAGGTCTGCCTGCCAAAAGAAGAATTTGGCCCGTCGAGAAGCCCAGGTCTTCCAATTCAGCTTCCAAGAGCTGCTGAGTATTGATCCGTGGAAGGATGCCCGGTAACAGGAGCTTGCCGAGTAGACTCCTTGCAGTCCATCGCCAGACGAGAGTGTCTTGTTCTTGGGTGAGCTGAATTCGTGCGACCTCTTGCCACAGATATAGGTATTGGAGTAGAGCATCACCATTCAGTCTGCCAAATAGTGGCTGGGTCCAACCGTTGTCCAGTAGGCCTGCTGCCAATGTCATAGACTTGCGAACTCTCTTGCTGACGAGGGCGTGGACGGCGGGTGCGATTTCTGCGACACAGCGGCCTCCAATCCAGCGATCAGTCCAAAAATGAGAACTGTTCCCGTCGCCAACCTTCATGTGGGTGGAGGCGAAGAACATCTTTTGATCAGCGTCACTGAATTGGAGGTCAAGTCATGCCCATGGCTTGGTCGAGTCAGTGCGGCTGAGCCACAACCAGCGCATCCGAAGCGCCGTGCCGGTCCTCTCCAGGTTCTAAATTCCCAGTCCGCCGTAACAAAGAGGGCGACATACCCTGTTCCAATTCACAGGGCAACTGCCCCCTTGTGCCGAATCCTTGCCCGCCCAGAGAAAGCCACGCCGTATTTTATCAGCGCCAAACACACTACTAGTCGTCTAGCCCGATTGGTTCTATAGTGCCATTACCTCTCAATGACAAGAATCACATTGGTAAAATTAATCCTTGTGAATAAGTTTCTAACTAAAATATGTCATCTTCTTACTGTTCCGCAGCCCAGGGATACGTGCTTTGTGGCGGATGAAGGGCTAACAGTGCTCAAGTACAGCGGTCACCAGCCTCGTGCGCATTCTTGGGATGAATTCCCTGTGCTCAAGGATATCTTGAAACAGGCAAGAGCTATACCAATGTGACTGCTAGAGTTGCTGCATGTAATCAATAATTTTCAGTGGTAACAAGTGGAAAATATTTTCATTAGCCATTCAGCCTCTATAGAGGTACGCTGACTAATGCATGTTGGTTAGGTCCACGAAGCCCTCCCAGGGAGCTATTTTAACAGCCTGCTCCTGAACAGATACAAGGCCGGTTCGGACTACGTCTCATGGCACGCCGACGATGAGCCGCTGTATGGACCTACTCCGGAGATAGCATCCGTCACATTCGGATGCAAGCGCGAGTTCTTGCTGAGGAAGAAGCCTGCCAAATCACAAGGTATGTGACGCATCCCATAGAAATGAAACTCCAAGCTTGTAGCCCTGGCTGAAACTGAATCATCTTAATCATTTAGCAGCTTCTGCTGGACCTGGAGAAGCGGCGGATCGGAAGCGGCGCAAGGTCGACGCCCCTCAGCAGCATTCTTTCCTCCTGAAGCACGGCTCGCTGCTGGTGATGAGAGGCTACACCCAGCGGGACTGGCACCACTCAGTGCCCAAGCGTGCTAAGGCAACCTCGACAAGGATCAACCTTACTTTCCGGCGTGTGCTATCATAGGAAACATGACCGGTTTGCTTGGTCTCCTCAAGTTCTGTGGTCATGTAAAATGCTGGCTCGTTTTTTGCTCTGTGTTAGGGGATCCAGAAAATATTGAATAGATCCTATTTCCGGAAGGTGCAAGTTTTGTTGTTTTTGTTACCTTCTTGAGGCGTCGTCGTGGAGCTTCGGTTCCGTGGGCTCGTTTCGGTGTCTTGGCAAGTTTTGTTTCTCCTTGTTCTTCTTTTTCTATCTTTGATCTGCTATGTAAGAGGTTCCCCTCATCATATTGTATCGGTTCGGCCGTTGAGACTTTATTTATAAAGCGGGGCTACGGCCTATTTCATCATTAGGGACAAGATAGACAGTTGGCACATGGAAATTGACAACCAGCCGATTGACAGCCAAAGGTTGTTGGCCAAATTTTGGATGGCTGTCAGCCAATTGCTAGCCAAATATTGGCTTACCAGAACATTGGCAATCGGACTCTCAAACCAAAGTGCTCATAGGCCAAATATGGCAAGAGAGGCATACCTTACTGAAGGGAAAACGTATAAAAGGGATGGGCTATTTTTTTTTCGACGCACAACTGCTACTACTCCCTCCGTTCTAAAAAGGATGACTTACATTTGTCTACATGCAGACGTATCTAGACATGTTACATGTATAGATACGTTCACATGCACACAAATGGAAGTCATCCTTTTTAGAACGGAGGGAGTACTATTGTACAAAATGAGACCGCCGGATCATACCTTGTACCCTTGCACCGTCGGTGCTTTTCTTTAACAAGCTTTGCGTGTTCAGAAAACTAAAAACCAGGCTGTGAGTTCTGTGGGTCTGATGAGTCCATTGGTCATTTGTTTTTCAGTTGTCATGTTGCCAGGTTCGTGTGGAGTGTCGTTTGCTGTGCTACTCGTACCAGCAAAGCACCAAAGTCTCAACTGAACTTGGAGAGAACTGGAATTTTGTATTCAGAAAGGAGGAGAGATGGGTCATTTCGATTGTAATTGCTGCTCTATGCTGGGTGTTAGACAGATATGTCACGTAGCGTGACATATCCTCCTGATTCCCTAAATCGTGGAGAGTCCTTATTTGTGTAATCTCCCATTTATGGTTAGGATTGTATTTTGTCTATATATATCAATGCAATGGAAAGGCCCAAGTGTGGTCAATTCTCTCACATGGTATCAGCCTAAACACGTCCTAAACCCTAAACCGCTTCCGTCTCCTCTCCTTCCCTAACCCTAGCCGCCGCACCATAGCCGGCCGCCGCCGCCACCATCCCTCTCCTCCTTCCTCTCCCTCCTCCTCCATGGCGTCCACCCCCTTCCACCCTTGGACCGGAGCGTCTCCGATGTGGCCCATGCCGCCGCACGGCGCCGAGAGCAACATCCTCGGCGCTGTCCCTCACCCGGGCCCTCGCTCCCACGCCTACATGGCCGCACCACCACCTGCGCCGCCTCCTTCTACAACGCCCACAGGGGCGTCCCCCACGGCCAGGCCTTCTACGGCGCCCCGTACAGCGTCGCCTCCTCCTACACTGCGCGGCTTCCTTCTATGGCGCCGCACGGCCAGGCCTTCTACGGCGCCCCGTACGGCGTCGCCTCCTCCTACACTGCGCCCCCTACTTCGGCGCACACTTGGGACCCCTCCGCCCTCGCGTCGCCCTTCACCAACATGACGCTGCAGCCCCCCACCCCGGAGTGGGTCATGGACAGCGGCGCCACCGCTCACCTCTCCAACAACCCCGGTATCCTTTCCTCTCTCTTCACATCCTCCTTATCGTCATGTCACTGTCGGATACGGCTCCTCTGTTTCCGTCTCCGCATCCGGGCACGCCTCCCTTCCTTCTTCTTTTTCTGATCGTTCTCTTCATCTTCGTAATGTTCTAGTTACTCCTCGCATAATTAAAAATCTTGTCTCTGTCCGTCAATTTACTACCGATAACAACTGTTCTGTCAATTTTGACCCTTTTGGTTTTTCTGTGAACGACCTCATTACCCGGCGTGAGCTTCTTCGGTGCAATAGTACGGGGGAGCTTTATTCGTTTCAGCCACCGGCGCCTCGTGCTCTCACCACCACCACCCCTCATGATATTTGGCACCGTCGTTTGGGTCACCCCGGCCATGACGCTTATCGTCGTCTTTCGCAGCATATTTCTTTACCTTGCAATAAAAACCATAGTACTCTTTGTCATGCTTGTCAGCTTGGACGCCATGTACGTTTGCCTTTTTCCTCTTCCACCACTAGAACTACTCGCCCTTTTGAGTTAATTCACTGTGATCTTTGGACGTCCCCAATTTTAAGTAATTCTGGTAATAAATATTTCTTAGTCATTCTCGATGATTTTACCCATTTTCTTTGGACCGTCCCTCTACGCCAAAAATCTGATGCTTACGCCTCGCTCGCCTCGTTTCGCGCTTTTGCCCAAACCCAGTTTAACCTACCTCTTGCGTCTATACAGATGGACAACGGTCGTGAGTTCGACAACGCCAAACTCCACTCTCTCGCCGCCGCGCACGGTATACACATTCGCTTCTCCTGCCCATACACCTCCCAACAAAACGGTAAAGCCGAGCGCATTATCCGCACCGTCAACGATATTGTTCGTTCTCTCCTATTTCAGGCTAGTTTGCCCCCTCGCTTTTGGGTAGAAGCTCTCCACCACGCCACTCACGTCCTTAATCGCCTTCCCACCAAAACCATTAGTGCTCCTTCTCCGTACTTCGCTCTTCATAACACCCACCCAGATTACTCGTCCCTTCGCGTTTTCGGTTCCCTGTGCTATCCCAATACCGCAGCCACCATGCCTCATAAACTCGCCCCACGGTCTAGCGCATGTATTTTTCTCGGCTACTCTCCCCATCACAAGGGTTATCGCTGCATGGACCTCACTACCCACCGCATCATCATCTCACGCCATGTCATTTTCGACGAGTCCACCTTTCCCTTCGCCTCGTCCCAGCAACCTTCAGCTGCCTCCTACGACTTCCTCGATGATGACGATTCCCCCCTCGTCGTCCCCCGGCTGCGCCTCCCGCGCGCACCCCCCCCTCCACCTTCGCCGCACGCGCCCTCACCGCCACCTCCCCCACCCCCGCCGCCTCCTCCCGTGCATCGCACGCGTAGCACCTCCGGCATCCGCGTCCCACCCCGTGAGCGGCTTAACTTGCATGCTTCTGTCAGCAGGTACTCTCCGGTTCCGACTTCCGCACGTGCTGCTCTCAAGGATCCTAACTGGCTCGATGCTATGACCGCGGAGTACCGCGCTCTCCTCGGCAACGACACTTGGGATCTCGTGCCTCCTCCTCGAAACGCCAACATCGTCTCCGGCAAGTGGGTCTTCCGCCACAAGCTCAAGCCCGATGGCTCTCTTGACCGCTACAAAGCACATGGGTGCTTCGCGGTTTCTCTCAGGAGCAAGGCGTCGACTTCGATGAGACCTTCAGTCCGGTTGTCAAACCGGCCACGGTCCGCGTCATCCTCTCCATCGCCATCTCCCTTAAATGGGAGACTCGCCAGCTTGACGTCAAGAACGCCTTCCTCCACGGCAAGCTCGCCGAGGTCGTCTACTGTCGCCAACCGACCGGCTTCATCGACTCCACTCGCCCCGACCACGTCTGTCGCCTGAACCGTTCGCTCTACGGTCTCAAGCAGGCCCCTCGCGCATGGTACCAGCGCTTCGCGACCTTCATCACCTCGACCGGCTTCACGTGCTCGCGCTCCGACACGTCACTGTTTGTTCTCCAGTGTGCAGAGGGTACGGCCTATCTTCTGCTGTACGTCGACGACATCGTCCTCACCGCCTCCTCGCCGCGTCTCCTTGACCGGATCACCGCCTCTCTCAGCTCCGAGTTCGCCATGACGGACATGGGCAGCCTTCACTACTTCCTCGGCATCGCGGTCACCCGCGACTCCTCCGGCATGCACCTCTCGCAAGCCAAGTACGCCGCGGAGATTCTGGACAAAGCCGGCATGACTGCATGCAAGCCCGCGTCGACGCCGGTTGACACGTCTCCGAAGCTCGCCACCACCGCCGGTGCTCCCGTCTCCGACCCTACTGAGTATCGGAGCCTCGCCGGGGCTCTGCAGTACCTCACCTTCACGCGCCCTGACATCGCGTACGCCGTCCAGCAGGTGTGTCTTCACATGCACGACCCTCGCGAGCAGCACCTGGCTGCCATCAAGCGCATCCTGCGCTACGTCCAGGGCACGATCTCTCATGGACTTCAGCTTCACTCGTCTTCGCCGGACTCCATGGTCACCTACACCGACGCCGACTGGGCTGGCTGCCCCGACACTCGGCGCTCTACGTCGGGCTTCTGCGTCTACCTCGGTGACAACCTTGTCTCATGGTCTTCAAAGCGGCAACACACGGTCTCTCGTTCCAGCGCCGAGGCTGAGTACCGTGCTGTGGCTAACGCCGTCGCCGAGGCTAGTTGGATCCGTCAACTCCTCCACGAGCTTCATCGACCCACTCCTCCTGCTACGGTCGTGTTCTGCGACAATGTCAGCGCCGTCTACATGTCTACGAACCCGTTCAGCACCAGCGCACCAAACACATCGAGATCGACCTCCACTTCGTTCGCGATCGTGTTGCCATGGGCCAGATCCGAGTGCTTCATGTTCCCTCGTCTCGACAGTTCGCCGACATCTTGACGAAGGGTCTACCATCACCGTTGTTTCTGGATTTTCGGTCCAGTCTCAACGTCCGTCCTCCTCCCGTTGTGACTGCGGGGGAGTGTTAGACAGATATGTCACGTAGCGTGACATATCCTCCTGATTCCCTAAATCGTGGAGAGTCCTTATTTGTGTGATCTCCTATTTATGGTTAGGATTGTATTTTGTCTATATATATCAATGCAATGGAAAGGCCCAAGTATGGTCAATTCTCTCACACTGGGGTCTGGAAAACATTTAGTGAATCGTATTTGGAGAAGGTGTGATTGGAATATATTATGGATGTTATTTTTTTTTATGTCACTGGTTGGGTTCTTTGGGGATACTTCAGAAAGTCGCTGATTGAGAAGGACTGCGAATTGGGCTCGAAGAAACTGTCTCGTGCTGCGGCTGAATTGTTCAGTGTAAAGAAACTGTCTCGTGCTGCGGCTGAATTGTTCAGTGTTTTCCACGGGTGAAGGCCAACAACGAGGCGTCCTGGAGATTAAAATGATTCATTGCATGTTTCTGAACTGGAAAAAGCTATTTTAGTTGTAACATGAATTGTCAAAGCAGCTGTGTTGTAGTAGCTGTAAATTTGTTTTTTAGCGCCAGGCATGTTTTGGTCTGAGCTCCAGTATGTTATGGTGTTACCCCTGATGTCGAACTTGTTGTAACCTCTGGTTTTCAAATCAACGAAAACCGGGAGCGTTGCTCCTTTTATCTAAAAAAAATGGTATGTTGCAACTGAAGATCGGGGACAATATAGAATTGGGCATCTTTGCCGAAGGTTGGCATAAAGAATTGGGCAGCCAGCCA
Source organism: Poa pratensis (assembly GCA_947311845.1). Taxonomy (NCBI): domain Eukaryota; kingdom Viridiplantae; phylum Streptophyta; class Magnoliopsida; order Poales; family Poaceae; genus Poa; species Poa pratensis. The sequence continues at coordinate 1,656,067 of CAMZMU010000069.1, read as the reverse complement.
ATTGACAGCCTAAATTGTTGGTCAGATTTTGGAATGACAACACCTGGCGGCTGTCAGCCACTTGCTAGCCAAATTTCCTTCAGAAAACACCAACAATTGGCATACCAAAACATTGGCAATCGACAATCGGAGCCTCGAGCCACAACTGCTCATAGGCCCAACCTGGCACCGTGTACTGCAGGGAAAGTCGACGTGGAACTTCTACTACTATCGCGCAAAATGAGACCGACAAGGGACCAGAATTACAATCAGAAGTTCACTTATCCAACCAAATCTATGTCTGACAACCCTCACACCATACATACATACACACAGTTCAGAGTTTTACGAGGTAGCCCGTCGTGGCTGACAGCAAAATCAAAGGACCATACTTTTCGCGACCATTTCTGCGGGTCACTTCAAGATTGTGTAGGGCTGGGCGTCACATAGCAAAACCATTTCTTCCTGAAGCACGGCTCGCTACTCGTGATGAGAGGCTACACCCAGCGGGACTGGCACCACTCTGTGCCCAAGCGTGCCAAAGCGACCTCGACAAGGATCAACCTTACTTTCCGGCCGGTCTTCTTGTTCTCCTCAAGTTATGTGTTCATGTAAATGCTGGCTTGTTTGCTGCTGTATGCTGGGGTCCAGAAAACATTGAATAGCTCCTATTGCCAGAAAATGCAATTAAAAGATCTAGTTTGGTGTTGTTTCTTCTTATTTTACACTGGCTGGATTCCTGGGCGATACTTCAGAAAGTCGCGCATCGAGGAGGATTGAAAATGGGCTCACAGAAACCGGCTTGTGTCTCGAGTGAAGTGTTCAATGTTTGCCAGTGATGAGGCGTCTTGAGATCAAATGATTCAGTGCATGTTTCTGAACTGCAAAAAAGGTTATTTTAGTTGTATAGGTTGGATTGTCGAAGCAGCTGGCCTTATGAACCCCTGGTGTCGAGTTGGTTATACCCTCTTGTGTTCAAATTAACGGCAACAGAACTGATCCAGCTGAAGATTAGGCATCAGCTATTTGGTCAGCCAAAGATACTTTGCAAAAGGTTGGGATATGGAAATTGGCTAGGGAAATTGGCAGCCAGCCGATTGACAGCCAAAGGTTGTTGGCAAATTTTGGAATGACCACAATTGTCTGTCAGCAAGCTGCCAGCGACACTTCTGAAACTGACAAATATTGGCTTACCAGAACATTGGCAATCAGAGCCTAAAACCAAAGCATAAAAATAACATGATATGTTTTGCATCGACGCAGAACTGCTACTACTATCCCGCAAAACGAGACCGACAAGAGACCAGAATTACAATCAGAAGTTCACTTATCCAACCAAATTTGTGTCTGACAACCCTCACACCATAAATACATACACGCACTTCAGAGTTTTACGAGGTAACCCGTCGTGGCTGACGGCCCAGGTACCTCTTACAAGGTCTTATCGATAGTATGTATATAGCAAAATCAAAGGACCATACATTTTGCGACCATTCCTTCAGGTGACACTTCAAGATTGTGTAGGGCTGGGCGTCACGCAGCAAAACCATTTCTTCTGCGTGCGGAAAATGAGATTAATGACAGATAACAAGGTAATAAGTAGGTGAAACTCAAATAAGAGAGCGCTGATCCAGAGCCGTGAAGGAACATACTGAGTTAGTCTTGGTGGCGTAGGATTCCGCCCTCTCAGTCCGGGCGTCTTTGCTGGGGGATTCGGTATCTTGTCCACCGCCAGCCTTCTTCTCATCTCTGGCTTTGTTGAATATGACTGTGAATCCATCAGCAGAAGCTGGGTCGTTGACGTCCCATTCGCCAAACTTGGGTAGAGGGCGACCAGATTCCTCCTACAAAGGTACCATTATCCATGTCAAAGAAAGTAACACGAGAGAATGTTAAATGAAGCCCTTACTGTTAAAATGGCTCACAAGCAATTGCTCTCAAATACCAACTGAACCCGGAAGTATGCTTATGGTATATAAAAAGAAGATATCAAGTGTGACTGCTAACCATCTTATGATAAGATTGGGGGTGAAAAGAGAGGCTTTGTGAAACAGCCATGAAATGCAATAACTCGAACTCCCAAGAGAAATAAAAGAAGCTAGACATGAGAGTAACAAAGCAAACATGATACTCTTATCTTAGCTTCTTCCGTTTGGAACCCTTGGCATCCTTTTATGAGCAACGATGCATGAACTTAGTAAAGTACCCAGAAAACAATGTAAAAACAAATGAGAGATCATGAATTTCAGGGCGCGAAATAATCAACTTAGGATGACTACAAGTTCTTTTCCCCTGAAATGAAGTGCACACGAGCATTGGTTTATGATGTCAAACAGTACCTAAGCAAAAACACCACATGGGGATGGAACTACAATGTGGGAATAGCAACCTATTATTGAAGACCAATTCCTGTTTACACTCAGCTAGCACTAGGAACTAGGAAATGGTAGATATGTATGTTTAACATGGCCCAAAAATACAACTAGAATTTCATTCAGTCATGGACCACTTGAAGAGGGCATGACACCAGAGACATGTATCATCTGCCTTGTTAAAAGCTCAAGCTGCATATCACTTTAGGAAACTGAATAGGAATATGGTTCACGGTCTAGATATAACTGATAAGCAGCTACTCCATCCGTCCCGTAATATAAGTCGTTATTTATATTACAGGACGGAGGGAGTAGTTGACAGCTGGATGCATCATGTTTGCTATGAATAAAGAGGCAAATTCAGAACACAGCCCGTTAAAACTTGCATCCTCAGGGAAGAGAGGCCTTCAAGTGCAGTCTTATATACTCCATGATGCAGCCAACACACCAGGCGTGATCGATCACTGATCGATAAAATTCAGTCCTCGATAACTAGCAAGTAGCACGCCGCTGGTAAACTTATTTGCTTTACATATTTATCCGCGGCCAGCATACGTCTGTGCATAAACAAGCAGTGACAAGATTTATTGGGGTAACAACTGATGAAACCTGAGAGTGGTCACCAGTGGATGCACACCAAGGCTCGTTTCGTCCAAGAAGCTGTTTTGGTTCGAAAATGTGTTATGAGCAAGAAGACCCAGTGCCCGTGGTGAAAATCCCTAGGTGGAGTATTGGCCAACCGAGGAAACAGAATGAAGCCTCTACTTGCTGCTATGCCATGGCACTCTCCCTTGACAGACAGAGGTGTAGAGCCATCCTAGAAGTGCCTAGATAATAATAGATATATGAAATACCCTAGGACTCGGAACGAAACAAACAAGCTCCTCCCTTGCCGTGTTTGATCCAAACAAACAGAAGCCTCCAAACGGAGGCCAAAGTTCGTTACTGAATCACGAATGGTTTGACCGAGTCTTGGACGCATATATACTGGTTGTGCGTGGGGTGGCTTTGGTAATTCGTGGATGATTCGATTCGAGGCAAGTCGCAAGGGGCTTCGTCTCTACTCCTAAAGCTGCCCATGATCGCCCGCATCAGGGCGATTCCCCCAATAAATCAATCAAAGAAAGAAGCAAAACAGAAGTAAATTACGATCCAAGCGGACAAATTAAGTTTGAGCACAGGGCGAGCTGGGGCACGATCTAGGCACGGAAACACGGTCCGAAATCGCTGGAAAGAAGAGAAGGGGGAGATGAACTTACCGACATGGATCCTTCCGCGGAAGAGGAAGAAGAAGGGGATTGGGGAAAGTTGGCTCGTCGCTGGCTGGCTGCGGGTGGGAGGAGGGAGGGGAAAGGGGGCGGGGGATAAGGGCGAGGAGGACTACTGGAGGAGGCGACGGCGAGGCGAATCAATCGGACGGAAGGGAGCAGCAGTTGATTGACGGATTTTATGCCTCGAGCGGGGAGATAAAAAAGAGATCTTTTCTTTCCTTCAGCTCGTTTCTCCGGGCGCATGTGAGCCGCGCGGCGTGCCGGGCCCGCGTGTCGGCGTCCGCCGGAGGGTTACCGGTGGTGACGACGGCGCGGTGGTGGGACAGAGTGGAAACGCGCGCGCTGGGAGGAGAAGAAGAGTGCACGTCGTCGGTCGTCTGGTGTGTGTGCTCAGCTCAGCTGGCGCTGGGAATCCGGTGGTTACTTTACTTGCAAAAATACAAAGCACCCCAGCTAAGCCCTGTGCTTGTTATGGTGACAGCGATAGTCAGCTGCCGCTTGACCTCCCATTGTTTTTATTTACATTTTTTCACTGCGTTTTATTTTTTAACAATGCACCCGGTCCCAACTCCCATGGACCAGAAGTTGCTTAATATTTCAGCGGTGGGTTTACAAATTACAACAAGGTCCAGCAAGAAAAGAAAATTGTAAACAGAACTCCCACTTTTACTACTATCGAAATATGCATCCCGTCTCGTGTTCACTTTGTTGAGGATTGTGGCGGTGTAGATTCATAACGTCCCTCCCTCGAGAAGAGCGATGCTAGGTTATCGATGTCGTCTTTTATATTAATAAGTTCTATTTATAACTAATATCGTCTTAATATTGTGTTGGTGCATAGTCTAAATATATAATGGATGTCGTCTTAATATTGATATATTCCATTTATCAAAAAATAATAATGACTGATCGTACTTACATACTTAGTCAATTTCTACGTGACCTCATAATATGGCGTTCACAACATACTGGTTGCTTGTTGGATCGGGCAAGTGATTGCCTGATTGGGGCTAAGCTTAGTTTGGAAGAAATCGACGTGTTCCCAAAACTGGTCCATGTGGTTGGGTTCGTTTGCAGCGGCATCCTACCGATTTTACACACCTTTTTTTATGTAACCTACAATTTCATGTACTACTTAATAAGAAAACTACATATTGGTAGAACACATCTACATATATAGTAATTTAAACATATGGACAGTATCAACAGTGTGTACACCGACTTACAAAAAGGAAAAAGGTAAAACATGAGGCCATGTTCGGGCTTGGCGACATCAATCTTTCTCCATCGTCTACTACAAGTTTAATCATTCTGGACCAATACGTGATGGGCTAGTTCAAACCTTTCCCTCTCGACATAATGAAGACCCCATCATCGATAATTTAACTGTTCAGTGCATAATTTATGTTGGGTCATCGGCAAACAACTTAATAAGGTTGGGTGCTTAGCAAAGGTGGTTGTACCTTCATGCGGAGATCAAATTCTTAAATTTTACATCATACATGCCGTACATAAACGGATTACTCTCTCTTTAATGGTAGCTGACACTTCCGTGGACAAAGAGACGCAAATGTTAACTTTGTCAATATTAGTCTTCATAACTCCATGCTTCGTTGAGTCATCTCTGATGTGTGTGTCTATGTCATGACTAGTGTTCCTGAAGGAAAAGAAAATACACACGTGATTCAGTTTTCCTAAAGGGGAAAAAAAGGAATTTTTACCAAAGAGCCCTACCGTTTGTTTTTATTCTATAATAGGAAATCAAGATACATGAACTTTGGGTTCTTACCCGATCAGGTATATATATAAGAAGGTGTAGGGCAACCCTAGCCTTCGCCAGCAACCTCCTCGCACATGCACAACCGTCATGTTGCACCCTTTTGTTGTGTTGCTCGGCTTCTCCATCCCGACGACCACATACACTACCGCATGGGAAAGAGTATGTCTTGGAACCGTGTCTCTTACGATCCTACGCGGCCAGCTTCGACAACATCTGGTTTCACCTATGTGCAACAAGCCAACAACATTAACTTGGGGACAACCCTACCATGATTTTGTTTTTGAAGCAAGGCGAAAGATTTTGAAACCAAAGTTGCAGGTAATTAATAACTGCAAATATGTACCTATATACCATCATCGCCATACCGGCGCCGAATGTCAACTGCATCCGGTATCCTCATGGACATGACAGCTCCGTGCACTTAATAAAAAACACCATTCAACCAACTACCGTTGTCGATCGTGCGAAATTGTCCCGTTCACATCAGCTAAAGAATAGTACTACACGGCAAAGGTAGTTGACTTTACCCATGGCGTCGTCAGCATCCACGTCACCCAATAAGAGAGAAGCCTGGTCCACGAGGCTGAGCTGGCTCCTGTCGTTTTTTAATAGACATTACGTGGCAGCTACTGTAGTTTACAGCGAGAACACGCCCTGTCAGACTAAACAACTCGATCTGCAGAGCCAGCCAGGACATACAGCAAAAATTTCGTACAGAAAGAAAATCAGCTAAAGGGCTTCGGCTATTTCCGAGCTATACGGTATTAGTTAGTTGGCCCAAGAGGGCCTGTTGAGATGAATTGGTGTTTAAACTTCTTTGCCAGCCCAACCCAAGGTAGTATTACACACCAAAAAATCTTTTGAGAAACCCCAGGGGCAGGTTTAGGAGTAGAGTTAGAGTATAGATTTTTGGCTCGATCTCTTTATTTTAAATAAATTAAAAAACATTTTATAAGTTTTAACAAAATTTGAAAAAATCATGCATATTGTAAATGATATGTCCCACAAACATGCAAAATCTCGATTTGAAATATTTTATATTCCGAGTTACACAAAAATTACAAGCGTGTGATCTAAATGTACACACTGTCAAATGTTCAAAATAAGCAATATTTTGTCATTTTTTGTAGTTAAGAATATAAATTATTTCAAGAGACTTTGCACGTATGTGGGATACATCATTGACATCTTATGTAAAAAAAACATCATTGACATCATGCGGAATTTTTTCATATTTTTTTAACTTTTAAATATGAAATAGAGGGGATCTTGGGAGTCAACATGACTTTCCGCTAGAGTTATAAAAATATATAATTATAGGGATCGTCCCGCAAGAAACGAAACCATACAAAGCAATAAAAATACAAAGTTTAGCTAGAAGTTTGGGAAAACAAAAGCTATATGGGACGTTGTTCCCGCACAGACAGTTTCTAGCCCGCTCGCGAGGCAACATTTTTTGTCCGAACTAGCCATGAAGAATTCTCCGGGAAGGGCGCCAGCCATCGCCAAATGAAGTACCGGGCCCGCACATATATCATGTCTTCGGTCATACGTGGTATATGGTGCGCATCTACCACGAAAAAACCAGAATCTAAAAAAACACCTGTTCTTCTAGTGACTTAAGCACTTTCAAGTCAGTGGCTTCGTCTGGAAAGTTATACGACGAAGCGGTTATAAAGCCGAAAATTCGGTAAATGGTCTCCAAGTTGGGAAGGACCGTTGCGAGTCGCGAGGATAGTACCCGAGAACTCTTATCTAGTGGAGATAATGGAGGGGAGTCTACCACCTGAGCCATCAATGAGCGTTATTTGAAAAAATTCCTCCCAAATGTGTGGCAATATGTCAAGATGCACTTACGGCCGATATACACATATCGCTCATAGGAAACATATGGCCGATGAGGTTAATCATCGCTCTTGGAACTGACACTCTACATTGAGTATTTTCTCGCACGCAATCTTTGCTAGAAATTAACGTGGCATATGTTAGCACCCATTTTTGTTTGCATGTAGCCGTCCGAGCAAAAAAGTACCAGTTTTAAGATTGGATATCCTTTTGGACACTTATGGTTCTAAGCCGGATTCAGGAGGAGCCGCACAGTGGGCCGATTTAGGCGTGGAGAGAAGGTACTAATATTAGAGAAATCCAGAAGTTGCCCTAGCAATGCCGGACGCGAGAGCTGACTTACTCCCATAAGACAAGATTACAGCCAGTTGTAGTACGAAGACAAGGAGGAAACTTACCCCAACACAAGGGTGAGGTGGCTCCACTAAGAGCTAACCTAGACTCGCTTGGGTCCGGATCAATATGAAGCCGATGGTAGATTAGACCTAGTTTATAGTTAGAATTCGACTCAGAGTCTGTAAAATGTAACATGTAGAGTTGTCTAAAACTTGTACCCATAAATATGTGAAGGGTTATGGTCGATTGAAATTAAGAAAACAATCCATACATATCAATAAATTTACCTTTTATCTCTTAAGTCCTTGTTCATGCTTCCGTTCTGAAGCGACTTCTTCTAGATTCCGTCCATTGGTCGATGACCCAGATTGAAGTGGTCGAACCGGACAATTTCAGCCCATTGTTGCCGGAGAAAAGAGCCAGCTTAATTTTATTATGTATCGCGGTTTAAGACGGCAACCCGCGACGTACATTGCGGTGTATCACCCCGACGCTGCGTGTACACGTTGGCATGTTTGTGTGCAAGCACAAAGAGGATAAAAATCATAAGTAGAAAGGTTTGACCTCTTTATAAAATAGGTAAAACCTCAAACACCAAAAAATGCAACATTTTTTTTCATATGAAATCGGGTTTTGATGAATTGTCTTGAAGATAATAACACGTAAGGCTTTTTTTAGTAAAACTCTCTCTCTCTCTCTCTCTCTCTCTCTCAGTTTGTGGAGTATATGTGGATGATTTGTATGTGAGATAGGCAAGGCTCATCCCAATCACGTTCATCAAAGTACGTCTCTTAATAGGTTGACATATCTGTGGCTAAAACAAAGTAAAAACATGAACTTAAACTTGCCATCATTTTTCCTCTTTTGGTATTGGGGGGTCCCCTTCGACATCTCCGTTGCATCATACGAGACTAAAACTGAGTATGCAGTTGAATGCAATATCAATCCCCTAATTCTAGTGTCAATTTCATCAAAACTCACTTAATTAGGACAAAGGTTGTCCTTTTAACACCGCCTTAGGAGACAAGTGACACAATTGGATACATAAAGATTACAAAGCAGGAAAATGATAAGATTACCCTTTTACAAATACAACCGTGGGGTGAAAACTTATGGGGCAAGTGGAAGTGTCGTAATTAGCGGAGGGAAAATATGCAGATAGTACTACTTGTGAACGATTATAGCACACATTGTACGTGAATGTCGATTTCTATGAAAAAAATACTTATAAACTAGACAAGTAGTTTTCGTTTGGTTGGCCGCTTAATAGTGACCATACAACATAAGACCAAGTCTAACAGAGGCGTTATATCGCTCGAAATCGTCAAATTTGGCGGTTTTAGCCAAAACAACACTTAGACATGCGTGCCATTTTTGTGCCCCTACTCGGAACTTTTGCGGAGCTACTAGCGTCTTGACATGGACCAACAACCGCTTCATTTCTTCATCACCGCCTGCCTGGAACAGAACCCCTGCTTGTCCCGTGTCTTCGCCCTGCCCGGGTACCCGTTCCTGTAACCACTTTTGTGTTGTTCATGGATAAATCGGGACATCGAAGGGGACGTAGTCGACACACAATACAAGATGAGGAAGGCTTGATGAGATTCGCTGACGTTACTAGGAGGAAACTGTTATGATACTGAACCTCATACCTTATCGAGCGTTTTATACCATCTTAAAGTTGAGGAAGGGCCGAGAGAGATCGATGTGTTAATATCAAGCAAATAATTTTTTTTTTGAATATATAAAAAATGAAAAGAGTACCATATACGTATCAAATAGATTTGCTGCCACCAGGATCCATGGAACTTTGCTGTATCTCGCACCTGGCTGGCATCTGTTTGCAGGTGTCTACCGATTTAGCACAAAACAAGTCCAGTCCCAAGTTTTTGAGGCCCTCTCTCACTCTCTCCACTCTCCACCCGCCGGTGAAAGAAAGCCCACCCACACCGCCGCCACACACTGACTGACAGTCCGGCCACACGCGAAGTGGGACCCGCGCGTCATCGGGGAGCGTACCCGCCGCTTCCGTCTAGACGGCGAGCCGGCGGAGGGGAGCGTGGCAGGTATAGGACAGTCTCACTGGCTGCTGGAGCTAGACCCGATCCCCAAACTAACGCCGCTCGCTCACGAGCTCTCCGCCTCGTCTCTCCCAGTCTCCCGCACCAATTTCGAAAGCCCAAAAGGGAGCCAGCGCCAGCCCTCCTCCTCGTCAGATTAGAGCGCCTACGGAGGAAGACGAGGCGCGCCGGCGCGTCCAATTCCGCCGGGGTGCGGCCAGGATGGCTGCTGCTGCCGCCGCGGAGCAGCTCAGGGAGCTCGGGGAGAAGCTCGGCGCCGAGGACCTGCCGGCCGACGACGGCGGCGCGCTCGCCAAGCTCCTCCAGGTAAACAAAACCAGGCCGGCTCCGGAGCCTTTCCTCCCTCTCTCCTAAGCTGCCAGCTCGCCCCCGCCGGTGGATCTGGGGCCGTGGCGCGAGCTCGCTAGGTTTTTAGGGTTTAGGGCGTCGAGGCGTCCGCGACTCGCGACGGCGAATTACAAGGTTTCCTAGCTGGATTTGGACGGGACGGGTCACGCCCCGCCGTGCTGAGCGCCTAGGAGGAGGCTGCTCCCAAAAGCAGCGATTTTTCTCAGCTAGGGCTGGGCAGCGAGGAAGGGAACTGTCGGGATTCGGTGAGGATTTTGCTGGGAGGCTGTGTTGATGCTGTAATTGGTGCTGCGCGTGCCAAAGCTCTGGTTTTTTCAGCTGGGATTCTTCGTTTCAGCTCAGGGAGGCAGTGCCTGGGGTGAAGCTTGCGCGTGTTTAGGGTTAGGGTGCTGAATTTACGCGGTTGCCGGCGCCATTCGTTACCGTTTTCGGAATCTCTGCATATTAGGGTTTTGTCTGGTTTTAGTGCTCCAAACAACTTGTCAGTGCCCGATTGGCGCGCAAAGCGGTTATAGTACCCGACAAGCCAAATAAGCTATTAACTACTAAAGTATAAAACACAGATTTTTGGTATCCGATGCTCATGTCGACCGTCGTTCTACGCCTACGTCATGTGGCATGTTGCATGGAAGTGCTCCAACAGAGTGTCATGTTTACATGCTACTTTTGTCGACACCCGGGGCCTTGAATGCTTTGTTTAGGTGGTACTTCCTTTTATCTCGTAATTGTTGCGTACGTTATTTTCAGAATAAAAATAATGGCTTAGGTTTCCCGCCGCGTCCTGCCTTTTTTAACCCCCCCGGCACATTCATTTGAACCCCTCAAAAGGTTTCAACTTTTTGTTAGTAAACAGCTCCTTGGTTAGATCTTCCAGTTTAGATTTGGTTTGCAGAGTTCTCATTTACACACAGCCATAACTTTCCTAACTGAACGATGCTTTTGTTACTTTGATATTTTTTTTTGCTATACATGAAGAATCTGGCTTAGGAAATGTTGATGCACGTGCATTGGGGCTTGCGTAATTTGATGGTATAGTCGCTAGGGCCAATTCAGCAGGTCTAGGTACATGTTCTGAATGAATCAGACCGTTATTGCTCCTCATGTTCCTTAACAGATATTTAAACTAGCAACTGAAGTTTAAAAGCTGGGACTCAGGAAGCTATATCGTGTAGCTTTCAGACTTGCTTAGGTCAGTAGGTGCTACCTGTAGCCATTCAAGTGCAAGTGTCAGACTGCGAAAACAAGCATGTGACGACAACTGCATATACATTGTCCTGCAAGCAGACATGACATGACTCGGATAAGACGAAATTAGATTAACAAATTGAAATTTGAGCAAGTTTTTTGAACCATATGAATTTTGAGTAGTCACTAATAGAATCATGTAATACCCAATCTACTAGCCAAACATCCATTCCATCATGTAACCCGAATCCAAAAAACCATATGGCCGTCTTTGACTCTTTGTAGTGTGAGAACCTACCTTACCTAAGGTCATGACTTAAGAACTTAAGATCTCGGCGTTTCACTTTCTATGCCAATTTTTCGTGCCTTTGCAATAGTAGTCCCAGTGCTTGCAGGTCGTAAGACAAGCTCTGTTGCATTACATTGTTGTTATTTAAATATGCTTTCCTAGAATTACCCACTATGCTTTCTTTTGCTGGAACAAATGGACTTAATTATAGGGAATAGAATACATCTAAAAGCTCAATATCAAATGTCGATACTTTATCTTTTGAGAGGAAAATAAGGAACTTTGGTGGCATCAGTGATAGAAAAAGATCAGTTGTTCTGAGAGTTAATTAATTGTCTGCCTTGTACTTCCTTTCCTAGCGCAGGCTCACCGGGAGTAATGGCAGTATTACTGGACCATCTGGATTTAAGTGCTTAATTTTGACATGAGTTAATGTTAATGGCATATTACCTGTTCGCTTAAAGTACTTCCTTCTTGCTTATCTATCTTTTGGGTGTGCTATTAACGCTAATCGTTGTGCAGCAAGCTGCGGAATGCTTACATGGAATAGAGCAGTCGCCAGGGTCCTCGGTGATGGAAGCCATCCAACCGTGTCTAAATGCAGTTGCCAGAGAAGAATTGCTGAAACATCAGGACGAAGATGTCAAAGTTCTCTTGGCAACCTGCTTCTGTGAAATTACAAGAATAACAGCACCTGAAGCTCCATATAGTGATGATGTTTTAAGGGTAACCTACCATCAAGAGTGCACTGAATCGAGTTACTTTCACTTAGTTTATACTTTGTAATGCCTATTCAGCATTTTGACGTGTTTTTTTTCTTTCTTTCTTGCAGACTGTGTTTCATCTGATTGTTGGTACATTTGGTGGACTCGATAATGTCAATAGCCATTCCTTTGGCAGGAGAGTTGCTATTTTGGAAACAGTTGCAAGATACCGGGCATGTGTTGTTATGCTAGATCTTCAATGTGACGATCTCATCACAGATATGTTCCGAACATTTTTAAAAATCGTCAGGTAATGCCACTATGCCATCTGGACTAGTTTTCACTATTTCGGAAATAGTTGCAAAATACCAGGCATGTGTTGTGATGTTAGATCTTGAATGTGATACCGGGCATGTGTTGCGATGTTAGATCTTGAATGTGATGATCTCATCAGTCTCTCACCTTTATGCTCTCAGGCAGTTTACAGCCTTGATATAACCACTCATATGTTGGATGGTTCCCGTGATATGTGGAGCAGATGGGGCCATGGGCTCCCTTGAAGTCTTTAGAAGTTCAGCGGGCCCATATGCAGCTCTGTTGGCCTAAATATAGAAAGCTGTATCGCCTCATTTCATTCTATGCAAGTTGCTAGATACAAGGAACATGTTTTTGTGTTATCCTAAAACAAAATCCTTATGTCCAGCAAATGGTTCACTATTGGTGCTACCAAATCTACCTATATTAATTTTGACGAAAGTGTCCATGTTACCACTTAATTATATTAATTTAGGTGGCAGTGTGCATGATATAGTTTGAATTTTATTAATTTGGGTGATAGTGTACATGCTATGATTTTTTATATTGGGTGGAAGTGTACTTGCTACAGGTATACACTTGAACAGTCAGAACCAATAAGTGTTCTCTGATTCGTTTGCTGTTTACCCATTGGATTTTGACTGTTTAACTTGTTTGATGCAGTGAAAATCATGAAACAAATATTGTGAAGGCAATGCAGACAATAATGGCTCATATTGTAGATGAAAGTGAGGTTATACATGTTAATCTTCTACATGTACTGTTATCAGCTTTAGGACGTAAAAAAACTGTGAGTGCCTTTAACTTCTATGGAGTCTATTTTGTAATTTATAAGATACTGTTATAAGCTTCTGCTTGTGCTTTAACGACTCTTATTGTTATTGTCCTTCTGCTTGTAACTCTGCAACTTTTGTTTGCTAGGGTATTTCTTTACCTGCACGTAAGCTTGCTTGCAGTGTTATAGAGCAATCTGCAGGAAAGCTCGAACCATACATAAAAAAGTTTCTCACATCATCCTTGGCTGGGGACAACAGTTCTTCAAATGGCCACATTGATCATCACGAAGTCATATTTGATGTGTATCAGTGCGCTCCAAAGGTTCTTAAGGTGGTGGTGCCTTATATAACTGGGGAACTACTGGTACGATCTATCTTTGGATTATCAATTTGAACCATCTGTATCTATATGAGAGTGAGTGTGATACTAGAAAAATGATAATTATGGACCAGAAAGTATTTTCTATTTTTCTAGAAATCAACTTAACATAAACGTTTCATGCATCTCGTGCCTATTTTTTGTAAAGGTGATTCTGTCTTGTTAATTAAAGTTTATGATTCTCATTTCTATAGGCAGATCAAGTAGAAACGCGGTCCAAGTCCGTTGAGCTGCTTGGGGAACTTTTTTCGTTACCTGGTGTCCCTATCTTGGAATCTTTTAAGTCTCTTTTCGTTGAGTTCCTGAAGAGATTGACCGACAGAGTAGTAGAAATCCGTGTTTCTGTGATTGGGCATTTAAAGAAATGTCTCATGTCAAACCATTCCCGCCCGAAGCTCCAGAGATAATAAGTAAGTATCTATGTTCCCTAATAATAATTCGTATCATTTGAAGGAGCACATAAGCATTCTTACCCTGAGGGTTGGCTCCTCGACAGAGGCACTTTGTGACAGATTGTTGGATTACGAAGAAAATGTACGAAAACAAGTTGTGGCTGCTGTTTGTGATGTAGCTTGCCATGCATTTGGTGCTGTTCCAGTTGAAACTATCAAACTAGTGGCCGAGCGTGTCCGTGATAAATCAGTTAGTGCTTCTTTGCTCTTTCCATCATCTTTCATTTTTTTTCATGTGTTCACTGTATAGTTTACTGAAATGTACGGGCTTCCTTTGAATAAAAAACCAGCATCCAGTGAAGTGCTACACCATGGAGAGGTTGGCTGATATCTACAAGCTATATTGCCTGAAGGGTTCTGATAGCTCAACTAGTTCTGATGATTTTGAGTGGATACCCGGAAAATTATTAAGATGTCTTTATGACAAGGATTTTAGGTAATTTCACTCAATATTCCCGAGGCTAGTTGCATACTGCTTCAAGAATATGCAACAGAAAAATATAACTTGTTCAACTTATGATTTACCACTTCTAGTGATGTTATACTCCCTCAGTGTGTATGCTTTCATGTCTGGGATATTTGCTGGTCTTTTCTTGATACACTGTCATATTACCTTTGCAATCATTTCTGCCTGTTATTTAAACTTCTCTTGAGATTTGCCTGATGGGTATATTGTTCTTTGAGGTTGATACGACGTGAGTAATTTTGACACTATAGAATCAGCGTGATAATTTATGTTGTTTATCTGTTCGCATCCTGTATAGCGTCAACATCTGGCATCTTGCATGGAAATTAGTTCAAGAGTATCACCTTTTTTTCCCAGGCACGGATATTGTATTAAGTTATTGTCCGATACTGCACTCTCTGATCTGTGAAATTCTAGTGAGCTTTGATGTAAGGTCCACCTTGTTGTTTTTTCTTTCTATGGTGCAGACCTGAGTCCATCGAATCAATTTTATGTGGTTCGTTGTTCCCACCAGAATTTCCGATAAAGGAAAGAGTGAAACATTGGGTAGCTGCTGTCACACATTTTGACAAAGTTGAGATGAAAGCTCTTGAACAGATTCTTCTACAAAAACAAAGGTTTGACAGTCTATCGATAAATCATTGAGTTCGACAATTGCTCTCCTTGGTAATGTTTTGATTTGTTGCATTTTGTTCAATTTCAGACTACAACAAGAAATGCTGAAGTACATGTCCCTTCGGCAGTTAAGCCAGGTTTGTGATTCTTGAGACTGGAAAGCACCGCAGAGCTACTGTTCCATTGATACGTTGCCTTAATCTTCTCGTATTTCAGGAAGATGCTCCTGATCTGCAAAAAAGGATCCTAGGATGTTTCCGCAGCATGTCCCGTCTGTTCAGTGACACAACCAAGATTGAGGAGTACTTGAACATGCTTCATCAGCTAAAAGATGCTAAAATCTGGGAAATGTTCACAAGCTTGCTTGATTGTGCAACAACATTCAATAAAGCTTGGTCTATCCGGGTACCTACTATAGACTTAGTATTTTCTGTTCTAAGTTGCGATATACTCCCTCCGTTCCAAATTAATTGACTTGGTCTTGTCTAAATATGGATGTATCTATACTTGTTTAGTGTCTAGATACATCTATGTGTAACCAAATGTGTGTCAATTAAATCCGAACGGAGGGAGTAGATAGAAACCAAAACCAGTGAAGTGAAAAAAAGACGCCTCTACCCCAGTTGATTCCATTTATATTGTTCATTACTGCATATAGTTGGAGATGACTGCCATATACTGGTTTCGTAATTGTATCCACCACCTAACTTGGTGCCCTATACATACTCTCCATGTAGACAGAATCGCCTATCAGTAATAGACCATGTTGATCTTTTTCTGAATATGCCATATTTTGAACAATTTGATTTTACTTGTAACTGCAGGTTGATTTGCTCAAGTCACTTGGTGAAAAACATGAACTATATGATTTTGTGAGCACATTATCAATGCGATGTTCGTATTTACTTGTGAACAAGGAATATGTTAGAGAGATCCTTTCTGAAGCTTCTGAACAAAAATCTTCTGGGAACACAAAACTCATCTCATCATGCATGAATCTTCTGACGGTATACATTTCTGAAGCACAGTTTCTGTTCTTTATGCAACACTTGGTCATCATTTTTCCTGCTGTCATGGAAGTAAAAACTATTTGTACAGCAGTTGGTTGCATGACTGTGTGTTGCTTATATATTCCTACCCAAGGGTGAACAGTTGTTGATTAAAAAATGAGGATTAAACAAAATGGTTTCTGTGAGCAGATTTTCTCCAATCATTAAGTCGTGAAATTCCACTCATTAGCTGTGATGTGATGGGTTTTTGTTAATGGTACCTGCAGCACAGCTATGTAAATTGTTGGGTACCTGCTAGCTTAAAAGTAGGATAAAAGGCTATGCATGTAGTTTGTTATATCTGGAATAGGGGTAAATTAATTACTTTATATCTTCTGTTATTCGAAACATGTGCAAACCTTAGGGCATTCCTATCCTTATTCCTTAAGTTGGCCTTAAGCTGGGCCCCACCTTATGTGCTATAGCAAAATAAAATATCTCCAATGTTTATGACTTTAGGTTGGTCTTAAGATGCGCCCAGCATTTTTCCCCTTTTGGTAGCGCTGCCGTACCAAGTAAACAGATTTTCCAAACTTAGCTTCATGAAGAGAGATGAATAAAATAGTTTTTTTATTCCGTATGGACAGGTCTCAGCACTATGACCCACTCTGAAGCAAAGACTGACTAGCATTTCCTGCAATGGTTACGGTCGGCCTTAAGCTTTGCCTTGAATGCCTTAAGACCCAGAATTTTGTACATAGGATAGGAGATGCCCTTAGTCGTGGCACTGTAAATATTGAAGGAGTACAACATGCTTATTGATGCAAAGGGCCTTAGGCAGATGGATATATCATGAAATTTGCACTCATGTATTGAATGGGCATAGAACGTTCTGGTGCATTTTTCTCCATCAGACTTTAGAAGGCGGTTCTCATTTTATGCTATTTACACATTGCAGGCAATATCTAGTTTCTTCCCTTCACTTTTATCTGGATTCGAAGAAGATATCGTTGAACTTCTGAAGGAGGATAATGAAGTGCTTAAAGAGGGTATTGCTCATGTTTTGTCCAAAGCTGGTGGCAACATTCGTGAACAACTGGCCTCATCAAGGTCAGCTGCTTGAAAGTTCTTTATTGTGTGATACTATTTTGCACTCTGCATTACTTACTATGGTTATGGAACTAAGTTGCTGTACCTTCCATTTCAGCTCTGTTGCTCTTTTATTAGAGCGGCTGTGTTTAGAGGGCACACGGAAGCAGGCTAAATACTCCGTTCATGCTCTAGCTGCTATAACAAAAGATGATGGTTTGATGGCACTATCTGTTCTTTACAAGGTCTGGATTTGCCCCAGATGTTTCTTTTGTACTGTATATTTGAGATTTTCTGATATATTATGCCTACCATTTTAAACTTTGCAGAGACTTGTGGATTTGTTGGAGGAGAAGAACGTTCATTTACCTTCTATCTTGCAATCTTTGGGGTGTATAGCTCAGATAGCAATGCCAATTTTCGAAACAAGGGGCGAAGAGATAATAAGTTTCATAAGTACAAAAATTCTTGACTGCAGTAATGTAAGAAGGCTTACCATCTTTAAATTTCAATTTCTTTCCTTTTTACAAATTTTAATGCAATTCTAAGTTTATTACCAGGCTACTGTTGAAGTTTCTGCTGACAAATCTGAATGGAGTGATAGTTCACATAGTTGTTTGCTAAAGGTTAGTGAGATTATGGTTTTCATGGTCTGCTTTACCCCAATCGTCGATGCTCGTTTACTTCTTGCTATTCTCTTCTGATATTTTCATCTGTAGATTTATGGCATTAAAACCTTAGTGAAGAGCTGTGTACCTTGCAAAGATGGTGAAACACATCCTGGAATAGAAAATTTAATGGCCATTCTTAAGAACATTCTTACATATGGTGATATTTCCCCAGACAAGATTTCAAGGTACCAAGATAGGCATGCCCTTCTATTTTAGTGCATACATCTGTTGCATATAATGTTATTTTTCATTCTCATTACTCCATTATTACTCGCAGTGCCAGTGATAAGGCCCATTTGAGGCTGGCAGCAGCGAAAGCTGTTCTCCGCTTATCAAGACAATGGGATCATAAAGTGCCCGTGGATGTGTTTTATTTGACTCTGAGGATTTCACAGGTATGATTTGGAATATGTAGCTTAGCTGGCTTTCATTGTTTCTTTCATTTGGTTCTCTTGTCTGCACAATCCACTTTGGAGATTTATGGTTTTGTTCATTACTAGGATGATTTTCCTCAAGTGAGGACATTGTTCCTCAGTAAAGTACATCAATATCTCAAGGAGAGGGCTTTGGATGCAAAATATGTCTGCGCCTTCTTGATAGGCATGGATGGTTATTGTACACCACAGTACGAAGAGGTTCATATTCTAAACACGATAATCAATTGATTTTCACAATTTCACCGATTCTAATACTTTATCTTCTGTTTTTGCAGTTCAAGCACAACCTGATTGAAGTGGCACAGATATGCCAACAAGTTAAAATGCGTCAGCTATCTGTCCAAGCAGATGTGAATTTGCTCACTGCTTACCCAGAATATATAATTCCATATCTGGTTCATGTCCTTACTCATGATCCTTCATGCCCTAACATTGAGGAATATGAGGATATCAAAGCATTTGGTCCAATTTACTGGTATTTTATAGTAGCTCTTACAGTATTGTTCTATTGTTTTGTGAGAAACAATACTTAATTTCGTATTTGCTTGATGTGCTGAAACATCAATGATTGAGAACACCATGGCATTTGGTAATTTAGCATGATAATTGTTCATTAGTTCTCATGGTATCATTTTCTTGCACTTGGTATCATTGTGATATCATTCTGTTTTCTTCATAGAGTGCTTGATCATTGCACACTTTAACTTTGTGCAGACAAAACATAACGGTTCAGTCAACGAATTGACATTCTTATAGTGACTTATACCTATGGCTATTAATGTAATGCCTCCTGGCAGGCTAGTTTTCTTTGTATGTAGTTATGCACACTGTTCTGACACAAAATAAATGAGAAAATAATGTCTATTTTCAGACTTTTAAAGTTGAAATTATTGTACTCTTGCATATGCATATTTATGAAAGACTTCTTTCCAGGCGTTTGCATCTACTTCTTTCAACTCTTCTGGGAGAAGAAAGTTTGCAGTATAGTGTACCTGGTATGAAGAAGGAGAGCTTCATGACAACACTATCTATATTCAGAAGCATCAAATGTTCTAAAGACGTGATTGATGCACATAAGACCAAGGTAAGCAAGTGTTTGTGTCGCTTCTACATTTGTTCTCTTGTACTTCAATCCGTTTGCTTGCTGTAAGTGTGACTTAAAGTGAGGTATGCTGTTTGCAGACTCTACATGCTATATGTGATCTTGGTATTCTTATTGCAAAGAAGTTATGTCCAGATGAGATAAATGCATCTGAAAATCAAACAGTTCCATTGCCTGCTCAACTTTATGTGCCAGTTCAGAATGACCAAAGTGAAAACTCTGTGGTATGTGCTTTTAACAAATCATGAAGCAGGCTCTTTGATGGTTACCAGACATCAAGTTTGTTGCCTTTTCTTTATAAGCCTCTGATTGTAATAATTGACTTGTTATTTTGTAGGTAAATGATGAGCAGAAGTGGATGGGTTGCGAGAATGTATTGGCCCATTTTGAGGCTCTCATGGCAGCAAATATTGCTGAGGTACACAGCACACACTTGACTGTTCATTTTATGATTCCACTTCAATTGTCCGCTGGACCTTGACTCCTCTAGTGCTTTATGTACTTCAGGTCGAATCTCCCGAAGATAAGATGCTCATAGATGAGACTGATGAATTTGGTAACGAAATCCCTCTAGGGAAAATTGTCCAAATTCTTAAATCCCGAGCAGCAAAAAAGACGGGAGAAAACTGAAGGCAGCATCTGTTTCAGTAAATACTGGAAAAGATGATGATGTCTTGGGATTGTTAAGAGAAATAAACTTGGATAACCAAGAAAATTTGGGGGAGTTGGTAAAGAGCAAACCAAAGAAGGGGAAGATGGATGTTAAAGAGAGCAACGAGAAGCCAGTAGATTTTTCGACACCAAAACGCAAAAGATCAGTTTCTAAGAGTAGACCGCACTCAGCGCAAGGCAGTAAAGACAGCGATGAGCTTTTAGTGCATTCTGTCAGCACAGGGAAAACCAACAATTCAGAAAACAAGTTGAAGAAGAAAAGTAGAACTGACTCAACTGATAGAGACTCGGTAGCATCTCCTCCCAGCACCAAAACCCCTGTATCCAAAGGGAAAAATGGTGCTAAGAAGTCCCATACTGAAGTCAGAGGTAGCAGTGGAAAGGTAAGTTCATTTCATCCTATGGTACGTAATATGTATTTACCAGACCTACTGGTATTCTGGTTCTAATTCGCCAATTCATACAGAAGTCTGCTGATAAAGAAAGCACTACGCGAACTGCTGATCTGGCTAGTCTAAATGGGTCCTACAAAAGACAGAATCCAAGATTGGCTTCTGGTTTAGCAAAGGTAATCTCGAAGGCTTATGCAGGCATCGTGAATAAAGTCGCTAAAAGGAAGTATAATATGCTAGTGGTAGCCAACTATGTGCAAGTGCAAGGACAAGTATCTTTCTAGTCTCTGTACTAAGAATTAATTAATTCCTGCAGTGTTCAACACACGACTCGAGTAGTAAAGACTTGGTAGGACAGAGAGTAAAAGTTTGGTGGCCTTTGGATAAGGAGTAAGTTCCCCGTTATGTGTAATTCTGAACATCCGCTATCATCTAATTTGTAAGGTGGCTTAGATTTTAATTTTTTTGTCGGCAGATATTATGAAGGTGTCGTAAAATCTTACGATTCAGCCAAGAAACTGCATACAGTAAGTTCTCTCGGAACATTCATTTTTTATTTTAGATGGAAGACTGCATTGATTAGTATTCATCAGTGTGATGTATTTGTCTGATCCATTTTTCACTGTTATGGGCACCATGATGGAAAACAAGGATGGGTTTACATTTTATCAATATGCATATTCATTATATAATGCGACCACTCTCCGCGCTCTGCCTAGCGTTGCTTGTGAACTTTATTGCTTAAAAGGGTTATTGCGTTGGTTATTGGTACAGCAGCGCTGACAAAGCCTGACAACTTTTGAGTTCTTCTGCATAGCATTAGCATCACCTACTTGACATCACAGCGTGCAACAGCTTACAGCTGTATCGTTGTTAGCTTTAATTCAGGCTGCTAGGAGATTGTGACAGTACTGGGTAGACTAAATATGAGTATGCTTCTCCACGTAGGTGCTGTACAATGACGGAGAGGTTGAGCAGCTTAACATGGCTAAAGAAAAGTGGAAAAGGGTTGAAAGTAATGGTTCACCAATGAAGGTAGATTGTTGTCGGTTCTTTCCTTGTAATTGTCTCTTTGACCTTAAAAATCATGTTTAACTCATTATAGTTTAACTGCTTGTCTACAGCAGCAAAAGAAGAATCTTCCAGGGACAAACCAAGGACGGTAAGCCAGATTTTCTTCCTCAAATCTACTGTATAATACACTGTTCGGAACATTCTTGGAAAGGGAATGGAGTAAAGGAACATCGAAATCGAGTCTCGGAGCATGGAGTACAGTCAATAACCTAAGAATTAAGAATTTGACTATTTCTGCCCATAATTGCTGTTATCCCAGAAGTATAATACTATCATGTGATTAAGAGGGTGCCGAACAAAGAGTCACTTATGAATCTGCATAATGTAGTTTGTCAATGTCTTTATAAAATGTTGGTTGTCAAGGTTTCCAGTCATATTAAAGGCTTGCTATACCACTCCCAATGCAATGCATGGTTTGCAAGGTAAAAAGATAGCTCGAATCAAATAATATACTTTGCTTACCACCTGATCGGATGTAACACCTTACAGAGCACAGGAGACGAGAACTCCCAGCAGCGGGAAAGTTACACTTAACCAACATAAGTCAATAGAGAAGTAAGTTGATATATCGAACTCTCAGGTTTAAGAACCTTGCTGCAATTTTCTCATTATTAATCCATCTCTTTTAGGCCCTCGCCTCTAAAGAGGAAAGCGAAACCAAAATCGCCCCTGAAAAACGAGCGTAGAAAGACAGCAGGAGGCGACAAGTCCGTAGAAGCTAACGATTCAGATGCATCTGGTTCTCTTGCTCATTCACATTCCGACGAAGATATGAAATCCGGTATGGCTATTAAATGTTGATTTATGGGCCTCTTTTATTTATCTATAACAGTTTTCATCATAGACGAGCTTAGCATATGGCTTGTGTTATGTCCCAGGTGGTCACAAGGAGAAAGAGGTAGCAGCAGTTAGCTCGGCCGAGAAAAAACATGGACGGTAAGCCAGAATTTCTTCTTCAAGTCTACTGTATAATACACTGTTTGGAACATCTTGGGAAGGGAAATGGAGTGAAGGAATGAAGGATCATTGAAGTCGAGCACTTATCGATCTAAATAATTAGCTTGTCATCGTCTTTCCAAAGTGTTAGATGCAAAGGTTTCCAGTCAGATTAAATGTTATGAACTTACTGTACCACTCCTAATGCAATGGATGGTTTGCAAGTGAAAAAAGATAGCTCAAATCAAATAATATACTTTGCTTACCACCTGATCGGATGTAACACCTTACAGAGCACAGAAGGCGAGAACTCCCAGCAGCGCGAAAGTTGCGCCTAACCAAGACAAGTCAGTAAAGAAGTAAGTCGATATCTAACCCTCAGACTTAAGAACCTTGCTGCAATTTTATCAATATTAATCCATCTCTTTTAGGCCTTCACCTCTAAAGAGGAAAGTGCAACCAAAATCGCCTCCGAATAACAAGCGTAGGAAGACAGCAGGAGGCGACAAGTCTGTCGAAGCTAACGATTCAGATGCATCTCCCGCTCATTTGCATTCCAATGAAGATGTTGAATCCGGTATGGTTGTTAATCTTTGATTATGGGCTTCTTTTATTTTATCGATAACATTTTCATCACGAGCTTAGAGTAAGACTTGTTACCAGGTGGTCACGAGGAGAAAGAGGTAGCCGCGTTAGCTCGGCCGAGAAAGAAAAACCAGAGAAAGAGTCCAAAGAAGAGGTGGAGCTGAAAGAGGAAAAACCTGATGGCAAT
Source organism: Poa pratensis (assembly GCA_947311845.1). Taxonomy (NCBI): domain Eukaryota; kingdom Viridiplantae; phylum Streptophyta; class Magnoliopsida; order Poales; family Poaceae; genus Poa; species Poa pratensis. Next base: position 1,632,740 of record CAMZMU010000069.1, on the reverse strand, counting down.
GGTTTGAGCAGCAAGGAGGAATCCGACGATGAGACTCTTGTAAGCGTGACTCTCTTATCGATGCTGGTACCTTGATATTCTTCTGTAAAAAAAATTCTCTTATGATGTTTTGCTGTGTTGAATCTGCAATGTGTGGAGAAAGCGCGCATCGCAAGCTACATAGGCTTGTTGACATGTCTTCCTTCCTAGGATGCAGATATCAGAGGCAGTCGTTTGGGAATGTGGATATCTCATTAATTGACCCTTGCAGCAGCAGCAGTTTGATAGTTGTAATGTAGAGATTGTTCTTGGCAATAGCAGCAACAGGTTTAGGAATAGAGGAGCAGCTGGATAGAATTCGTTTTGGTATGTTATTTTAGGTGTAGAACTTGCTGCCCTCTGGACGTTCGCGGGACGGGTCTCAGGGGTTATGTAACTTATCTGGTTGCTGTTCTTCCGCAGGAAATAGCGATCGTTGTCGTAGAACTCATGTAGAATGTGTTTGTTATACAACAGTAATAAACCAGTGTCGGTCGGGGTTGTATCGCTGTCGGAGGACTGTGTTCCTCTTTGTGTGTCCCGGTCCTGAAGAAACATGTTTTGAGATGCAGTATTTGTTTGGACCCATACTATTCTCGAAGAAGTGATCATAGTTGAAGTTGATTTTTTGTTTTGTTTGATGAACACCTGATTTTTGACATGATGTGGTATGTCTGAGTTTTGGTTTCATATGGTAGAGCAAGATTCGTTTGATTTGGAATGTGATGCATTCAAAAGGGCAGATATCTGTTATATCTACAGGTCAAGCAGCCATAGATATACGCACTGGCAGTTAGTTTTGTGAAGAAAATTAGGGTTACAGATATAGACAGGAATATCCCTTCTACTAGGACACCTCGTCTAGGCAGTTGCCTTTATATACTTTTTACCGAGTGCCTCAGTGAATAATATAAGAGATGGTAACACGAAACTAGTAAGAGGGGTTGGGCGATACCGTCTTCCCGCTTGGGCATAGGATCCCCTTTCCCTCCTTTCCTCCACTCCTACGGCTCCGAAGTGGAATCTCGTAGATCACTCTCGTCGATGGAGCGAATCGGTGTAATCTGATCATATCAATCCGCCGCATATATTTGTTGACACACCCCGATGGCCATGGTGGGACACCAGGTGGTTTACACAGAGGTGTGTGATTACGCTTGTTGAATCTTGATTTGATTGGCAATCCAAGAAGGTGGGTAAAAGTTGGTGCAAAATCGAACACCAACTCTCCGGCAGCTTTGATGCTCCAACACCGGAGCTGGGCACGGCTGACTACTTAAATGTCTCTTGCTGTGTACTACCGAGTCTTGTAGCTAGACTTCTCTATCTAGCATCGCTCATTCCTCAAATCAAAAGATGAAAAATGTGCAACTTTTAACAGCTAGGACAACTACCATCTTATGTCATTCTTTCTGTAATTTCTAGGACTAACCTTGTCTAAAACTATCATTTGGTTGTGCGCAATGGTGACAAAAAAAAACTTGGATTTGCTTGTAATATGAAATCGTGCATCAAAGACAAACATAAAAATAGCGCGCCATATATTTTGGCACGGGGGAGTATTAATTAGCAGAATAGTGGAACAAATTTTGAACAGCCATCAGGGTTTGTATACTGATGAGTAATCGTCGTACTTTGCAGCCAAGATTTTTTTTACATCAAATTACGAACTTGGTAAATCTAAAGCACGACGCCTCACATCACCACTAATATAAAAAGGGAGAGACATGGATGATCCAAATCATCTCAGCCACACAGCAATTGATCCGACGTGTATAACCTAAGACTGACCACGGAACGAAGCGAAACGTCTTCTTTGCTAATCGCGCATCTAATTAATCCCTGCAACAGCCGCCGCCACGCGCAGTCCAACCCCGACATCGATGTCCTCCATCACCAACGCCGCCGGCGCCCTCCATCCCCGCCGGCTCCTGGCACTCGACTGCCGCCGTGCCCTCCGCGCCAGGCCTCCATCCCGACGCCGCCGCCCTCCATCCCCGCCGGCGCCTCGTACCCGGCTGCTGCCGCGCACGCCCGCCTGCCCTCCATCCCCGGCAAACTGGCACTCGGCGAAGGCACGGGTCGGCGAAGCCGTTTGCCAGCACCCAATTTCTAGGACACGTGGCGCCATCTGTGCGTTCCTTCTTCGCCGAGAGCCTACACCCCCGGACTCGGCGAAGGCTTTGCCGTGTATCCCCGATAGAAAGCACTCGGCGAAGAGGCGTCGCTGAGGCGATCTTCGCCGAGTATTCTCTGCCGAGTGCCTTTCTCGGCGAACAGTTCGCCGAGGTAGATTCCAGCCTTCGCCGTGTGTTTTGACCACACGGCGAAGAGTGATTTTCCATTAGTGACGATGCATTTTTCAAATCTTTGCTTGATGCGCCGATCCGGTAGATCACGCTGGTCAGTTAATCACGATCAAGAATACAATTCGTCGACGTAAAGAAGATAAATACTACTCCCTCCGTCCCAAAATAAGTGTCTCAAGTTTATCCAAAATTAAATGTATTTAGACATGCTTCATGTATAAATACATCCATTTTTGCTTAAACTTGAGACACTTATTTTTTGGACGGAGGAAGTACACAGCGGTCATGGATGGATCGGAGAGAACACGGCACACAGTGAGTAGGCAGAATTAGTCTCATTTAGTTCCGTTCTCTATCGACGACAGTGAGCACACAGACGACGACGTACTTGACCTACGATAGCACCAACGTTGATTATTCCACACACACACACTACAGCAGCGACTAGCTAGCTATCTGGGCGAGCATGCAGCGCACGTCCTTGGCGGCGGGCCGCTCCTTGGGCTCGTCGGCGGTGCAGAACACGGCGATGCGCAGCACCAGCAGGATCTGCTCCTCGTGCCCGCCGCCGGCCAGCGCCGGGTCGATCGCCTCCGCGTAGTCCCCCTGCTGCACCACCCGGCGCAGCCACTTGACGATCCCGACCTCGTCCACCTCCGTCACGAAGAACTCGTCCGCCGGCTCCTTCCCCGTCGCCAGCACTGCCAGGATCACCCCGAAGCTGAACACGTCGCACTTGGCCGTGAACTTGAGCGTCTGGTGGTACTCCGGCGCGATGTACCCCCACGTGCCCGCCAGGTGCGACGTCGACACGTGCGTCTTCTCGTCCGGCATCGCCTTCGCCAGCCCGAAGTCGGCGATGCGCGCCTCCATGTCGTCGTCCAGCAGGATGTTGGCCGGCTTCAGGTCACGGTGGATGATCTGCGGCTGCTGCGACTCGTGCAGGTACTCCAGCCCCGACGCGATGCCCACCGCCACCCGCAGCCGCTCCGGCCACGACAGCGTCACCACCCTGCTGCTCTCGTTGCTGTCCTCCTCCGTTCTCATGGTGGTGCTGCTGCTGTCCTCGTGCTCGCCGCCGCCGTCAGGGACGGCGACCTGCGTCTTCTTGAGCGCGTTGTGGAGGCTGCCGTTCTTCATGTACTCGTACACGAGGTAGTGGCAGTCGGGCCGCGGCACGTGTGCCGCCAGCGGCAAGAGGTTACGGTGCCGGATGTGGCCCACGGTGCGGATCTCCGACTGGATCTGGCGCGACCACCTGTCCAGCTGCCGGCTCTCCTCCTCGCTCAGGTTGTTGCTCGGCTTCCCGGGCCCGTCGCCGACCTGCCTCTTGATCTTCTTGATGGCGATGAACCGGGGCTCCTCCCCCTCCCGCTCGGTGGGGAGCTGCGCCTTGAACACCTCGCCGCACCCGCCGCGCCCGATCACCTCCAGCGACGACACCATGTCCTCCTTCTCCAGGAACGCCAGGTGGTCCGCGCGCTTGATGAGCTTCGGCGTGTAGATCACCGTGCCGGACTTGCTCTTCCGGTGCCGCCCGCGGATGCAGTTCAGCGCCAGCCGGAACAGGACCGACAGGCCGAGACCCGAGATGACGCCGCCAGGGACCCCACCACGAAGCCGATGATCCAGTTGCGCACGCGGTGCTTGTGGCTGCGGTGGCGCTTCCCGCGCTGCTCGGCCGCTGGCGGCGCGGTGGCGTTGTTGGACGCCCCCGAAGAGGTGTGGTTCCTCTGGTTCGCGCCGGCGCCGGCGGTCGAGTTGCTTTTCTCCGCGAGGACGTACCGGTGCGGCACCGTTGTCCGGCGGTGGTGCACGTTCCTGCTCCCCAGACGGGACCGGCGCGTTAAGGCGGAGCGCATGGCGTCGTGGCGGCCGTCGTAGCACTGGACGACGGAGACGAGGACGAAGAGGAGAGTGAAGACGGAGAGGAGGAAGAGGAGCGGAGGCTTGCCGGGCGCCATTGCCAGTACGTTTGTCTTGCGTTGGTCGTGTGGCGAGGAAGCTTCCCGCCCGGCGAGAGTGGGAGACGAGGTGACCGGAGACTGGCGAGCGGAGCTATTAATAATGGCCGGCCGGGGGGTTAGCGCGTGGAAATAATGCACGGCTGCGATGCGTTCGTGGACTGGATGGACGTGCCAGATTTGGGCGAGAGGGACATATCCTTTGCCTGCCGAGCCTGATTGGCGGCACGACCGTTGACTCGAGCCAAGTCCGTCAACAACCGGCCAGCACGGCGAGGGTGGTAGTGGAATTGACGGTTATGTCCCTGGAAAATCTTCCACAAAAGGCTTCCACTCGTCTGTTTTCCTCAGCTTGCGTTGCACGTCTTTAAAATTTAATTCTCTTTAAAATTTAGTGAGTTTTTTGTTACCAGAGCCATATTTCTCATGACTAAACCGTGTAAGGATTTGCAAACATCATACTCCCTCCGTTCCCATGCTTAAGGCGCAAAAAAAAAATCGATTTTTCACCAAAGAACAAGGCGCAACCTCGCTGGAAGGGCTAACTTACCAAGTCTGCCCCTCCACCTCGCTGGAATAAATTAGGCGCTGCATGGTTTGATTGGCTGCGCGTGGGTGAACTCGTTCGGTTATTGGCCGTGTGTGGCTGCACTTGAAAGGAGGGGTGCATGCAACAACTGGAGAGAGAGAGTAATTAACCGTACCTAGCTATAATAGGGGCACGATTGGGAAAAAAAAACTGCATGGCTCTTCTTAATCGCAGCGCCAAGATTTTTACGCCTAGTTCACAGAAACGGAGGGAGTACAATCTACATTTGTATATTAATAAGTATGCACATGCAACGCTCGTCCATGATGTATATCAGTTGTTGTTTGAATCTCATTTGTCTATTAGTAAATCACTTGTCTTTTGGATCCTCATTTGTCTATTAGTAAATCACTTGTCTTTTGGATCCCATTCCCTTTAGCGAGTCGCATTTTGCTACCGAAGCTACACAATTAGGCTCATAGCCCAACAAACATCGTACAAACAATGTGCTCGACTGATTGATGTTTTGGTTTTCTTGGAGTGGGGTATGTTGATTTCGTCATCTTTGAAGTCTCGGTTTCTCACGTCACCATTATTCATTTTTGGGTCAAGTAAAGTGAAAGTCATTCAAAATCTCATTAACCTTGCAAGTTCATCAGAGTTAGTTTTGAAATTTCCCTAAAAAAAGTTAGTTTTGAAATAATAATACTCCAAGAATGTTATCATGCTACCGAGCGAAATATACTTAAAAAATATTAGATAAATATCATGACAACCAGATTTACATAGACAAAATAGAATTTGCCAGTCAATAAAAAAAATACCACTACATATAAAAAAATAAAAAATAGTTTAGAATTGCCATCCATGGATCAAAGTAATTGGACCAGAAAAAGAAGCCAGAAAATACAAAAGCCTAGTCTTATGATAAAAATAAGTAATCACTAATGGTGATCCAACACTCTGAGTTGGGCTCTCACTTCTCCTCTATGAACCTCAATCAGAACCCTAGACCCAATCGCTGCATTATTTCCTCGTGTGTGTCATTTTTCAACGATCCCAATGGCTTAACATTGAACACTATATACGAACAAAAGGTGAGGAAACACTTAAACATTGTATTAAAAAATTAATGCAGCAATATCACTTATAGGTGAACCAGATTGCACTTCGGTTAGTAGACCACTGGAATCGTCTCCTTCAGGCCTCACTTGACCAGCTATGTCAATGGATGGCTTCCCAATTTATTACTCAAAGATGGTTACATAACCTGCAAGGAGATACTTGTTTTATTTCATATTATGTATACTTTAAGTAAATTGTACGATTTACAAAAAAGAAGGTAACACTACTCATGTCCTTGTCATACTCATTCTCAATACATGGAATTCTCATACTCATTCTACCATAGCGTCACTCATTTGTATGTAGATCAAATCAAGCTTATTGACATGGAATTCTATACATATGCTAGTCAGCACATGGCAGTATATTAGTGTAAATATTTACAAAAATTTATTTAACACAATTGTGAGCCTTGCATGTGCAGATGTTTTCCAGATGTAACACCAACGGTTTCATGAAGTTTGACATATTGCCTGTACCAGGTGTATGTGTACCATTCATTTTCGGTTAATGCCCAAAACTATGTTAGAGAAAATATGAGGCCTAGAAATGCTAATTAAAAGATACAATTACCGAGGTGTGCAGCTGGATAAGAGTGTTTCAAAATGGTGAGGTTAGGATTGGCCAGCGGACTGTGACAAATTGGCATGTGAGTGGCTTGTCAACCTAGTATCTTTGTTCCTGATGTCCAGACGTCGTGAGTGCCCAAGCACACCTATCACCTATGCACACAATATGCTCAAGTGAAAAAACAACTGAATTTGAAGCCTGGTGATACCGGACATGTTAGAATAGAGATAATATACCTTTGATGAGACCATGTTTCCCAGGTTACTAATATCATTATCTCCGATACGACAAATACTGTTAGTATGCACCTCCTTATTCTCTAGGAGCTTCTTCCTGCACGCTAAAATTACAATAAACAGAAAACGTAATCATGTTATGCAAACTTGAGGGTGGAGATACCACTGGTGAATTGTTTTCTAGACTGGCATTAGAAGTGCACTGCACCCCGTATAATCTGCATTCTTAGCATGCTCCTGCTTATTATTTATAGCACCTTATTGCTGCATATGCCCAACAATAGTTCTTAGAGTGTGCCGGAGAGGATTTAACCGCATGCGATCTGTTTGTAAGAACAAGCAGGTTCTTACTTGTCAAAAAAAAAAAAAAGAACAAGCAGGTTCTCAGACCTTATTGCTGCATATGCCAAACATCATCATTAAAATCTTCGCACCTGGTTGTTCTCACTGTTGAGACGTTGGCCTGGTCAACACAATTCAATTAAGAGGTAGAAAACTGAGCAAGATGCAAGCCCAAGAGATGAGACTGAGGATTCACATCTCCTTTTGGCAGACTGCTTCCTAATCACAAGCCCCATCTCACCCAATCACAAGCAGTGTAAGATTAGATCCAAAATCCTAAGAACAACACGGAGGTGGCACCTACGGATCCAATATAAGCGGCAGGGATGGAAAAAAAATGAAAAATCTAAAATTCAGAGGACCAAAATTCGGAGTAGCAAGAACTATGAGTACCAGGATGTGCAGCTGGAAGATGCTTCTCCCCATTACCCAGTGCCCGCCATCGACGTTCAGCCGGCTGGTCGGCGCCAACGGCGAGATCTAGCCACCGCGTGCAACGGCCGGCCGCAAGTGCCTCAACCATCGCCGGCGCCACGTGATCGACGTCTCACCATTACCCACCTCCTCACCTTGCAGCTTGACGTTCTTGTCGCCGCCCTCTACGCCCATCGCTCTCGGCCGGCGGCGCGGAAGAGTGGTTCAAGATGGAGGGGGAGGAGGAGAGGGATCACGGAGGTTGAGGGATCGGGGGATCAGGAGGCGAACGGGGCAAGGGAACTCCTGATTTTGTGCGAGCGAGGGAACCGGGAAGATAATGCCAGCGAGGGAGGTTTCCTGATTATTCGTGTGCAGCGCGAGCGAATGGGGGACGCGGAGCCAGAAACGATAGGCAGGAAATCTTCTGCCGGGTCGACAGGATGAATCCACACCGTCGAGTTGATCGTGGGATGATCAAATGAATATGGTCTGTCAGATTGGTTTAAGTGGACACGATCTGAGGGCGCTGGTTAACTGTGTAGATTTGGTTTGGTGAACGTAGGAAAGATAATGTTCTCTCTTTTATAAGTAGTGGAGGAAAAAACAGATCTTGATAGGTGGGTGTGCTTAAGGAGAATACACGATGGATTTTACAAATCCGATAGGACCAGGAATTAATCATTAGGAATTCAATGATTAGGACACCTCATTACTATTTTTTAAGTGAGAGCATGGTCCCGACCCCTCCATCAATCGATATACACATCCAGTTTAATTTTTGAATTTTAGAATTGTTCTGAGTCAGAGTTGGATTCAGACGGAACCAAGCCAGAGCAGTGCTTAGATATGGCAAAGCGGCACAGAAGCGTGAATGAAATCAGGAGGCACTTCGCCGAGTACAGTTAAGTGAAGGAAGGCCAGAAACGACTCGGAGACCAAGTGGATTTTGCTTCCGACGCTAGAAGATTGACTGTCGTACAAAAGGTCAGACGAGAGCTAGTTGAGCTTAAGTTACCAAGAAAAGCCGGTTCCGGGTCACACACAAACAACATGCTAGAAAATTTAATCCAACGATTTATGATCGGATGAAGGACGAAATCGGTCGGCTACTCAAAGCTAACTTTGTAAGGTTGTGTAGGTATGCCCACTTGATTTCAAACAGTCGTGAAGAAAGGATCCGACAAATTCAAGGTTGTGCATTTACTTCACACACTTAAACATAGCAAAACCAAGTGACAAATATTTTATATGCATAGCCTACATGCTTATAAATGATGCATCGAGACATAATGTCATCATCTTTCTAGACGGCAACCTAGGGTATATCAAATATTCATGACCGAAGACGACTTGGACAAGACGACATTTAGGTGACACGGGTTCAATTTTTTTGAGTGGACATTAAGGAACTTCGCGTTGAAGAAAGCTGGTGCCACATATAAAAGGGTGATGAACATGACATTTCATAATAATTTTGGAGTCGTTTACATTGACGATGTTGTCATTGATTTGGAGTTGAGTGACATCATTTGGCTAAGTTTAGCGTTTGAAAGGATAAAAAAGTACACAGGCTCAAAATGAATCGGCCGGATGGTTTTTAGGCTTCATCATTCACTAGGATGGCGTAGCGATATATCTAGAAAAAATTGAAGCAATCCGGAAGATACTTGCAAATAGGATATGAAAAGGTTTCTCAGCAATGTGAATTATCTTACTCCCTCCGACCCGAATTACCGTACGCGCTGGTACAATTACGAAAACCCCCTCGCAGTTTTTCACCTGAGGATTTCACCCTCACCCCAATCTCTCCCCCGTTTCCCGCACCGTCGCCTCCTTCCCCCGCCGGCTCCGCGTGCTCCGCCCCTCCTCTCGCACGCGCCACCTGCTCCGCCCCTCCCTTGCCGGCCGCCTACCTTCCTCCGCCTTCTTTCCTCCGCCTTCCACCAACCAGAACACAACGAGGAGGGAGATCAAAGAAGAAAGGGATTCCTTTTTCCCAAAGAGTCTGACTTTGCCGATTCCAGCGACGGTGCTCGTGGCTGGCTCCACCGCCGCGCAGCCCCCCTTCCCGAAGTGCCCGTCCCCGCAGCTCGCTCCACCTCCGCGCAGCCCCCTTCCCGAAGCGCCCGTCCCCGCGGGTCCTATCGGCGAACTCCGAGTTCGCTGGTGAGCTCTCGTCCCCGATGCCGGCTATCTGTTGGTTCGTTCTTCATCTCTCTCCTTGTTGATCTTCTCGATTCCTTTGTGTGAAGCCACACATGTCCAAGATGATTATGGCCAGGGCGGTGATGGCTCGGGGTAGTAATCCATATCATTTGTATGGAGAATTCAATCCTGAAAAGATTGGTTGTTACAACATAACTACTCAAGTTAACATGATAATTAGACAAGCATAACTTCTCTAGTTAACATGATAATTCAGAGAATTAATTGGTGTTATTCAGAGAATTAATTGGTGTAGCTGTGCTGGTGGGTGTGCCACACAAGGACTTCAAAGATGGCAGCCTTATATTCTGATTTTTCATTGCCATTCTGCATTTTCCTTTCGGAGGCATGGTCCAGTATAGTATAGGTAGGTAACAAAAATATATTTTGCACTCATTAGAACATGATCCAGGTAGAAACCGGAGAGCATCCAAAACTTAGGTTGAACTGAGGGATTCCTGCTCTAGGCGTTGTGTGACAATGCAGTCAGTATCTATTGCACATTCTTATATGTCTGTAGTTCTTTCATCTGTGGTGCATCCTTAGTTGGTGCAGGGGCGGGGAAGTGAAATTCTCCCCCAAAAAGTAGGTAGATCCCCTCCCTCCCTCCCGGGTCGCTCCCCTCCAGGGCGGCTCCGGAGGCGCACCAGCCCTCAAACCCTAGTACACTCTCCCCGGTCCCCTGCCGCTGCTGCTGCCGACTCCGGCGGTGGTGGCGGCGCCCATCCCCTCAAGACGGTGGGCAGGCGAGGTGCTCTGCGACGGCGACTCACGGAGGCGGTGGGGCGCAGGTGGCGGGCACGGGGCGGCGAGGTCGGTGATCAGCGCCTGAGTCCCGGTGGAGTGGCGGCGTGGAGATGGTGGGGCGCCGCCGGTGCCGGCTTCCCTAGTGGCGATACGGATCGGGGGTCTCCCCGATCACTTTGACTCGATCTGGATCCTTATGGACCGATCTGGGTCGGATGGATCTAGATGGAGCCGGCGATGCTGTGCACTGTCTGCCTCTCTGCTGCTGCCGTTCCTCCCGGGTGTGGTCTCGTGGCGTCGGGGCTTGCGAGACTGAAGAATAATGGCGGTGGTCCTAGGGTTCCAAATCGCGCGAAGAAGAAGATCCGCTTGACGCCGGTACCTTGATCTGGCAAGACTGTCGAGTTTCGGAAGGCTCCGCCGGTGATCTTTCATGGGCTAATTCCTAGGGATTGCTGGATCGGAGGGATTCGGTCACGCCGGAGGGAGCGGCGTGAAGCTCTGCTTCTGTGCCATCATGGGCAAATCCATGGTGTAGTCAGAGGCGGGGAATGTCATGAAAGCTGAGATTAAAGGACTAGCAAATGGCGATTGGAGGCTTTGCGTCGATGAGGAACTTGCTTGGAGTTGCAGGAGGCGGAGCAGCGGTATGTTAGTGGGGGCAACATCACAGGTGAAGTTCAACGTTCTACCTTTCAGGGTGAAAATCCAAGATCTGGTCTTAATTGGTTGTGCCTGACAATGCTCTTGCTGAAGACATTGTTTTGAGAGCGGGGACTATTATCTTCAGGGTGAAAACCCAAGGTCTGGCTTTAATTGGTTGTGACTGGCACTGTTCTTCTTGAAGACGTTCATTTTGAAGATTTGGACATCAGGTGGTGTCTTGGTGGTGGTTGTGCGGCTGCTGCAATGGCTGTAACTCTGTAGCGGGACTTTTCTTTTTTATTTCTTCTTCTTATTGTCTTTCGGCTGTGTGCATCCGTAACAGCTCTGGTTGTTGTGTTGTTGCAGAGGCTGGGTGTAATTTGTATCTCCGCGATATTAATATACATTCTTTATCTAAAAAAAGTTCTTTCATCTGTAAGTATCTTGCCTATTCATTCAGTTTTGCTAAGAAGGTAAATAGCCTGGCTTGATCTAGTTCCGTCTAAGTAATTTCTTGTTGATTTCATTCAGTTTTGAAGAATTAGTATGGTGGGGTACAGAAGAGATACTCCTGGGTATTTTTCTTGTACTCCTACACAGCACTTTCAATGTATCTTGGGACACATGTTAACTTTATTTATACTTTGCATATTTATTTTGGCTAACTAACAGCATTAACACTATAGTACCTCTTCCTTGTAACGAGGCATTCATCTACTAGTGTAGACGTGCTATAGATGTCAACTGAGCACTGCTAACACTCTGAAAAACTAACAAAGTACTGTGTCACGACAAGAATAATGGAACAAATGGAGTATTCAACAAATAGCTTTCCGGTGCCATAGATCAAGGATAGTCTGAACTCTATAGGGTTATCTTCAGATCAGATGCATCAGCACAAAATAAGGATAAAACCGTGACAGGGAGAAATAGTTGACAGTAACTTGCAATGTTTACATTACTGCTGTACATTGAAATATTCAGAAACTGCTGTCCATTGCAATGTTTACATTACTGCTGTACATTGAAACATTCAGAAACTGATGTTTACAAATTTCTGCAGTGGTGACAGACTGATGATATTTCGGCTTGGTCGTCAACGAGGAAGAGGCGGCAGAGGGCGAACCCTGTGGCCGCTGCTAGCCCCCGTCACCTTGCTCCAGACCTTCCTCGGCCGGGCCGGAACAGGGCGAGCTCGCACCGCGGAGGAGCTCACCGCTCAGGAGCTTCGGAGCTCTGGCGGCGTCGCCAACGAGGAAGAGACGAAGGGGACGAGGGAGGTGAGCACGAGCGGAACGCCGTCGGCGAGAGGCGCGGGAGTGCAGCGGCGAGATGCGCGAGAGGCCAGCGGTGAGACTCGCGGGAGGGAAGCAGGAGGCCGGAGGCGCAGGAGGGCAGCACGAGGACGCCGGCGCGAAACGCGGGAGGCCGCCGGTCTGCCGGCGCGAGCGCGGGAGTCCGGCCGGTAGCTAACTAGCTCGCTCGGAACGATTGGGGGCTAGAACCCATCTGTTTTTAAAAACGAAGGGTGTAACTGGAAAAACGGTTTGTACTACCCGTCCGCCCACTAATTCGGGTCGAAGGGAGTAGTAGATTCATTGCCAACTTGTCGGGGAAATATGATGCATTTACTCAAAGTTTTTGGTCCAAGAACAACTATGTATTCACTCGGGGGCAAGAAAATAAGAGGCATTTGGGATGATTAAAACATCTTTATCTACTCCTACGGTTGTGAGGCACCCAAGCATGTGCAACCTTTTGAACTTTACATCGTAGTAAAGGATAAAGTTATCTACCGGGGAAGATCTCGAAGCTTCACCTTGTGGAGTACTTTAACAACGAAATCTGCGCCGCAGTTTTCATCGGTCGAAGCAGTCAGTCCGCGCCTTGATGCTCCTTGCTCCCATGGTTTTCCGTCCTCTAGACCGTCGAGCTTCCGCGGAGGATCTTCACCTTCAGCAGGGGGCCTTCGTCAGCTACGCACCAAGTGGTTTCGTCCCCGACGCGTATGGTCCACACCCCATGCTTCGAGGCTCTACTGCAGCGGCAGTGTAGAAGGATCGGCTCGCATTTCAGGTTTTCTTACGAGGGCTTTTTTGGAAATTGCACGGACCATGTTGTAATTTGTGTAATGTTTAGGATCATCTTTGTAATTACGTACCCTCCGTAGTGAATGAAATGAATCTTCTGGTGCTCTAGACCAATTTACTCCCTGTTAAAAAAAGTTCAGTGACCGAATTCGCACAAACTCCATACACTGTAATACAAGATTTACAGATGCATCTGTCCGCAAGCTGCAACTACCAAACTGGTTGTTGGATCACTGGGCTGGTTGTTGTTGGACCGTGTGGTGCACAGCGCGGCTACGCCTCCAGCTCACACGTCCACTCCTATGAATAAGCACGAGCAGAGCAGAGCACCCACACGCCGCCCGTACGTCCTGCACCACCGCGCCGGCAATGCCGACCTCCGACCTTCCACACGTCGTGCTCCTCCCGAGCGCCGGGATGGGCCACCTGGTCCCGTTCGGCCGCCTCGCCGCCGCGCTCTCCTCGTCCGGCTGCGACGTCTCGCTGGCCGCCGTGCTCCCCACCGTCTCCTCCGCCGAGTCGGCGCACCTCCACGCCCTCTTCGCGGCCTGCCCCGCCGTCCGCCGCCTCGACTTCCTTCTCGCGCCCTTCGACGCCTCCGAGTTCCCGCCCAACGCCGACCCCTTCTTCCTCCGCTTCGAGGCCATGCGCCGCTCCGCGCCGCTCCTCCTCAGCCCGCTCCTCGCCGGCGCCGGCGCGTCCGCGCTCGTGACCGACATCGCGCTCGCCTCCGTCGTCATCCCGGTCGCCAGGGACCTCGCCCTCCCCTGCTACGTCCTCTTCACCGCCTCCGCCGCCATGCTCTCCCTCTGCGTCCACTTCCCCGCCTACCTCGACGCCGGCAATGGCGTCGTCGGCGACGTGGAGATCCCCGGCGTGTACCGCATCCCCAAGGCCTCCGTCCCGCAGGCGCTGCACGACCCCAACCACCTCTTCACCCGCCAGTTCGTCGCCAACGGACGCATGCTCGCCAAATCCGACGGCCTGCTCGTCAACTCCTTCAACGCGCTCGAGGCGGAGGCCATCGGAGCGCTGCGGGACGGCTCCGTCGCCTCCGGGTTCCCGCCCGTGTTCTCCGTCGGGCCGCTCGCGCCGGTCAGCTTTTCCTCGGGCGAGCCGGTGAAACATCAGGCAGAGTACATGCGGTGGCTGGAGGCGCAGCCGGCGCGGTCCGTGGTGTACGTGAGCTTCGGCAGCCGGAAGGCCATCTCCAGGGACCAGCTCCGGGAGCTCGCGGCCGGGCTGGAGGCGAGCTGGCACCCGTTCCTGTGGGTGGTGAAGAGCACCGTGGTGGATAGGGACGACGAAGCAGATCTCGGCGAGCTGCTCGGCGAAGGGTTCCTGGAGCGCGTGCAGGGGCGGGGCATGGTCACCAAGGGCTGGGTGGAGCAGGAGGATGTCCTGAAGCAGGAGTCCGTCGGGCTGTTCGTCAGCCACTGCGGCTGGAACTCGGTCACGGAGGCCGCGGCGGGCGGGCTGCCGGTGCTGGCGTGGCCGAGGTTCGGGGACCAGCGGGTGAACGCCGGCGTGGTGGCGCGCGGTGGGCTCGGCGTGTGGGAGGACCGGTGGAGCTGGGAGGGGGAGGAGGGCGTGGTGAGCGGCGAGGAGATCGCGAAGAAAGTGAAGGCGGTAATGGCGGACGTCGCGGTGAGGAAGAATGCGGCGGGTGTGCGGGATGCCGCGGCGAAGGCGGTCGCCGACGGCGGCACCAGCTACGGGAATTTGGCCGAATTCGTGCAGCGGTGCCGGGATGGAAGCGTAAGCAAGTAATAATACGCCATGGATCGTTCGAGGTGTAAACCAGGAATAATAGGAAAACAGAATTTGTGCTTACATATTTTTTTGAGGCAGCTTACATTTTTTTTATTAATGATGAATTGCAGTCTATCTGTTAAAGGCTTAAAGCCGAGTGCGCGGGAAGACAGATTTTCTACAACCTATATGGCGCACAACCCGTATCTCGACCGTCCGTTTGCCCGTTCCATTATTTTTGAAGCTACTCCAAAGGATCCCAAACAAACACTGCCTATTATATATAGTGATAATGATTGTCATAAAAAAATGATTGTAGAAAAAACTACCACTCAAACAAGAACCCCCAAGAAAAAGAAAATAACAGACTGGTCACTGCATTTTACGCCAAGAACCCTAATCTGAGAGGCTAGATTGTAATTGGATCTTAATCAACTTGTTCCCTGAACCAACCCTACCGACTTTGAAGCCCTCCTTGCTCGCCCATGCCAACTACGGAGGCGTGGCGCCGCTGCCAAGAAAACTCAAGCTACCGGCATCCAAACCCCTTGTCGTGTTGCCGTTATGGCAGTTCGGCGTGATGCCGGTCTTGGCTGCTGACGAGCAGTAGCCTTTGACCGCGAGGCTCCCTGCAGGGGCTCCAAGGTGGAGGAAGGCAAGGGATTCTCGATATAGTGTAGGCATCAACAATAAGCTCGTGGCGTCTCGGTTTCGAGCGGTTCCGGCCAGATCTGTCGATCGTGGAGGTGGGTGGGGGTCTAGGACGGCAAGATCCGCTGGCGTTAGAGATGATCTTGAAGCTTCTCTTGGTGGAGTTCCTCAACGACATCGCTTTTTCGGAGCCGTTATCCTGGGCCGAAGAGGCCACTCCACGCCTCGGTGCAGGGTCAACGCCGATGGATCTTCGTCCTCCAGTTACAGAGGATCTTCAGCTTCGACACGATATCTCGCGTTGTTAGTGGTCTCGTCCCAAGTGGCGTCGTCGACGGCCGTGGGTTGAAGCTTTGCAGCAGTCGTGTGGTCAAGGACCGGATTGCTTTTTCCGATTGATGGTAAGGTTTTGTTTGTAAACTGTGAGGACCGTAGTGTACTTTTATTTATGTTTACAGTGCTCTTTGTAAACTTTGTCCACCGCATGAAGCTTCTCGACCCTACCCCATTCAAAAAAAAAAGTTGCACATTTTTCACCCTTTGAGTTGACGCACGAGCATGAAATATATATATCGCCATAAGTTTTCTGTTTTTTGAAACCATATCGCCATAGGTTTTAGAACATCTCCAGCGGGGCCAAATGGCCCCCCAAAGGCCCAATGGGGGTATGGATCTAAAAACCGGCCACAACGGCACCCCCAAAGGTCAGGGCCGAGCCATTTTGTATCCGACACCCCAAAAAGACCCCCGAGTTTGGAGGCCCTCTCGGGGGTACCGGACACTGGGCGGATACGCCCTCCGACAAGGCTAGCCCACTCGTCATAGAGACGGGGGCGTGTAGGCGTTATTGATTGTGCCGTGCAGGAGGCCGGTCTGGCCGCGTTAATGGCACAGTCGTCGGCGATTTCCAACGCGAAGCGACACGACGGTGGTGCCTGTCCACACGCATGCCACTAAAATCAGACGAGCTCAGAAACACCAGGAGGGCTCTAGTGTTGTGGGCAAATTCTGGACCCTCGTGGTGTGCACAGCATTACATCTACCCAGACGTGACACAGGATGCTCCAAGCAAATACTATTTCACTGCCAAAATCATTTCGTCAGGTGCAACGACGTAGATGTGTAAATTGGGTAGCATGGCAGGAATGGAACCAGAGAAAGGGGAATAGCAAAGGACCTGATGCGGCGTCGGCGTGCAGTCGGAGCGGCACCTGTCCATGGTCGTGCTCCATGGACGAAGCACAGCTCCATGGCGGCGCCTGACTGGGGGCAGGAGGCCGAGATCCATGGCCGTGCTTGAGGGACGGGTGGCCTTGAGTTCTTGGGTTGCCGGCGAGAGGAGCACCGCGCGGCGGCGGCGGCGTGTGGGGAGTTGGGAAAGGGGATCGAGATCGAAGAAGCGTCCAGAGGACCGACTGTGAGGACGCTTTTGCAGAAAGGTCCGTCAATTTTCCTGTAAATACAAGTAAGTCCGTCGTCTCACGATTTACTGGACTGCGGGCGACGCGACAGCTCCCCAGGCCACGCGGCCGGTGTTGCGGCTTCCCCACGTGTCGCATTTACGCCGGCTGCACCGCCCATCGCCCACGATAAAAGCCGGTGCCCTCGCCGTGCTTATCCACCCCGCCGTCGCATTTCACCTACGTGGTGCTCGACAAAGGCAGCGACGACGGCGTCGACTGGGACGACCTTGAGTAGTTTAGGTTTTCAAATTTCGTTCGAATATTTTGTAATATGCAAGGAATATGAATGAAATTAGAAAACCGTTAAATTTGTTTGAATTCAGTTAAGTTTTTTTTGTTTGTTTGGGGGGCGCCGCTGTGGGCTGCACCTCCATTGTGCCGGACACAGCCCAATTGGGGGTGCCGGACACATATTTGGCGTCCCCCGCTCAAGATGCTCTTAGAGCATCTCCAGTTGCGGCACCCAAATGGCCACCCAAAGGCCTTCCGGACGGGCCATTTGGGCGCCGTCCGAACTACATGCTGCCTTTGGGCGTCGTCTCTCCCCACTCGCGGCGCCCAAACAGGCCTCCCAGATTGAAATTTTTATCTAAATTCAAATATTTTGACAAGTAAAAATTGAACATACATAAATGTTTTACAATTCAAACACATAAATTAGAGTTTCACATTAGCTAAATTTTTTTTTACAGCTCAAACATCTTGCTCTTTCGGGTTTGCCGGTGCCATGCCCCGTCGTGCCCGCAAATGCTCCACTAGATCACTTTGGAGTGCATGATGAGTATTTTCATCACGAATCTCCATATGCATTGAGAGATAATCAGCGAAATCTGCCGGCACGTTGTGATCAATCTGTGCATGAGGACCCGCAAAGTCATATGGCATATGATCATGCACCGGATTATCACGCTCACTCTCGATGATCATGTTGTGCAGGATCACACAACAATTTATCACCTCCTACATCTGTTCGTTCGACCATGTCAGAACAGGGTACCGTACAATAGCGAACCTTTGCTGCAGCACTCCAAATGCCCGCTCGACATCCTTCCTAGCACTCTCTTGTTCACCGGCAAAATGACAAGCTTTGGGTATGCGAGGGTTTGGGATGCTCTTCACAAAACGTTGTCCACCTTGGATAGCTGCCATCGGATAGGTAGTACCCTTTGTTGTACTGGTGGCCATTGATCTCATAGTTGACAGGTGGAGCATGGCCTTCAACAAGCTTTGCGAACACAGGAGAGCGCTGCAACACATTGATGTCATTGTGTGATCCTGCCATGCCGAAGAATGCGTGCCAAATCCATAGTTCATGATCGGCCACAACTTCAAGTACCACACTGCAATACCCTTTGTGGCCTCCTTTGTACAATCCTTGCCAACCAAATGGACAATTCTTCCAGTTCCAATGCATGCAGTCTATGCTTCCAAGCATTTCAGGAAAGCCTCTTGATGCATTCTTCTCTATTATCCGAGCTGTTTCTTCTTCATTTGGTCCTCTCAAATAGTGTGGGCCAAACACAGCAACCACCGCCCTGCAGAAATTGTTCATCGACTTGAGCACCGTGGACTATGACATGCGTATATAGTCATCTACAGCATCTGCAGGTGCTCCATATGTAAGCATTCTCATGGCAGCAGTGCATTTCTGGATGGATGAGAAACCAATCATTCCCACGACGTCTTTCTTCAACTTGAACCATGGATCATACACCCTCACAGCACGCACGATCTCGTTGAACAATCCACGGTTCATCCGAAAGTGTCGACGAAAATCCTTAGCGGTGGCGACCGGATTATCGTCAAAGTAATCGGAGACTAGCAGGCAATGTCCTTCCGTTCGCTGCCTCGGCTTGGTCTTCTTCCTCCCAAATGATGAGCCTCCTCGTTTTGGTGCGGCATTGGCGGCCTCGTCAGTTTGAAGTTGTAGAAGACATGCGAGGATCGCTATGTTCTCATCTTCCTCCTCGGCGATGGCGGCTTCTTCTTCCAACAGCATCGCGGCCGTCAACTCATCGTCGCTATCCATCTGCAATGCAAAGGGGATCGATCAATGGCCCAATTGCCGGCGTAGAATCAATTCTTTTGAAAACCAGGCGTACCAGTGATTCCGCCAAACACCTTGCGGGCAGGGCGGGTCGCGGGATGTCGCTGGTGCCGGAGACGTAGATAGCCGGCGCGCCTCCAGCTGAAGGTGCGGCAAAGGGGAGGGGGGAGGCGCCGGGGAGAGGTAGAAAAAGGCGGCGCCGACGTCCAACGGGTGCTCGTGCGGAAGATGGAGCCGGCGGCGGCATATCGTGGTGAGGAGGAAAGCCGGTATGATTTGATCAGACGCGAAAACGACGAGTGATATAGTTTCTGTCTCACTGGCAGGCGTGGCCCACGCGTCGAAGGGTAGGTGGCGTCGCGCGCTGTTGTGTCCGGGGTCGCCTGAGCTCTACCCAAAATGAGGGCGTGGGCTGGGTGTGCTGGACCGAAGACTGGACCGGGACAGACACAATTCGTGTTTGGGCGGCGCGAGTGGAGGCGAAAAACTGTCCGGCACGCCCCAAACACGTTTGGTCAGCCGTTTAGACGCCCCGACCGGAAATGCTCTTGGTAGTAGCAAAACTAAATAGAGAAGTCCAGCTGAAAGACTGAACCTTGCATCAACGTCACTCGGCACTCGGCAGTACTCAGCAGTGGTAAAAAGACAGTCAGCACTCAGCAGTGCAATGCCTGCTGGAGAGTTCGTGTTCGATTTTGCAGCCATTTTACCCACATTCTTCGATTGCAAGTCACTACGCTATCAAAATCAAGATGCAACAAACGTAAAATTTTCGTTACCTAACCACACACCTCTTTGCGTTTCGGGCCACCAGGTGTTCGACCATGGCCTCCAGATTCAGCTGCGACCGCGCGCCGCGCATCGTCCTCCTCCCGAGCGCCGGCATGGGCCACCTAGCCCCCTTCGGCCGCCTCGCCACCGCCCTCTCCTCCTCCTCCCATGACCACGCCTGCGACGTCTCCCTCGTCACCTTCCTCCCCACCGTCTCCTCCGCCGAGTCTGCCCACCTCCGCTCCCTCTTCGCCGCGCTCCCCGCCGTCCGCCGCCTCGACATCCGCCTCCCGCAGCCGCTCGCCGACGACCTCTCCGGCGCTGACCCGTTCTACGCGCACTACGAGGCCACCCGCCGCGCCGCCCCGCTTCTCCTGCCCCCGATCCTTGACGGCGCCGATGCCCTCGTCGCCGACATCTCCCTCGCCTCCGTCGCCATCCCCCTGGCCCGCCAGCTCCGCCTCCCGTGCTACGTCTTCTTCACCGCGTCCGCCACCATGTTCTCCTTCTACACCTACTTCCCCACCTACCTCGACGCCGGTGGCGGCGACCGCGACGCCGACGTCCCCGGCGTGGGCCGCGTCCCGAGGTCCTCCTTCCCGCAGGCGCTGCACGACCGCACCAACCTCTTCACGCAGCAGTTCCTCGCTAACGGACGGAGCCTCCCCGACGCCGACGGCCTGCTCGTCAACACGTTCGACGCCCTGGAGCCGGAGGCCGTGGAGGCGCTGCGGCGCGGCGAGGTGAGCTCCCGGCCTGGGTTCTTCCCGCCGGTGTTCACCGTCGGACCGCTTGCTCCAGCGAGCTTCCCGGCGGCGAGAGCGCCGGCTGACTACACGGCGTGGCTGGACACGCAACCGGAGCGGTCGGTGGTGTACGTGAGCTTCGGCAGCCGGAAGGCGCTGGCCCGGGAGCAGCTCGGCGAGCTCGCCGGTGGACTAGAAGCTAGCGGCCACCGGTTCCTGTGGGTGGTGAAGGGCGCCGTCGTGGACAGGGACGATGGCGCCGATCTCGGCGACCTGCTCGGCGAAGGATTTTTGGAGCGCGTGCAGGGCCGTGCTCTGGTGACGAAAGATTGGGTGGAGCAAGAGGAGGTCCTGAAACACCCGGCAGTGGGGCTGTTCGTCAGCCATTGCGGCTGGAACTCACTGACGGAGGCGGTGTCGAGCGGCGTGCCGGTGCTGGCGTGGCCGAGGTTCGCCGACCAGCGGGTGAACGCCGGCGTGGTTGCGCGCGCCGGCGTCGGCGCGTGGGTGGAAGGGTGGAGCTGGGAAGGGGAGGAGGGGGCTGTGAACCGGGAGGATATCGCGGAGACGGTGAGGACGGTGATGGCGGACGACTCGTTGAGGAAGACGGCGGCGGGCGTACGCGATGCTGCGGCGAGTGCCGTGGCCGGCGGCGGGACCAGCTACCGGAGCTTGGCCGAGCTTGTGGGACGGTGCCGACATGGTAGCGATCGATGCCAGTAGGTGAAGCGTATAAAGACAGCCGACAGGCTATTGCGTACAGTACAGTACTTTGTTTGAGATCAAAGCGAAGTAGAGACGTGTGATGCAGCTGAAAATTAATATGAAGCTGAAACACGTGGAAAAAGGAAAATGGTTCCATACTCCTATTTTTTTTTTGAGGGAAACATACTCCTGGGTTGGGTGTACCGTGTACGTGTACCACGTAGGTGAATTGATTATAGTACCTACTAGCACAATACCCGTGCGTTGCAACTGGTTAACAAATGATAAATACTTCTCACAAAAAAAAAGATTTAGTCTTTAGTTTCCTTAGGAAATGGATTATTTTTAAGGAGAGACGTTGTGTCGGTCTTTAGTTTTTTTTGGAAGCAGTGACACATCGCAAGGGGGGTTTCTTTATCTCACGCGACCAAACCGATCCTCGATGGACCAATCTGATTCAATCCTTCATCGAACAACTGATCCGATTTGCACAAGACCTTTTTTATCTAGCCCAGTTACATCGATTTGTAGGTTGGATTTTTCTCCCGGGCTATCGGATTTGCACCGTGAATGACCGATCTGTTTCACACACGGGACTTCGATATTCTTTTCACTATTTCTATTGGATGCATATGTGGTAAGAAATGATTAAGTGATCTTTGCATGGCCGCATAATTTCCAGATAAAAATGGCATGCACTATTGATTTACAATATCAAAACAACAATGCAAGTGCACTAAAACCAGAAGGTGATAGCAGTCCCCGTCCTCTGTTTTGGAGCTCGTTTCCATGAATTATCTCGAGCATAATGTTCCGGAGTAGCTTCTTTCCGCTGACCTGCCACCGGCTACGACATGTCGGCACCAGGATTTTTTTAGTAGGTCGGTCGGTATTGATTATGTTCTTTTTAATTTTGGTCGTGCTCAGCATGGTCGTTAGTTCCGTTAAAGAAAAAAAGCATGGTAGTCAGTTGGTCCTTTGCTCTGGCTCATTCTAACGCACATCCCGGCAACAGCAAGCAGCCCATCAGCCCATGGTCCAGGAACGAAGGCAGGCACCAGCAGCGAGTCGAATCCGTCTATGGTACCGATCGCCGATTTTTTTACCGATCGGGATCTTGCGTTGCTTGATGCGCCGTTTTTTTAACCGATTGTGCGATTACTTGACGTTCGATGTACGCGTACCATGTCGTTAAGACAAACTGCCCCCGTTTCTAAATATAAGATGTTTTAGCATTTGTCCACATTCACATATATGTAGATGTATGTAGACATATTTTAGTGTGTATGCACACTCATTTTAGTATGCACCTAGACAACACGTTAAAGAGCTAAAACGTCTTATATTGGAACGGAGGGAGTATTATATAGTAGAGATTTATCATTTTCAATATACTTCATTATTAAATTGTAGATACCCAAAGTGAGTTATGTGAAATTTTTCATTTAAATCTATATGCTTTATATTATTTGGACATATACTGCTTTTCCATACGTAAAAATCGTATATTGAAAAAACCGAGGACTTTGGTGATTTTTTGATGCTACTTGTACTAAGACATCTTAGAATAATTAATGAGGTAGATAAAAAATAAAAATAAATGTATAATACACTGTATGTGAGGTATTTCCATATAGGAGTATGTACACCTAGGAGTAGTCCATAGAAAAATATAGTTATTTGTTCCTTTATTCCTTTACAAGTAGAAATATGTTTTTACATATCATTTTAATAATGGAAAATATACATTTATTGCAAAACAAGTGCTTCTGTATCTGAAAAGAAAAAATCATTTATTTTTTTAGCATATTCATATTTTTGAAAGAAATTTTTTAAACTATAAAATATATTTTATTGTTTAAGAAAAATAATGTTCATTTCATTAATAGAAATATCCATGTTTCTCAAAAAAATATGAGTTGTGCACAAATTATTATAAATGAAATAAAATTTATAAATAGTTAAAGTCACAAATATAAAATATAAGTGAAAGTAATGCAAAAGTATTTATATATCTATGGAAAATATACATTTTTCGTAAGAGAAAATCAAATTGATAAAAATTAAAAATCAATGATAAATAAAATGAGAAACAAAAAAATGATGCAGACTTCTGATTCCTTTATAGTATGTTTTTATCTCAGTCCTTTCGAAGGGTTCAAAGTGATCTAAATTGTTTAGCTAATCAATGAAGTCGATCGTCATAGATTGTTCTTATTTCATCGATTAATAAGGGAGAGAGTTTCAATTACAAAGCTGGCAAGGCTGCCGGAAACAAATGAAAAGAAAAAGCGACACAAAGAACTGAAACAAGTTAATAATCGATATTTTTATATTGTACTTTACACCAGCTCTTGTAAAATAACATGTTTGAAAAAAATCTGACCAAAATACTTATCCTAAAGACTAGTAATCGATCACTGCTTTTCAAATGCACACAAGTTTCTCTCATATGTAACCAATTAGGTAACAACCAGCGTGCAAATCTTAGGCAGCTACATTGATAATATGTAACTCAGATCCTCATGTTATGTAGCTTCATAAATAATCCGAAGAAAAATTATTTAAATTTGTTGTTTAGCTTTCATGGTTTGATCCGCTAAACCCATGTTTGTTTCAATGATAAACCGGGAACCAACGAAACCCAACCATCAAGCCACCTCGGCCCATAGGCCAGCCAAGCCAGCAAACCCACTCGGCATACCAAAATAAAAAACACATGGGGCGTTTTCACTTTTCACCCACCGACTGCATCTGCTAAACGTGTAACTCTGCCCTACTTTTCTTTTTGAACTTACCACACTTTGGTAGTTGCAGATTGTATCAATACTCGATTTAAGATGTTCATAGGGATCTTTTAGCTTAGCAACATCTGTCGAAACTGAATCAAAAAAATAACAAGACCGGAGGGGGGACTCCACCCCGGTTTTGTCATTAAGGTAGAAGTGAGGAGTCGAAGCCGGGACCTGGCCCTTATGCGCTTATGCACGACTACCACTAGTCCACGCAAGAATTCTCGTCGAAACTGAATCAGAATTTGTACAATTTTGTTCTAATGAACACAACCTTCAGAGTGATATACCACATATATTCGAACTGTCCAGTATTAAAGATGGTGAATTTATACATGCAAAAGCATTTACAGATACATATGCCGATGTTTTTTCCTTTGTACAAAATGATATGGGAGATGCAATTCTACGAGCGCCCCATTCACGGTATGCAACTCAAAATATAATTGACATGGTAGGTCGTTTGTTTCAGTTACAAGTAGTGGCCACACTCCATGGTTCGCTAGAAGGGGAATTGCGGTATCATCATGTTACTTTGGTTCGCTAGAGTGGGCTTTGGATCACTTAACAAGACAGAGATACAGACCCGTTGGTGGCTAGCTCATACATCATGCCACGAGGAGAGAACACCATGACACCGATGTCAGCATCGCACAAAACAGATAGCTCCTTGGCCTTCTTGAGGAGGCACATCCGCCGCTTGCAGAAGCTGACCTGCCGGTGCACTGGGTTTTCTATCCTTCTCATATGAACCTTACCACGGGCCATTACTATCCTTTTGTCACCACCTCCCCACTTGTTTGGACTAGCTTCTGAGGTCGTTGGAACTAAACTCTGGATCTTCCTCTCGCATTTGAGGCTGCAAATGATGTCCGGGAGGTGAGCATTTTATAGGAGCTCCTGAGCACAAGGAATAGCTGGTGGGACGGTCTTTGCAGATTGCAAAGGGTCAAGCAAATATCGTTGTAGTGATTCACAAAGATGCTCCAATATCTACCTTGACAAGGGTTATAGGTTATAGAATTTCTCAAAGTGTATACAATTCCTTTTAATAAAGAAAATCCATGTTGCTTGTCCATGATCACACTAAATATATATAGTGAGGAATATGCCTCAAGTAAGGGCTTTTACACTTTACATTGTAAATAATTTGTTCTACATGGCAATGATAGACAAGCATTTTAAACTCTAGCATTCTACCATTTCCCTTTCTTGTATACTCATCTTCGCTATGCAGCCATCTGACTAAAGAACGATGAAAAAAATAATGAGGACGATAGATTCGACAGTAATCTGAAGATTTAGATGGACGTGTGTATCACTTTGATGCCAAAAAACTAATCTGAAATTTTAGAAAGAAAACGTACACTTCTATATTTGTCAGGCCACTACATGTTAGAGTTATGATTTCATAAAACCCTATTTCCCTTTTTCTTTCCATGGCTCCATCTCTTATACAAATCCAACAACAGCCAAAAGTGTATAGTACAGCTATTAGTGTCAACAACGTTCCTATCTTCAAGTTTGCTTGGAATAACCGAAAAGAATGTCCAATATATGAAAATGTCTGTCGTGATAAGCGAGGCACAGTTAGTGATCAATTGTTCAGTATAGGGTAGATTTCCTTAGTTCACTTTGTAGACCCAAACTAGGTGATGCCAGTATCCCTGAATTGGCCCATAATAAGAAATTAAAGCAGGAAAGCATGGCAAGAAGCATGCAGCCTTGCAGGTGGCAGGCAGAATAAAAAAAGTGCATGCAGAAGTAAAGCAAAACTTGTGATTGACAAAAAGTATGCTTACTATGTCCAATTGGCTAATAATCACGATGACAGTTTACAATGGCCACCCCTTTAGTGGATACTACCTTGGAATGTCTTTAGAACCAGATTCCAGACCAGTTGTCTTAGTATTGTTAGAATTAATCGAGGTGATTAGTCACATCTTGGAGGAGCAACTTGCACTCTCCTGAACGACCCATCCTCGGCCACATGCACGCTACGGTGTTCCGCAAAACCCTTGGAGGGAGAATATGTGGAATGAGAATGGAGGTTGTGCGCGGCTGTTGGCAACTGCCAATGGAATAGGGGGTGCAGTAATATGATAATAACATGGAAGCAAGATTTATGTTCCTTTGGTGCCGTGCATGCATCGCCGCAACGGCTTTATTTGGAAAAAGAGATGCTTCAGTCTCGACTACGTCAGTGTTTATCCATGGCTGGCTATCAAATATCTATGCATGAGACTGCAGGCAGCTTTGATGAAAATGATAGAAAACGTAAATCAGTTCTCGGGCCTCCAAAGAAACAATACCTGGGACATGGCTTCTTAAAGCTCAATGTCGACGCTAGCTTTGACGCTGGCACTGCCATGAGCGGAGGGAGGTGTACAAATTAATGCACACCCATTATTTTTGGCAAAAGCTTTTATATCTATGTCTAATTTACATATAGAGCAATATACATCATATAAATTATGAGAAATATGAGTAAAACTGTGAGTTTAGTGTAGTCTGTACACCCATTGTTCATACACCGGCTTCCCCACTGGGTACTGCGAGAGCGTCGAGGGTGATGTACTGCTATGTGAGGTGGGTTACTTGGTCTGCTCGGGCGCTAGCTTATTCAAAACTGGCGGTGCAGAGATAGCAAAAATAATGGGCTGGTTACATCTAAACTGTATGAGCAATATCTTGGCCATCTGGAGGTAATCAATCCATCAAAACTGTCCATGCCTCTTTTGAGATGCTTTGTCCTGCGATAACCAAAAAAAAAAGAATCATCATGGATTTTAATATTCTACTGAAAGGCAAACACCCTTTGGCAGAGAAAAACACGACAAGATTTTGAAGAAAAAAACGTTTAGTATCCTAGACATGTCTTCGTCTGGATTCTCCTTGGAGCAGGCAAATGCTAGCGGGCCACAAGTAGCTAAAAACGAATGAAATTGTAGTCTGCCAGCAGAATTAAACCGAGCGACAATTTAGTTAGGGACCCCCACAAAAAAAAACTGGAAGTAGCAGAGAGCACAATGTGTTGCCTCTTCACAAGCTGGAGCTTCTTCTCCCATGAGCCAAAAAGCCATAGATAATTATCAAGCATGTGATTAACAAGAGAATAGTCAAACGATTACCAAGTGCCACCAAGATGCCTGTTGAGGCCCTTTCCTCGACACAACCTTTGGTCAAGGAATATTAACATATATTTGCCTGCTGGCCACTTGCAGAGTGCAGCCGTGAGTGAACTTGGACATTGCTTAATTTATCGTGACGCCAAGAGACTCGACATTTTATATCGTATATTCTCTTCTCTATCATATACATGCCGATCGTGCGAGAGATATGTGCTCCAGGGCGCGTGAGTCGTATGCCTCCCTCGTCGTCGTTTCTTCAATCTCGCGAGCCACAATGTAATAATGATTTGCCTGAAGACACGATTTGGCATATGGGCGTAGAACACACCTCAAGTACACATTATTAGTACTAGTTGAATGCCCGTGCGTTGCTACGGATAAAATATTCTTACAGATAAAAATTGTAATTGACAATATACACATATGAAAAGAAAGACCAAATAGTTATCATTTTATTGAACCGGAATATTTTCTTTCAGTACATCGTGGTATCATAATTCAATGCAAGAGTAGTGACAAAGGGTAACATGGCGATGCCAATTTTGTTCCTCCTACTTCATCTGAGGTTCACATTGGCTTCATTCACATCTTCGGTCTGGGCAAAACTGCCAGTGGAATCGACTCAGCTTTGCAACGGGCCCAGCTTCCGTCCACCATGATATGCCCCGCGATGGCATGGCAATAACAAACCTTTGCATGCATAAATGCAGGAACGGAAAAATAAACTGATGCTTGTACATTTCCTGTCAACTATAGAGAACAACGGTTATACGTTTATTTTGGAGGAAATCCAGACCATATATGATGTGTACTATATCAATATCAATAAAGACAGAAAACTCTAACATGCCAGGTTATCTAGGATAATTGATGTTCCAGACTAAATTGATTGAAAATGGGAAAACTCTTAATACTGATATTACCCCAATAAGAACACTCTTTCCTCCGCATTTGGTACCACTGTTGATGACCAGCTATCCAGCGCATCCAACAAAAGACTGACCCTGCACTACATCACCATATCAATTAATATTTTGATCAAATTGTCTCCAAAGAAAGCTAGTTCATCAAATAAGAGGTGGAGAAAATTAGGGAAACAGCTAGGACGTAAGTTGATCTAGCAATACTACTTACTGGTATCACTAAAACTTTGAAGTGGTCATTTAGGTTATATCTCAGTAGTAATCCACACAAAAACATAGAAGGCCTAGAATAAGGCGAACAAATTTGGGTATTGATCTCCTAGGAAGTGGTTCAGCCTAGAACAAATACTTTTTCTAGAGCTCGTCAGCATATACCAACAGCAAACAACAAGCATCTTAAAACCATGACTCAAACTGGGTAGTCAAAGGCAGCTTCAGATTATAACATACCAACAGAGAAATAATTAGTGAAAAGGTACTCAAACCGATATGCTCATAGCATATGGGATGATAAGCGGTAAACAAAATTTTAGCATATCACTATTCACATGCGAAACACACAACTTGTGGTAATTTAGTGACATTTTTGTACTATCATATTTTTAATTTCAATGAGCCATAGTGATATGCCCACAAAATGCAATTAGACAGAGTAATCTGTTCACATGTCATACAGTGTGAGGAACATACCACAATAGAACCAAAAAAATCAAATTTGGCCAAAACATACTTTACAGCAACAGAAACTTTGGCAGGCATCACACATCATAAGAGACATTCAGATCAAAGCAAGATGGGAACAAATATGCAACAAAAGAGAAAAACAGATGCGAACCAGTAGGCAGCGGTGAGGACGTGCACGCTCCACGGGCTCGCTCTATCCAGAACACTCTTCTGGCCACCAGCGTCAAGGAGTTGGAATTGCAGGCGTTTAGGGTCGGATCCTCGCATATTAAAGCTCTCCCGAGCTCGTCGTCGTTCACATGGACATTCGCGTCAGATCCTCGCATGGAAAGGGCTCTCCAGAGCTCGTCGTCATCGTCGAGCCAGGAGTCCAGGAGGACTTATCCTCTGGGACGCCGGCGTCGTGGAGGCACCTCCAGTTTGTGGCGCTGCTGTTGCAGCTTCCTCGACGCGACCGGCGGCGTCGACACCCCCCTCCCCCTCCAGCTCAACCACCCGCAGATATCCTCCTCCTACACCAACATCATTCCACACCCTCACAACTCTAGTTCTCCCCCAATCTCACGAGTTTTAGCATGGCATGGCGGATGGAAGAGGCAACGTGGGGAATGGAGAAGGCAGAGCGGGGGATTGGATGGCGGCGCCAGCAGCCAGGGACGGTGGTGGAGGCGCTGTGGGGGAAGAAAGATGGGCAGCGCATCGGCAGCGCTCGGAGGAATCCATCCGTCTTTTTCGTTTGCGGGAACGGGCGTGCGTGAGGACGTGGGCTGAGTGGGATTGGATGGCGGTTTTTCTTCCGTGCGGCGGTGAGAGGGGAAGAAATTTTGTGCAGGAGGTAGGGACGTACCACGGAACACGGACACCACCGGCTCCGCTTTAATATAGTAGAGATAAGAACTCCTGAAACTTGTACGACCCATTCCCACATGATTTGTTCCTAAGGCACTGCATTCCATCAGTATCTAACTAGAGGGCAAACACTAAAGTATATGTTGATCTCACAAGGTACCTAGGGATGCTTCTAGAAACTATAAATCAAGAGAAATACTACAGAGCTAAAAATGTACCTGCAGGCAGGAACCATCCATCCCTTCCTACAAAAAAAAACCAATCTGGTCATGTTCTGAAATCTTTTTTCACATGAACTACACAAGTCAAATATTGTTATACTTGAGGATGAACTACAAAATGGATTCAGTTACCTTCTGCAACAACTTGTTCACACTATCCTGATAAGTTTGTCTCTAGTTAAATCCGTTTACACCCCTAGCCAGACCCCATGTTTAAACAAGTCTCCCCACAACGGTGTTCCATCTGGCTTTGTGTTGATCTAGTCTCTAGCCTTTCCCCGTTGACCCAATTAAAGATGCCAGTACATCTGTAATGACAGGGAAAGCATGGCGATATGTCCACGGAGAGTAGTTGTGAACTTCTCTTCTCTCGCCAATGGTGGTCGTCTAATAACATTTTCTATGGCGTTTTAGCAAGCTGTCGGTGACGAACAGACCTGCCATTCTTGAAAAAAAAAAAACAGACCTGCCGAGTGAGCTATTTTATTTTCAGAGATCTTCGAAACTTGCTACGCAAATGGAGGCCAACCAGCCAGCAGCACGCGACAGCAGCCGAGACTGTGAGATCGCCATGGACGTTCTCGACCCTCGGCCGCCTCCTATTGGATGCATATGTGGTAAGAAATGATTAAGTGATCTTTGCATGGCCGCATAATTTCCAGATAAAAATGGCATGCACTATTGATTTACAATATCAAAACAACAATGCAAGTGCACTAAAACCAGAAGGTGATAGCAGTCCTCGTCCTCTGTTTTGGAGCTCGTTTCCATGAATTATCTCGAGCATAATGTTCCGGAGTAGCTTCTTTCCGCTGACCTGCCACCGGCTACGACATGTCGGCACCAGGATTTTTTTTAGTATTGATTATGTTCTTTTTAATTTCGGTCGTGCTCAGCATGGTCGTTAGTTCCGTTAAAGAAAAAAAGCATGTTAGTCAGTTGGTCCTTTGCTCTGGCCCATTCTAGCGCACATCCCGGCAACAGCAAGCAGCCCATCAGCCCATGGTCCAGGAACGTAGGCAGGCACCAGCAGAGAGTCGAATCCGTCTATGGTACCCATCGCCGATTTTTTAACCGATCGGGATCTTGCGTTGCTTGATGCGCCGTTTTTTTTTTTACCGATTGTGCGATTAGACGTTCGACGTACCATGTCGTTAAGACATACGGCCTCCGTTTCTAAATATAAGATGTTTTAGCATTTGTCCACATTCACATATATGTAGATGTATGTAGACATATTTTAGTGTGTATGCACACTCATTTTAGTATGCACCTAGACAACACGTTGAAGAGCTAAAACGTCTTATATATTGGAACGGAGGGAGTACTATATAGTAGAGATTTATCATTTTCAATATACTTCATTATTAAATTGTAGATACCCAAAGTGAGTTATGTCAATTTTTTCATTTAAATCTATATGCTTTATATTATTTGGACATATACTGCTTTTCCATACGTAAAAATGGTATATTGAAAAAACCGAGGACTCTGGTGATTTTTTTCATACTACTTGTACTAAGACATCTTAGAATAATTAATGAGGTAGATAAAAAATAAAAATAAATGTATAATACACTGTATGTGAGGTATTTTGATATAGGAGTATGTACACCTAGGAGTAGTCCATAGAAAAATATAGTTATTTGTTCCTTTATTCCTTTACAAGTAGAAATATGTTTTTACATATCATTTTAATAATGGAAAATATACATTTATTGCAAAACAAGTGCTTCTGTATCTGAAAAGAAAAAATCATTTATTTTTTAGCATATTCGTATTTTTGAAAGATTTTTTCTAAACTATAAAATATATATTATTGTTTAAGAAAAATAACGTTCATTTCATTAATAGAAATGTCCATGTTTCTCAAAACAATATGAGTTGTGCACAAATTATTATAAATGAAATAAAATTTATAAATAATTAAAGCCACAAATATAAAATATAAGTGAAAGTAATGCAAAAGTATTTATATATCTATGGAAAATATACATTTTTTGTAAGAGAAAAGCAAATTGATAAAAATTAAAAATCAATGATAAATAAAATGAGAAAAAAAATGATGCAGACTTCTGATTCCTTTATATTATGTTTTTATCTCAGTCCTTTCGAAGGGTTCAAAGTGATCTAAATTGTTTAGCTTATCAATGAAGTCGATCGTCATAGATTGTTCTTATTTCACATAGGTTTACTTTCCACCAGATTTGATGCAATTGTTTTTTACGAAACACAACAAACTGTTGATTTCATCGATTAATAAGGGAGAGAGTTTCAATTACAAAGCTGGCAAGGCTGCCGGAAACAAATGAAAAGAAAAAGCGACACAAAGAACTGAAACAAGTTAATAATCGATATTTTTATATTGTACTTTACACCAGCTCTTGTAAAATAACATGTTTGAAAAAAATCTGACCAAAATACTTATCCTAAAGACTAGTAATCGATCACTGCTTTTCAAATGCACACAAGTTTCTCTCACATGTAACCAATTAGGTAACAACCGGCGTGCAAATCTTAGGCAGCTACATTGATAATATGTAACTCAGATCCTCCTGTTATGTAGCTTCATAAATAATCCGAAGAAAAATTATTTAAATTTGTTGTTTAGCTTTCATGGATTGATCCGCTAAACCCATGTTTGTTCCAATGATAAACCGGGAACCAACGAAACCCAACCATCAAGCCACCTCGGTCCATAGGCCCAGCCAAGCCAGCAAACCCACTCGGCATACCAAAATAAAAAACACATGGGGCGTTTTCACTTTTCACCCATCGACTACATCTGCTAAACGTGTAACTCTGCCCTACTTTTCTTTTTGAACTTACCACACTTTGGTAGTTGCAGATTGTATCAATACTCGATTTAAGATGTTCATAGGGATCTTTTAGCTTAGCAACATCTGTCGAAACTGAATCAAAAAAATAACAAGACCGGAGGGGGGACTCCACCCCGGTTTTGTCATTAAGGTAGAAGTGAGGAGTCGAAGCCGGGACCTGGCCCTTATGCGCTTATGCACGGCTACCACTAGTCCACGGAAGAATTCTCGTCGAAACTGAATCGGAATTTGTACAATTTTGTTCTAATGAACACAACCTTCAGAGTGATATACCACATATATTCGAACTGTCCAGTATTAAAGATGGTGAATTTACACATGCAAAAGCATTTACAGATACATATGCCGATGTTTTTCCTTTGTACAAAATGATATGGGAGATGCAATTCTACGAGCGCCCCATTCACGGTATGCAACTCAAAATATAATTGACGTGGTAGGTCGTTTGTTTCAGTTACAAGTAGTGGCCACACTCCATGGTTCGCTAGAAGGGGAATTGCGGTATCATCATGTTACTTCCGATATCCAGAATCCCACCCTGCTCAATTATCTGAACATGCAAGATCAAGAAGACATTATGATGTTACTTTCTTAGATCAATAACTGATTTAAGAGACGAGATACATCATTTTTGTTAACACAAAATAGTGTTTCGGATTTCTTGGGGGTTATTTTGTAGAGTCTGTATAGTTCATCAGAACAGTGTGGGCCTCTTATTTTGTGATCCAACGATCTACTACACTAGATTTCGTATAGTATATTGAGGCCACATGAGGAATTTTCGGTAGTTCGGCGTTAAAAATTATGCATTTGTGTTCTAGTTGTAGCTGGTTTCCCTACCTACAAGAGCGGCATGGAGGGATGCAAGTTTGTTTTTAAGAAACTGACCCGTTCCCATATGTAAATTAATTGCTTTATTTTGTAATTGACTATTCACTCTAGTGCTACATCCCTTTTCTCAGTGGCTGAAACGTAACTACCCACTTGCATTCCTTCTTTGTAAGGTGCTCTGGTTGGTTCGTAAACGGCATCACTAATCCTCAACTCATTCGTCAACACTAATCCTCTCAACGAGCGTCTTTTTTTACAATGTTAAGCAATTGGATGATTAAGGTACCGTTTCTTGAAGTATATCGTTGGCAGCCTTCAGTACGCCTTCCTGCCAAACAGAGACACAAAAATGTAGTGGTGAATGGAGCTGGCTATGTTTATGTTCCCACATTTTAGCTCAAGAATATACATAGAGGAATAAAATTATACAGAAACCTGGTTCTTGAGGATCTCAATCTCCCTAGACATGATCTGCATCTGCTCAGCAGAAAACAAAAAAAGTATGTTAAAAAAATAACCATTTCTGTTTTTTGTTTGTTTGTGCATGTGCAGAGAAGGACATGGATGCTTACCTTTGTAGAGCGAATGTTGTGTGCCCAAATTTCAAGACTACTCTCCAAGGCATGCAGCTCATGAGAATTCATGTGGTCTATATTATTTGTTGCTCCATACATGTACCTGCATGGATGCTTACCTTTAACAATCAATCTTGTGCCAAATATTACTTCTGTGCCTGCACCTTCATAATCTTTCCGAACATTTTTAATGGATTCTTACTAGTTTTTAATATGGAACATCAGCCTATATATTACTTTTATTTGTTTTTATAAACACCCTTCGAAAAAAACACCGTTTTCAAAACTATCGACTGTAAACAATTAATACAATAGATTAGTGTATCACACAGCGTAATTTTTCGTTTTAAATCGTTAAATTAGTATAAGTTTAATTTTTTTATCAGTTGTTCAGATAGAAGACATGTAACGCAGCTGATTACCTTAAGCCTTTTTGAAGCAAGTCAATTTCATGCTTTAACAGCAGTACCTCTTGTTGTATTACCTGCAACGAGAAAATAATGCAAACACTTAATACTATAGTACTAAACGTAACACTGCATATTATTGTCCTGTCGAATATAATGTAGCTACAATTTAGGCGCATAGTGTTATGAAATTTCAAATTAGTGAGCTGAATTAAAATGCCATCAGTAATTGGCCTCGGAAAGTCTCATGAACATACTACATTTTACAATACCTTTGCGACGTTATTTGATGTTACGAGATAAATCATGTGATCTCTGCTCTGCTGACCTGAGGGTTGTTCTGGTTGCTACTTTCACCTTGTGCTTCCATGCTGCTACCGTTGTACCTCTCAATTATGCCTTGCATGTCCCTAATACATATCAGCCACAAAACGTATTATGAACAACTCAAAACAAAGATATCATGTAGAGTGGGCTTTGGATCACTTAACAAGACAGAGATACAGACCCGTTGGTGGCTAGCTCATACATCATGCCACGAGGAGAGAACACCATGACACCGATGTCAGCATCGCACAAAACAGATAGCTCCTTGGCCTTCTTGAGGAGGCACATCCGCCGCTTGCAGAAGCTGACCTGCCGGTGCACTGGGTTTTCTATCCTTCTCATATGAACCTTACCACGGGCCATTACTATCCTTTTGTCACCACCTCCCCACTTGTTTGGACTAGCTTCTGAGGTCGTTGGAACTAAACTCTGGATCTTCCTCTCGCATTTGAGGCTGCAAATGATGTCCGGGAGGTGAGCATTTTATAGGAGCTCCTGAGCACAAGGAATAGTTGGTAGGACGGTCTTTGCAGATTGCAAAGGGTCAAGCAAATATCGTTGTAGTGATTCACAAAGATGCTCCAATATCTACCTTGACAAGGGTTATAGGTTATAGAATTTCTCAAAGTGTATACAATTCCTTTTAATAAAGAAAATCCATGTTGCTTGTCCTTGATTTATAGGTTATAGAATTTCTCAAAGTGTATACAATTCCTTTTAATAAAGAAAATCCATGTTGCTTGTCCTTGATCACACTAAATATATATAGTGAGGAATATGCCTCAAGTAAGGGCTTTTACACTTTACATTGTAAATAATTTGTTCTACATGGCAATGACAGACAAGCATTTTAAACTCTAGCATTCTACCATTTCCCTTTCTTGTATATTCATCTTCGCTATGGAGCCATCTGACTAAAGAACGATGAAAAAATGAACGAGGACGATAGATTCGACAGTATTCTGAAGATTTAGATGGACGTGTGTATCATTTTGATGCCAAAAAACTAATCTGAAATTTTAGAAAGAAAATGTACACTTCTATGTTTGTCAGGCCACTACATGTTAGAGTTATGATTTCATAAAACCCTATTTCCCTTTTTCTTTCCATGGCTCCATCTCTTATACAAATCCAACAACAGACAAAAGTGTATAGTACAGCTATTATTGTCAACAAGGTTCCTATCTTCAAGTTTGCTTGGAATAACCGAAAAGAATGTCCAATGAAAATGTCTGTCGTGATAAGCGAGTCACAGTTAGTGATCAATTGTTCAGTACAGGGTAGATTTCCTTAGTTCACTTTGTAGACCCAAACTAGGTGATGCCAGTATCCCTGAATTGGCCCATAATAAGAAATTAAAGCAGGAAAGCATGGCAAGAAGCATGCAGCCTTGCAGGTGGCAGGCAGAATAAAAAAAGTGCATGCAGAAGTAAAGCAAAACTTGTGATTGACAAAAAGTATGCTTACTATGTCCAATTGGCTAATAATCACGATGACAGTTTACAATGGCCACCCCTTTAGTGGATACTACCTTGGAATGTCTTTAGAACCAGATTCCAGACCAGTTGTCTTAGTATTGTTAGAATTAATCGAGGTGATTAGTCACATCTTCGAGGAGCAACTTGCACTGATCTCCTGAACGACGCATCCTCGGCCACATGCACGCTACGGTGTTCCGCAAAACCCTTGGAGGGAGAATATGTGGAATGAAAATGGAGGTTGTGCGCGGCTGTTGGCAACTGCCAATGGAATAGGGGGTGCAGTAATATGATAATAACATGGAAGCAAGATTTATGTTCCTTTGGTGCCGTGCATGCATCGCCGCAACGGCTTTATTAGGCCACCCAAGGCTAGCCCTATGGAAAAAGACATGCTTCAGTCTCGACTATCCATGGCTGGCTATCAAAGATCTATGCATGAGACTGCAGGCAGCTTTGATGAAAATGATAGACGTAAATCAGTTCTCGGGTCTCCAAAGAAACAATAGTACCTGGGACATGGCTTCTTAAAGCTCAATGTCGACGCTAGCTTTGACGCTGGCACTGCCATGAGCGGAGGGAGGTGTACAAATTAATGCACACCCATTATTTTTGGCAAAAGCTTTATATCTATGTCTAATTTACATATAGAGCAATATACATCATATAAATTATGAGAAATATGAGTAAAACTGTGAGTTTAGTGTAATCTGTACACCCATTGTTCATACACCGGCTTCCCCACTGGGTACTGCGAGAGCGTCGAGGGTGATTTACTGCTATGTGAGGTGGGTTACTTGGTCTGCTCGGGTGCTAGATTATTCAAAACTGGCGGTGCAGAGATAGCAAAAATAATGGGCTGGTTACATCTAAACTGTATGAGCAATATCTTGGCCATCTGGAGGTAATCAATCCATCAAAATTGTCCATGCCTCTTTTGAGATGCTTTGTCCTGCGATAAACAAAAAAAAGAATCATCATGGATTTTAATATTCTACTTTTTTTTGATAAAAGGATTTTATTACTTAAAATGTTTAAGCATTACACCCGGCCTCTGCATAACTAGGATGCACACAGCCACAGTTCACCAGTTCACCAAAATCTAAGACAGAAATAAAAAGGCGAATTACATATCATGATGAGAAATTGTAAAGACGCCTATGCTGGTGGTAGGTCTATCCGGAGACTATATGGCCATCCATGCTGGGAGAATAACTCCCTCGCCGCGGCCTCCAAACGCAACGCCACCTCCAAAAACAAGTCTCGGTGCTCCACACGTTGCAGGGCCGACCATGTTCGTAACGTTGCTGTGCACCGGTAGATAACCTGCATAACAGAAGCATTTTTATCGTTAAAAACCTTGTCATTTCTACATAGACAGAGCGACCAAATAACGGCAATCGCTCCCACCCTTCTAAAGAGTTTAAACCTATGGTCCACACCGTTTAGCCAATTGCCAAAAATGTTTGCAATGCTACGCGGGGATGTAAGGTATAACCTATCTGGATGGCTGACCATATAGACCTAGCAAACTCGCACTGGAAGAATAAATGTGTAATAGTCTCGTCGTGCTGACAAAAGACGCACTTTTTACTTCCGTGCCAATTGCGTTTGACAAGGTTATCTTTTGTAAGAATTACTCCTCGACGAAGATACCACGCAAACACTTTCGTTTTTAGCGGGATCTTCATCTTCCAAATTTTATTGTTATCTTTAATATCAAC
The DNA here is from genome assembly GCA_947311845.1 of Poa pratensis. Classification (NCBI taxonomy): domain Eukaryota; kingdom Viridiplantae; phylum Streptophyta; class Magnoliopsida; order Poales; family Poaceae; genus Poa; species Poa pratensis. The sequence goes on along the minus strand of CAMZMU010000069.1, from coordinate 1,594,626 downwards.
TGGAATTTGAGGTAGGATTAAGACTCTATACATAGAATCAACCGAGAATTTGCCATTCTTCATAAGATTCCAACGAAATTTATCTGGACCTTCCGTCAATTGGATGGGTTCCAATCAGAGAATCAAAGCATTCCAAGATACTTGTGTGGCGCCCCGACCGCGGAACTATACAGTGATGCTGTGTGTCACCGGTTAAGCGATACAAACGGAGGTTATGGGTTTACCAATCCCCGGCCAAAACCTTTGGCAGGTGTTGCTCGGTATGGATCATCGGCAACGCAACACCCCGATTGATGCCTTAACGCAAGCACAACTATCAATGCATAATAGAGAGATAAATACTTGTAGAACAACTGGCACATTACAGACTCTACGACTCAAAGCATTATAGTTCAACTCTTATAATAGAGAAAGATAGCAAATATTACAACCAGAGGTCACATACCCAACAGTACCTCATGCGGAAGCGAAATAGGTTGTTCTAAACAACAAGATCCAAATTATGGCCTAAGAGGCCTACAGATAAACATTCCCAGCACCAGCTGTCCCGGAGATGTCCCAAGCTGCCACCTGGGAACCCCAGACTACTCGTCGACTTCCACAAAGAACCCACATTCAAGGTCGATGAAGTCCTCCTCTGAAACAAAGCAAACGACATTGAGTTCGACGAACTCGCAAGATTAAGTATAGAGCTTTAGCTCGATGAGGCTTTCAAAGTTTTATGGCTGTTTTGCATAAAGCTGATTTTATTTCATAAAAACATACTCCATGGCATCGACTAATCAGAATATTTTTAAAAGGGGTAAGGAGTAACTCTTTTCTTCTGATCATCTTCAACAACCACCACCATCAAACACTGCACCTATCTACTAAGGCACCTCCCTGAATCACCCTCGAGGAAGCCAACCTTGCATTCTTGGTAGTACCTTTAGTACTCAGGTTTTAATCATTCCGTTCAAGTTTTCTATGGTCTCTGAATCCGTCACCAAGTCGTCCGTAACCGGGGACACGGCTTTTTGAAAAGATTTACCCTGCAGGGGTGTACTGTTTTTAACCACCGATACCGTCCGGCTCATTGCCTATGCAATTAGCTCTCTTCCGGGGAAAGCCGGCTGAGTGGGAGCGGCTACAACCTTTACCTTGCTTGAGACTAACCCAAGCTCATCAGTGAGGACGGGACAGGTTCAGTGCCTCCAACACCCTGCCCCGTGGCCACTCATTTTCCTAAACACCACCATCCTCATCCCAGTCCTGGCCACCATCTTCACGCACGCGCAAATGGAAGCTCAAACTAGAGGACCCTGGCTAGCCCCGCCCAAGTTAGTCGGTCGATAGGGATTCCATATGTCCCACCGATGGAAGCACACTCAGTCTTGGCTCGAAGGGGAGAACTCAAAATTAGGTGGCGAGAACGAGACAACCCACCACATCCATGTGGCCTCTCATCCCCGCCTTTAAGCATGTTTATTATCAGTATCCACATTTCTCCACCATCATCCGGACATTCCGTCAACAATTCCAACAACGAAATATCCACCGGACAACTAAGCATTTAACTAAGCATGGCTAAGCATATACATAACATAGTTAAGTAACTCAGGCCAACAAACAATCCTATGGATATTAGGAAGGAACAGGTAATGGCATCGGAAACATAATGCAACTATAGGATACTCTAATCCAACCAAATTGACATTTGGAACCGCATGCAATATTATAGTGGAGAAAATATTTGCGGAGAACATAGGAGGAGACATGCTCAGGGGGGGGGGGGGGGGGGGGGAGGGATTACGCTTGCCTTGCTCAGCAGGCTGGTAATACTGGTCGTCAGGGTATTGCGGTGGAACCCCGACAGCTTGATCTATCGATGCATAAAAACACCGGAAAGAACACAATCAAATACCACACCATATAAAACAAGTGCAATGCACAAGGACATGATGATATGACATTTTAAATGCACCATAAAAGCTTTGAACATGACCAACAAGTTAAATGGGTCCCCATTATATTTATTGCATTATTTGGAATAATTCCCCATATATAAACTTAATGGAATTAGCCATCCTTGAAAAGTACAGTACTGAAATATTGACTAAAAATGCATGCAATTGATGTTTCTGGATACCTCATCATTTTGTGAGCATTTTGATATAAGGAACACATTTTTCTGATTAACCAATTTAAAGTCATTGCATTTTCAATATTTAGTTTAGTACTGCCATTTTATTAAATTCCATTAAACATCAAAGAAATTAAGTATTCAAGTGTGGAGAAGTGTTGAATCATGAATTACATAACTTACTGAACATTTTTGTAGGTCAAAGTATCATTTTGGATCATTATTTAAAGAGTTATTGATTTTTCCATTATTAATTCTTTTCTGCCATTTTCATACAGTACAAGAAAACAGTCATTTACAATATTTATTTGAACAAGAATCTGATGTCACAACATTGGGTTTGTTCCCCTGGTCATTTAGAGACCAAGTTTGCAATTTTCTGATCTATAAATAAAAAGGTATGAATTTCCCAAAATGCATTCCTTTTCTGCCATTTTTCTTATTCTAATAAAACATCAAATAAACTAATTTATTTGGATGTGTAAGTTATGCCAATAGACAGGTTGTCTTTTTCTGAACATTTTGATATCTTGTTTGCACTTTTTGGACCAGTATTTCAAGAGATATGGATTTTACAAGTTTAAATTTGAATCTGCCTTTTCTTTTAATTTCCAGAAAAACCTAACCGAACCTTTTTACACACGGGGGCTGGCTACCCCGTGCCACTAACGTGTGGGTCCTAGCACCACGGTGGCGTCCACGCAAGCACGCGCGGCCCACGACGGGTTTGACCACGGCCGTGCCAGGACCAGCGCGTTCTGGGCGCGGTGGCCGCGGCGGCGACGCGCACGGCTCCGGCGGAGGAGCACGCGCGGGGACACACTAAGGGCGGCATTCGACGCGCACAGCTACGGGCTACCTACTGGCGGCGCACAGACCAAATGGTCGCCGGCAAATGCTCCGGCGACGAGCTACGGCGGAGAGGCGCTACGGTCTACGACGGAGTCTACGGCTACACGACGAACCAGAGGGAGATGGAGGGGACGGAGATGTCCAGAAGGACTGTGAGCTCACCCTCGACGCGTGGGTAAGCTTGGATTGTACGGAGGTGGCCGGAGGCGATGGCGAGCTTCCTCGAAGTGCGGCGGCCGGAGCAGAGGAAGACGAGCAAGAAGGCGGCGATCCTGGCTCCCCTCTTCGATTCCTCGTGCAGGGAAGGAGAACAGGTCACGGCGGTGGCGGTGGCTATCTTCGATCTGCTCGGGGAGGCCTGGAACGGCGGCGATGTGGCGGCGGAGCTCAGCTATGGCTCAGCCATGGCGGCTAGGGTTAGGGTTAGGGTTCGGGGAGAGGGCAGCGAGAGAGGGCGTCTGGGGGCTCCTCTTATGCAGGGTCCAGGAGGCGTGGATCAGTACGGCGGCGAGCGAGCTGGTGCGTCGCGAGCAATGGCTCAGCACGCGGTCGCTACAGGGAGAAGACGGCGATTTTCCAGAAAACCCCCTGGAAGACTTTTCCCTATCACAACTAGGTCCTTTGCTGTTTCTTTTTAAAAACCAGTAGCATTTCCAGGATTTTATTGAGGCACTTAAACAAATTACAAAAATCTTAGAAAATTCATGTAGCCTTCCCATCACATGTAGAAGCACCACAAAAATTGGTGTTGCAAAATAAAATGTTTTGAGCAACATTTGTTCATCAAGTTGGATTATGGTATTTTTGGTTAAAACCCAAATGAATTTACTTTAGAATTTTTAAAGCAAGTGAAAAATATTTATTTTGAACTCTTGGAACTTCCTTGACAAATGTGGATTAGCATTTGTATTTGTGTTTGCCAGAAACAAGAACATTTGGAATTGCAATGATTGAATTTAATTGGTGCCCTTGTTTCCATTTGTTTTAATTTGTTTTCATCACTTGGTTTTAACTTGAGAACTTAAACCAATGATGCCATGATGCATGCATGAAGAGAAAAGTGAAAATTTGGTTCAAATTTTATAGTACCAAAAGTGTGGCTGTTACAAGTCTACCCCCCTTACAGGAATCTCGTCCTGAGATTCTAGGATTGCGGAAGGAAGTCGGGATACTCCTCACGAAGACTAGACTCCCTTTCCCAGGTTGTTTCTTCTTCGGAATGGTTAGACCACTGGATCTTGAGGAACCTTGTGGACTTGTTACGAGTCTTCCTTTCTGCTTCATCTAGGATACGAATAGGATGCTCGCGATAAGTGAGATCTTCCTGGATGTCCATCTCCTCATGATTGACTCCATGAATAGGATCTTTGAAACAACGGCGAAGTTCGGATACGTGAAACACATCATGCACATTTGGGAAGATTACCAGTAACTCCAACTGATAAGAAAGATCTCCTCGCTTGGCCAGAACGGTGAAAGGGCCAACATAGCGAGGGGCCAATTTTCCCTTGATCCCGAAGCGGCGAATGCCACGAAGTGGAGAGACGCGGAGATACGCCTTGTGTCACGCCCCGAGACCCGGCCCGGTAGAATGACAGCCGCCGCGCGCCTATAGACCCGAAAGTCTATACACGCGCAAGGCGTAGAGAAGCAGGATAAACCAGCACAGTGGATCACAGACAGCTCATTTACTCATTTTTACAGGATTATTACAATTACAGGAATAAATTCTCTAGTCGCATCCCACCCACTGGTCCAGCCTACTCCTCGGAGTACGACGAAGTCTTCCGCTGCGAACTCTGATAACATACAAAAACAGGGGAAGCAAGGGTGAGTACAACAGGAGTTATACTCAGCAAACAATTCATACACTTTCATATACTTTGTAAAATACACTAGGTTTTCGAAATACCAGTAAAACATTGTGTGGTTAAGTAGTTAATCAGATTAAAACACATGGTGCCACACATGAAAGTGAGTTTCCCTACCCGGAAATCACAGGGGTGAATATCCACGCTTTTACACTCTTAAGAGGGGTACTCCGTCATCGACAGCCTCGCCCAGAACCACACAGGATTCCAGAACGAGCAGAGCCCTTTCACCCGCTCGGACACCGGACACCCTGACCTACTCGATGTCAGTCGCTCCTACGGATCCATCACCGACACTTTCCATTCAAGGGCCGCCCCTCACGGAGAGCTCAGACAGTCCCATACCTGTACTGTGACCGGTACAATACGATCACCTTCGTAGCACCAAGTTTACTTTATGAAAACGTTGTGCTCATTTGCATGTCAACTATACGTGCTAAGCCCGACTCGTACCGGTGGCTCCTACGGATCCATCACCGTAACGACATCAGCGCATTAGCCCGTATATCAACACAAAGCTCGTACCACTCTGGGTATCACGCAGTATTCAATCAAAGTATACTCTACAAAATATATGAGAGAGATAAGAATCGCTTGCCTCGGTTAGCTATGCCGTAGCCATCAAATAACACTGACGAAAACTCCAGCGACTAGCCCATGCGCACACACAGTAGCCAAAGAACACCAGCACGAAGAATGGTGTTCCAGACCCTCTACTCGTCGGCTAACTCAACTCTCTCTCTATAATTCTGCAGCGTCTCCGTATGCGTATTCTCGGTTCCTCCGAAAAGACCTGCTCGCTCTCAGTTCTTCTCTCACTCTTCCTCCGGTCTCTCCCCATGCTCTCTCGATGGATTTGTGTGTGTAGAGTGAGGAGTATAGAAGCAGCAGCTAGCTATTTATAGGTGGAGGCAGTGCACACGCTGGACAAAAAAAAATCAGCTGGACAGAAAAATATCTGCCAACCGCCGTCGCTGCTAAGGAAGCAAATGAGCAGCTCTCATTTGCTCACTCCCTCACGCGTGGCAAAGACCTAACCGTCTGCTCATTTGCTCACTCCCTCACGCGTGGCAAAGACCTAAACGTTAACCACCATGCACAGCTCCACGTACGACCTGACTCAGGCATCTAAGCTTCATCTAGACGCTGGCCACGTCAGGTCCTCATGCACAGCTCCACGTACGACCTGACTCAGGCATCTAAGCTTCATCTAGACGCTGGCCACGTCAGGTCCTCAAGGGCAAACAGCTCACGCTGCTAGTGTAGGCATGCATGCAAGGTTCAGTGCATCATCCACATGCACTCACGCACCACTACTACTACCAGCTAGCTAGCTTCAACAATTAGTACTACTAGCTAACGATCAAGCACAAGCAAAGTCAGCTCGATCAGCTTTATTTTCTTGTAAGCAGGTTTTAACACTATAAAATTAGCACACACAAATAAGTATAAACAAAATATTTAGAAGTCAAATATTATTTTATCCAAATACTTAATAACTCAAAAATCCTGGATATTACATCCTCCCCACCTTATAAGAATTTCGTCCCCGAAATTCAACACAAAAACTTACAAACAATTTTAAACTATCATGTAAGATTTTATCAAAAAACTTTTTGTCAGTCAATCAAACAACCAATCTAGCGGACAACAATCAACGGTTAGTCGCAACTAATGTTCTACCCATATGGCCCCACGTCTCCTAACATGAGCTCTGATACCACTTTAACTGTCACGCCCCGAGACCCGGCCCGGTAGAATGACAGCCGCCGCGCGCCTATAGACCCGAAAGTCTATACACGCGCAAGGCGTAGAGAAGCAGGATAAACCAGCACAGTGGATCACAGACAGCTCATTTACTCATTTTTACAGGATTATTACAATTACAGGAATAAATTCTCTAGTCGCATCCCACCCACTGGTCCAGCCTACTCCTCGGAGTACGACGAAGTCTTCCGCTGCGAACTCTGATAACATACAAAAACAGGGGAAGCAAGGGTGAGTACAACAGGAGTTATACTCAGCAAACAATTCATACACTTTCATATACTTTGTAAAATACACTAGGTTTTCGAAATACCAGTAAAACATTGTGTGGTTAAGTAGTTAATCAGATTAAAACACATGGTGCCACACATGAAAGTGAGTTTCCCTACCCGGAAATCACAGGGGTGAATATCCACGCTTTTACACTCTTAAGAGGGGTACTCCGTCATCGACAGCCTCGCCCAGAACCACACAGGATTCCAGAACGAGCAGAGCCCTTTCACCCGCTCGAACACCGGACACCCTGACCTACTCGATGTCAGTCGCTCCTACGGATCCATCACCGACACTTTCCATTCAAGGGCCGCCCCTCACGGAGAGCTCAGACAGTCCCATACCTGTACTGTGACCGGTACAATACGATCACCTTCGTAGCACCAAGTTTACTTTATGAAAACGTTGTGCTCATTTGCATGTCAACTATACGTGCTAAGCCCGACTCGTACCGGTGGCTCCTACGGATCCATCACCGTAACGACATCAGCGCATTAGCCCGTATATCAACACAAAGCTCGTACCACTCTGGGTATCACGCAGTATTCAATCAAAGTATACTCTACAAAATATATGAGAGAGATAAGAATCGCTTGCCTCGGTTAGCTATGCCGTAGCCATCAAATAACACTGACGAAAACTCCAGCGACTAGCCCATGCGCACACACAGTAGCCAAAGAACACCAGCACGAAGAATGGTGTTCCAGACCCTCTACTCGTCGGCTAACTCAACTCTCTCTCTATAATTCTGCAGCGTCTCCGTATGCGTATTCTCGGTTCCTCCGAAAAGACCTGCTCGCTCTCAGTTCTTCTCTCACTCTTCCTCCGGTCTCTCCCCATGCTCTCTCGATGGATTTGTGTGTGTAGAGTGAGGAGTATAGAAGCAGCAGCTAGCTATTTATAGGTGGAGGCAGTGCACACGCTGGACAAAAAAAAATCAGCTGGACAGAAAAATATCTGCCAACCGCCGTCGCTGCTAAGGAAGCAAATGAGCAGCTCTCATTTGCTCACTCCCTCACGCGTGGCAAAGACCTAACCGTCTGCTCATTTGCTCACTCCCTCACGCGTGGCAAAGACCTAAACGTTAACCACCATGCACAGCTCCACGTACGACCTGACTCAGGCATCTAAGCTTCATCTAGACGCTGGCCACGTCAGGTCCTCAAGGGCAAACAGCTCACGCTGCTAGTGTAGGCATGCATGCAAGGTTCAGTGCATCATCCACATGCACTCACGCACCACTACTACTACCAGCTAGCTAGCTTCAACAATTAGTACTACTAGCTAACGATCAAGCACAAGCAAAGTCAGCTCGATCAGCTTTATTTTCTTGTAAGCAGGTTTTAACACTATAAAAATTAGCACACACAAATAAGTATAAACAAAATATTTAGAAGTCAAATATTATTTTATCCAAAATACTTAATAACTCAAAAATCCTGGATATTACACCTTGTCCCCAATTTCATAATGGATCTCCTGGTGATGCTTGTCATAGTAACTCTTCTGCCTAGACTAGGCAATCTTCAGATTCTCTCATATGATTCTCACCTTCTCTTCAGCTTCATTGATAAAATCCGGACCAAAGAGTGCCCTCTCTCCGGTCTCGGACCAATTTAGCGGAGTTCGGCATTGTCTTCCATACAGAACCTCGAATGGGGCCATACCCAGACTAGCTTGATAGCTATTGTTGTAGGAGAACTCTGTGAAGAGGAGATACTTCTCCCAATCTTTGCCAAAGGAGATTACACATGCCGGAGCATGTCCTCCAGAACTTGGTTCACCCTTTCGGTCTGACCATCAGTTTGAGGGTGGAAAGCGGTGCTAAAGTTGAGACGGGTTCCCATGGCTTGTTGGAAACTAGTCCAGAACCTGGAGGTGAACAGACTTCCACGATCAGAGATTATCTTCTTGGGAACGCCGTGAAGTACTACGATCCTAGAAGCATACAGATCTGCCAACTTAGCAGCTGTGATGTCCACACGAACAGGGAGGAAGTGAGCCACTTTTGATAACCGATCAATGATTACCCAGATGGCATCATTTCCCTTAGGAGACTTCGGCAGTCCAGTAATGAAATCCATACCAATTTCATCCCATTTCCACTCAGGGACTGCAATAGGGCGAAGAGTGCCGGCAGGCCTTTGATGTTCAGCCTTTACCCTACGACAGGTGTCGCATTCAGCAACATACTTGGCGACTTCCCGTTTCATACGAGTCCACCAGAATCGTTGTCGAGGTCTTGGTACATTTTGGTACTACCGGGATGAATCGAGAGAGGTGATTCATGAGCTTCTTGGAGGATCAGCTCCCTCAAATTCCGGTTCTTTGGCACTACCAGACGGTCACCAAAGTAAACGGCTCCGGATTCATCCTCTGAGAAACATTTGGCCTTCCCGCTAGCGATGTTCTCCTTGATATGAAGGATACCCTCATCCTGCTTTTGAGCATCCTTAATCTGGTCTTCAAGAGTAGACTTGATCTCCAGATTGGCAAGGTAGCCAGAGGGAACAATTTCCAGGTTCAAACGGGCGAACTCTTTACAGAGAGCAGGTTGAGCCTTTTCAATCATCAGATTGTTGCAATAGGACTTCCGACTTAGCGCGTCAGCCACGACGTTGGCTTTGCCGGGTTGATAGTTCAGACTCACATCATAGTCCTTGATTAACTCTAACCAACGCTTTGCCTGAGATTTAAATCTGGCTGTGTGAAGAGGTACTTCAGACTCTTATGATCCGAGAAAATCTCGCAACGGTTACCAAACAGGTATGGTCTCCACTGCTTCAGAGCATAAACAACAGCGGCAAGTTCCAGATCATGAGTAGGGTAATTGTGCTCATGCGGCTTCAGTTGGCGAGAAGCATACGCCACCACATGGCCCTCTTGCATTAATACACAGCCCAAGCCTTGCAGGGAGGCGTCACAGAAGACGACGAAATCCTTGCTGGTGTCCGGCAGGACGAGCACAGGAGCAGACGTGAGTTTGGCTTTCAGTGTTTTGAAGCTCTCTTCAGCTTTGTCCGTCCATCGAACTTTTTACCCTTCTTGAGAAGGTCAGTCAGGGCCTTGGCTATCTTGGAGAAACCTTCGATGAATCGGCGGTAGTAACCCGCCAATCCGAGAAAGCTACGAATGTCCTTGACTGACATTGGAGTTTTCCAGTCCAGAATAGATTGAATCTTGTCGGGAATGACTGCCACACCATTAGCGGATATCACATGACCAAGGAAGACAAGTTTATCCAACCAGAACTCACACTTGGAGAACTTGGCATAAAGACGGTGTTCACGAAGTCGTGTCAGAACCAACCGAAGGTGTTCATCATGCTCTTCGTCGGTTTTAGAATAACGAGGATGTCATCGATGTAGATGACGACGAACTTGTCGAGATAATCCATGAAGACAGAGTTCATGAGCCTCATGAAGGTAGCTGGAGCATTGGTGAGGCCGAAGGACATGACAGTATACTCATATAGGCCATAGCGAGTAACGAATGCCGTCTTTGGGATATCCTCCTTTCTGATCTTTATCTGATGGTACCCTGACCTCAGATCCATCTTGGAGAATACCGTTGCACCAGCTAACTGATCTAACAGATCATTGATCCGGGAATAGGATACTTGTTCTTGATTGTCACCGCATTCAACGGCCTATAATCAGAGACCAAACGAGGAACGGTTGAATCCCTCTTCTTGACAAAGAGTACCGGACAACCCCAAGGTGAACTGCTAGGCTGAATGAAATCCTTCGCTAACAGCTCATCAATTGCTCCTTCAACAGAGCCAACTCTTCCACCGGCATACGGTAGGGTTTCTTGGAAATCGGAGCAGTACCCGGCATCAACTCTATGACAAACTCCACACATCGATCAGGGGGCATGCCAGGCAAATCTTCCGGGAACACATCCGGGAAGTCACACACCACGTGTATTTCATGTATTTCAGGAGGGGATTCGCCTTCCATAAAGTAAAGGCGGATCTCTGGTGAGAGGGGAATGACTGAAGATGGAGGTCTTGATAGTGCAGACCAATACTCTACAATGTCGCCGGAAGAAGTGGTCACAGTAATGGTCTTCGCCGCACAATCGAGATTAGCCCGGTATTTTACTAGCCAGTTCATGCCCAGTATGACATCAATGCCGTTTGACTTCAGAGCTACCAGCGCAAAAGGGAAAGACAGTGACCTATATAATCTGGACCTCAGGAGTAATCCCATCGGTTTGCCAATTGGAACCAGGCGTGGAGATCACCAAAGGACGTCTCATCTTCTCGAACGGTATGTTGTGATCTTTTGCAAATGCTATAGAAATGAATGAATGCGATGCTCCAGAGTCAAACAAAACTGTAGCGGGATTGTCGTTGATTCGTAGCTCACCCATGAGGACGCCGGGGTCCTCCTCAGCTTCTTCTGCAGAGACGTGGTTCAGGCGACCACGCACGTTAGGGCCAGCCTTGCCAGCTGGAGTGGCGGGGGCTCGTGCAGGTGTCCCCGAAATAGGTGTCTTCTGGGGGCACTCCCTGGAGTAGTGGCCCGCCTGGCCACAGGTGTAGCAGGTAAGTCCAGGTGGGCGATACCCACTTCCGCTCGCCCCAAGTGTCGGAGTAGTGGGGCGCGGCGGTGGTGGCCTGTATCCCGCGGCCCTCGGCATGAATGGAGCACGCGGCACAGCGCTATAGGGAACGAAACCTTGCGCTTCTTGTTCCCAGAACCGAGGAACTCGGGTGGTCCCCTGTGCGGGCCTCTTGGAAGCCTCGAACTCCTTCCTTCCCTGCTCAAGAGTAAGAGCCTGGTTGAACAACTCCTGGTAGTTCTGGAACTTGAAGGGCAGCAACTCATAGCGGAGCCTCGGCGCAAGCCCCTTGCGGAACAACTCCTGCTTGTCGGCATCATTGGTCACGTCCCGAGGGGCGTAACGAGAGAGATGGTTGAACTGACAACCATAAGCTCGGAGGTCCATACGACCCTGGTGCAGATCCAGGAACTCCCTCCTCTTTAGTCCATTATCGGCTGAGGTATGTAAGCCGCACGAAAGGCTGTGCGGAAGTCCGCCCAAGTGAAGGCATGGCCTGCCGGAATAGCGCCACATGACTCTCCCACCAGCAGCCAGCCGCTCCAGTCAGGAGGTAGGTGGCGAAGTTGACTGTTCGGCCACTGGGACATGCAGCGCGGAGAACTTGCGCTCCAGAGCGCGAAGCCAGTCATCAGCTTCCAGTGGCTCCTTAGCATCAGCGAAGGTAGGTGGCTGCGAGCGCAGGAACTCAGTGAGAGTGCTGCAGCCATCGTTCCTCCGTGCATTCTGCTGCACTATCTGCTCGAGCAGTCGCTCATTGCGCCCGCGGTTCTCCTCAATGGCCATCAAGACCTGAGCCATTGTGGGTGGTGGCGGCGGTTCCTCATCATTGTTGTTGTTACCGCGGCCTCCTCGAGCCATTCTGGAGATTTGACAAGGACACAATTAGTATCTACCTCCGAAAAATGGTTGAGATAGGAGCAGTAACTTATTTGGAATACCAGCCATACATTCAATGACACTCACGTATCATCCAACAACTAGCGACAGCATATTTGGACACAAACACGCATACATCATACACCAGTTGTAATACAAACCATACGTGATAATTAAGAGTACCAGCATACAAGCTTTAGTATCTATTACACTGAATGGAAGCACGGATGATACAAGTCACCAAGTCTGATACATGACAAAGTTCCCTTAGAAATAAAGCAACAACTAGATACTGATACTGAGTATCTTGCACATCACGCAGGAAGGCAAGGTACTCTCCTCGATACTCAGCGAGAAGAAACTAGTAGCCTCCCCAGAAGTTCGCCGGGAAGCGAACGGGTGGGGTGTCGAACTCGCGAGAACTCTGAGGCTGATTGCCATACGGCGGCAGGTTGAGGCTACCCCGAGGCTGACGGAGGGGTCCAGGAGACGGCACGGTACCCCCAACTCGGTTGCTGCGCATATCGTCAGGTAGCACCAACGGACGGGGCCGAAGGGCTGCGCGAGGAAGCGCCCCGCTGAGGAAGTACGGCTCCAGATCCCTCATAGTGGCCCGGTGACTCTCGCGTGAAGCAATCGCGTACGTGTACCACTGACGGGCGCGGAGGTCCAGGGCCCGGACTAGCTCAATCAGTGCGCGGTGCGCACTATCCTCCTCACCCTCACCCTCAGAGTACACAGCGTGATAGATACCCTCTGCACCCTGTGCTGATGCAGGAAAGTGACGGAAATCCGACTCATCACTAGCAAGGTAAGGGCAGTAACCACGGTAAGTGGAAAGGGCGGTGTGTGCAGCCTCATGCACAGCTTGTGTCACTGTGAGGCCCACTCCTCCTAATGTACTCCGCTGCATTCCCTCATCATCCAGGAGGCGGCACTCGCAGAAGAACTGACCCTGGTGGTAGGGAAGGTACTCCTGGTACACCACGTACTCGGGATACCAAGGCAATCCTGGCCGTGCACTGCGGCGGCGAGCAGGGCGGGAAACCCGCGGGTGTCCTCGCAGCGAGTCAAACGAACCACCAAGCCGGAACGAACCATCTGTAACAGGAGAAGTTCAAAGGTTAGATTTACTAAAAGTAAATCAACTGACGAAGTAACACAGAACGGATAGGAACCCAACCCCGTGACCCTAATTTGAAACAACGGCCAAGACACCTCGGTAAATCAAATAGAGGTAAGATGGCTCCAAGATTAGAGTGTAACCAGGTAAGGAGTAAAAAGAATCCTAAGATGGTTTTCACAACTCATTTTTAGGTTATAAATAATTTTCACAACACTAGACTCAACATCGACCAGTAGAAGGGTTTCCTACAGGCAGTCATGCTCTGATACCAACTTGTGGCGCCCCGACCGCGGAACTATACAGTGATGCTGTGTGTCACCGGTTAAGCGATACAAACGGAGGTTACGGGTTTACCAATCCCGGCCAAAACCTTTGGCAGGCGTTGCTCGGAATGGATCATCGGCAACGCAACACCCCGATTGATGCCTTAACGCAGGCACAACTATCAATGCATAATAGAGAGATCAAGACTTGTGGAACAACTGGCACATTACAGACTCTACGACTCAAAGCATTATAGTTCAACTCTTATAATAGAGAAAGATAGCAAATATTACAACCAGAGGTCACAGACCCAACAGTACATCATGCGGAAGCGAAATTAAGTTGTTCTAAACAACAAGATCCAAATTATGGCCTAAGAGGCCTACAGATAAACATTCCCAGCACCAGCTGTCCCGGAGATGTCCCAAGCTGCCACCTGGGAACCCCAGACTACTCGTCGACGTCCACAAAGAACCCACCTTCAAGGTCGATGAAGTCCTCCTCTGAAACAAAGCAAACGACGTTGAGTTCGACGAACTCTGCAAGATTATATAGAGCTAGCTCGATGATTGGCTTACAAAGGTTTTATGGCTGTTTTGCATAAAGCTATTTTTTTATAAAAACATAACTCCATGGCATCGACTAATCAGAATATTTTCAAAGGGGTAAGAAGTAAACTCTTTTCTTCTGATCATCTTCAACAACCACCACCATCAACACTGCACCTATCTACTAAGGCACCTCCCCGAATCACCCTCGAGGAAGTCAACCTTGCATTCTTGGTAGTACCTTTAGTACTCAGGTTTTAATCATTCCGTTCAAGTTTTCTATGGTCTCTGAATCCGTCACCAAGTCGTCCGTAACCGTGGACACGGCTTTTCGAAAAGATTTACCCTGCAGGGGTGTACTGTTTTTAACCACCGGTACCGTCCGGCTCATTGCCTATGCAATTAGCTCTCTTCCGGGGAAAGCCGGCTGAGTGGGAGCGGTTACAACCTTTACCTTGCTTGAGACTAACCCAGGATCATCAGTGAGGACGGGACAGGTTCAGTGCCTCCAACACCCTGCCCTGTGGCCACTCATTTTCCTAAACACCACCATCCTCATCCCAGTCCTGGCCACCATCTTCACGCACGCGCAAATGGAAGCTCAAACTAGAGGACCCTGGCTAGCCCCGCCCAAGTTAGTCGGTCGATAGGGATTCCATATGTCCCACCGATGGAAGCACGCTCAGTCTTGGCTCGAAGGGGAGAAATTGCAATTAGGCGGTGAGAACGAGACAACCCACCACATCCATGTGGCCTCTCATCCCCGCCTTTAAGCATGTTTATTATCAGTATCCACATTTCTCCACGATCATCCGGACATTCC
Organism: Poa pratensis; assembly: GCA_947311845.1. Classification (NCBI taxonomy): domain Eukaryota; kingdom Viridiplantae; phylum Streptophyta; class Magnoliopsida; order Poales; family Poaceae; genus Poa; species Poa pratensis. The sequence goes on along the minus strand of CAMZMU010000069.1, from coordinate 1,579,532 downwards.
GTCAACAATTCCAACAACGAAATATCCACCGGACAACTAAGCATTTAACTAAGCATGGCTAAGCATATACCTAACATAGTTAAGTAACTCAGGCCAACAAACAATCCTATGGATATTAGGAGGAACAGGTAATGGCATCGGAAACATAATGCAACTATAGGATACTCTAATCCAACCAAATTGACATTTGGAACCACATGCAATATTATAGTGGAGAAAATATTTGCGGAAAACATAGGAGGAGACATGCTCAGAGGGGGGATTACGCTTGCCTTGCTCAGCAGGCTGGTAATACTGGTCGTCAGGGTATTGCGGTGGAACCCCGACTGCTTGATCTATCGATGCATAAAAACACCGGAAAGAACACAATCAAATATCACACCATATAAAACAAGTGCAATGCACAAGCACATGATGATATGACATTTTAAATGCACCATAAAAGCTTTGAACATGACAAACAAGTTAAATGGGGTCCCCATTATATTTATTGCATTATTTGGAATAATTCCCCATATTTAAACTTAATGTAATTAGCCATCCTTGAAAAGTACAGTACTGAAATATTGACTAAAAATGCATGCAATTGATGTTTCTGGATACCTCATCATTTTGTGAGCATTTTGATATAAGGAACACATTTTTCTGATTTACCAATTTAAAGTTATTGAATTTTCAATATTTAGTTTAGTGCTGCCATTTTATTAAATTCCATTAAACATCAAAGAAATTAAGTATTCAAGTGTGGAGAAGTGTTGAATCATGAAGTACATAACTTACTGAACATTTTGGTAGGTCAAAGTATCATTTTGGATCATTATTTAAAGAGTTATTGATTTTTCCATTATTAATTCTTTTCTTCCATTTTCATACAGTACAAGAAAACAGTCATTTACAATATTTATTTGAACAAGAATCTGATGTCACAACATTGGGTTTGTTCCCCTGGTCATTTAGAGACCAAGTTTGCAATTTTCTGATCTATAAATAAAAAGATATGAATTTCTCAAAATGCATTCCTTTTCTGCCATTTTTCTTATTCTAATAAAACATCAAATAAACTAATTTATTTGGATGTGTAAGTTATACCAATAGACAGGTTGTTTTTTTCTGAACATTTTGATATCTTGTTTGCAATTTTTGGACTAGTATTACAAGTTTAAATTTGAATCTGCCTTTTCTTTTAATTTCCAGAAAAACCTAACCGAACCTTTCGAGGTATTTTGATATCTTGATATCTTGTTTGCAAATGTGGGTCCCAGCGCCACGGTGTCGTCCACGCAAGCACGCGCGGGACACGACGGGTTTGACCACGGCCGTGCCAGGACCGGCGCGTGCTGGGCGCGGTGGCCGCGGCGGCGACGCGCATGGCTCTGGCGGAGGAGCACGCGCGGGGACGAACTAAGGGCGGCATTCGACGCGCACGGCTACGGGCTACCTACTGGCGGCGCCACAGACCAAATGGTCGCCGGCAAATGCTCCGGCGACGAGCTACAGCGGAGAGGCGCTACGGTCTACGGCGGAGTCTACGGCTACGCGACGAACCAGAGGGAGATGGAGGGGACGGAGATGTCCAGAAGGACCGTGAGCTCACCCTTGACGCGTGGGTAGGCTTGGATTGGACAGAGGTGGCCGGAGGCGGTGGCGAGCTTCCTCGAAGTGCGGCGGCCGGAGCAGAGCAAGACGAGCAAGAAGGCGGCGATCCTGGGCTCCCCTCTTCGATTCCTCGTGCAGGGAAGGAGAACAGGTCGCGGCGGTGGCGGTGGCAATCTTCGATCTGCTCGGGGAGGCCTGGAACGGCGGTGATGTTGCGGCGGAGCTCAGCTACGGCTCAGCCATGGCGGCTAGGGTTAGGGTTAGGGTTCGGGGAGAGGGCAGCGAGAGAGGGCGTCTGGGGGCTCCTCTTATGCAGGGTCGAGGAGGCGTGGATGCCCGACAGCGAGGCGGGGCGCAGTACGGCGGCGAGCGAGCAGGTGCGTCGCGAGCAATGGCTCGGCGCGCGGTCGCTACAGGGAGAAGATGGCGATTTTCCAGAAAACCCCCTGGAAGACTTTTCCCTATCACAACTAGGTCCATTGCTGTTTCTTTTTAAAAACCAGTAGCATTTCCAGGATTTTATTGAGGCACTTAAACAATTTACAAAAATCTGAGAAAATTCATGTAGCCTTCCCATCACATGTAGAAGCACCACAAAAATTGGTGTTGCAAAATAAAATGTTTTGAGCAACATTTGTTCATCAAGTTGGATTATGGTATTTTTGGTTAAGACCAAAATGAATTTACTTTCGAATTTTTAAAGCAAGTGAAAAATATTTATTTTGAACTCTTGGAATGTAACAGCCCGAAATGTGAAAACCTAAAAACCCGTGTAAAATTTTCGCTTTCGTGTAATTGCATCATGGCATCCAAATTTAACTTGCTAAACAACATACAAATGGTTTTGTCACCATTTAAAAACAAATGCCAAACTTGTTCCAACAATTTTCAAAACCATGAAGGCACTCAAATTTGTAAAACAAAATACTTTGACATGTTATATCTGTCAAGGAAGTTCCAGGAGCTAAAAACAATATTTTGCAATTGCTCTAAAAATTTCCAAAGGAGCAACATTGTTAATTTTTAACAAATGCCCTGTTTTTTTTAACTCTATGAACAAATGTTGTCAAAAACATTTTATTTTGCAACACCAATTTTTGAGGTGCCTCTACAGGTTATTGGGAGGTTACCCTAATTTTTACAGATTTTGATAAAATGCTCTAGTGCTCTAATAAAATCCCTCAAAACCTGCTGGAGTTAAATAGAAACAAAAAAGGACTCTTCGGTGATTAAGAAAATGCAGCCGGGGACCAATCTGTGATGGGAACATTTGCTCCAGGGGTTATCCGCGAAGTACTCTTCTCCCTCTTGTCTGTAGCGACCGAAGTCGACGCGCTGCCGCCGGACCGTGCTCGACGCCGCGGCGCTGCCGCACGCTGCCGCGCCCGGGCCCCTCCTCTCTGCCCGTCCCCTGTGGAGAAGAGAAGACCACGGGGCCCTCTACTCCTCCTATCCATTCCCTCCTCTGCCCTCTCCCCATTTTCCCCTTCCTCGAGCTCGCAGACCGAGCCGCCGTCGCCGACGCATCGCCGCCGTGTGGAGCTTCGCCGTCCACATCGAAGCGGACCACTAGCTCCGCCGTGCCGTGCTCCACCTCCCTGCCCGAGGAATCGAACCGGAGAGCACGGGATCGACGCCGCCGTCCGTGACCTTGCCGCCGCCACCCGCGCTCCGCCACGCTCGATTACGTCGCCGTCGAGCTACCTCCGGCTTCCCCGACCTTTCCACCGCCCTTGAGGGTGAGCTTCTCGTCCTCCGGGACACCTCCACCCTCCCTCTCTCGCCCGGTAGAGTAGGTTCGCCGTGAGCCGTGTTCCGCTTCCGCCATGGATGCTGTCGTGCTCGTCTCCGACGACCTGGTAGTTGCCCCCGCCGCCGGTAGCCTCCCCGCGTCACCGTGTGCCTATTCAGTGAGGTCGCGAACTCGAGCGCATGCTCTGGCCGTCGTGCGCGTGCGCGCCCCGCACGTCGCCGACGCACGCAAGTCGCCGTCGCCGTAGCACGCTCTCCACCGTGTTGGGAGAGCCCGGTGCAAAAACCGGATTTTTCCGGAATCGAGACCGGTTTTAACGAAACTGCTACTGGACCGGTGTATTTTATCCGGTCTATATCCGGTCCATACCCGGAAACAATTCCGGAAGTATTTCCTCCGGTGAAAAATCCGTAAATTTCTGGGCTGGCATCCGGATTTAAATATTCTTTCTGAAATTGTATTTTTACTTTCATCCCTCTAGCTACAAATGATCTACACTGGTTATTGTTGCTAGATAAATCATCGAAGGATCATATAAAAAGGAAAAAGGTATAAAAATTCATAATTTTCCTCGGTGTATCCAAAAATGCGTGTGACACACCAAAATACCTCGAAAGTTGTGATTAAAGCTTTAAATTAAATATCACGCATATTAATCACATTTAAATTATGGTGATGCTAGTAATGATTAAACCATAAGTTCGAAAGAGGAAACTTTTAAAATTAATAACTTTTTACCGGGACCTCCGAAAAATGTGTTCCTTATACCGAAATGATCAGAAAAAAAAACATGAGTGATCCTAAATCTTCATCATCATGCATAATGGTTCACAATTCAAATAATGTGCTCTAGTAGTAATTATAATCACTAAGTTTAAATATGGGGTTTATTCCAAATATTGCAATAAATATAACGGGGACCCCATTTAACTTGTTGATCATGTTCAATGCTTCTAGGGTGCATTTAAAATGCCATATCATCATCCTTGTATGCTTTGCACATTTGCCATGTGTTGATTGTTTTTCCGGTATTGTTTGTGCATCGGTAGACCAAGGAGGTGAAGTGCCACCCCCGTCTTGTGACGATCCGTACTACCCGCACGTTGAGCAAGGCAAGCGTAATCCCCCCTCTGAGCATATCTTATCCTATTTTCCGCAATTATTTTCTCCACTATAATATTGCATCCGGTTCTAAATGTCTTTTGCTTGGAGTAGAGTATCCTACTAGTTGCATTAGAAATCTGTTGCCAATATATGTTTCCCCTCCTATTACCATAGTTTTGCATTGTTGGCCTGATATAATTACTATGCTATGCAAATGCTTAGCCATGCTTAGTTAAATGCCTAGTGGTACTATGGTGGTACATGCTGGAAACAGGTGTTGACTTGTGACAGCGATGTTGATGGTGGAGAATGGTCGTGATGGATAATAAAATGCTTAAAGGTGGGGATGAGAGGCCACATGGGATGTGGTGGGTTGTCTCGTTCTCACCGACTAGGTGCGAGTTCTGGACCTCTTGAACCAAGTTGAGCGTGCAACCATGCGTGGGCTATATGGAACCCCCATCGACCGACTAACTTGTGGCGGACTAGCCGAGGGTCCTCTAGTTTGGCTTTCCATTTGCGCGTGCGTTGAGATGGTGGCCAAGACTGGGATGAGGATGTGGTGTTTAGGAAAATGAGTGGCCACGGGACAGGGGATTGGAGGAGTCACCAAACCTGTTCCGTCCCCACTGATGATCCTTGGATAGTCTTAAGCAAGGTAAAGGTTGTAGCCGTTTCACACTCAGCCGGCTTTCCCCGGAAGAGAGCTGATGTCTGGCAATGAGTCTGGCGGTACGCGTGGTGAAGGAACTGGGGCCCCTCGGGACTCCGGGGACTTCTACTTTGTACACCCCTGCAGGGATAAATCTTTTCGAAAAGCCGTGTCCGCGGTTATGGACGACTTGGGAACGGATGCTGATCATAGAATAACTTTAACGGAATGATTAAAAAACTGAGTACTAGAGGTACTACTTCACGAATGCAAGGTTGACTTCCTCGAGGGTGATTCGGGGAGGTGCCTTTGATGAACAGGTACAATGTTGATGATGGTGATGACTGGTGAGAAAGGTGATTCAAGAAAAGAGTTACCTCTTACCCCTTTCAAAAATAATCTGATTAGTCGATGCCATGGAGTTGTGTTTTATAAATAAAATCAGCTTTATGCAAAACAGCCATAAAACCTTTGAAAGCCAATCATGGAGCGTATATTAGCTCTTAATCTTGCGAGTTCGTCGAACTCAACGTCGTTTGCTTGTTTTCAGGAGAGGACTTCACCGACCTCGAAGGTGGGTTCTTTGTGGACGTCGACGAGTAGTCTAGGGTTCCCAGGTGGCAGTTTGGGACATCCCGGAACAGCTGGCGCTGGATGTTTATTTGCAGGCCTCTTAGGCCATATGTTGGTTCTTGTTGTTTAGAACAACACACCTCGCTTCCGCATGTTGTAATGTTGGGTCTGTGACCTCTGTTTTGTCTTTTGCTATCTCTCTCTTTTATAAGAGTTGAATTATATGTTTTGTGTCGTAGAGTCTGTGATGTGCCAGTTGTTCCACAAGTCTTGATCTTACTATTATGCCTTGAGGGTTGCGCCCGTGTTAAGGCATCAATCGGGGTGTTGCGTTGTCTGGAGTGAGGTGTACCCAGCAACGCCTGCCAAAGGTTTTGGCCGGGGATTGGTAAACCCGTAACCTCCGCTTGTATCGCTTAACCGGTGACACGCAGCATCACTGTATAACAGTCGGGTCAGGGCGCCACATGGAACTTCCTTGACAAATATGGATTAGCATTTGTATTTGTGTTTGCCAGAAACAAGCACATTTGGAATTGCAAGGATTGAATTTAATTGGTGCCCTTGTTTCCATCTGTTTTAATTTGTTTTCATCACTTGGTTTTAACTTGAGAACTTAAACCAATGATGCCATGATGCATAAGAGAAAAGTGAAAATTTGGTTCAAATTTTACTGTACCAAAAGTGTGGCTGTTACAACTTGTCTTGTCCCGAATAAACTTCTTCTGAACGAAACATTTGGTGGAGAAGTTCCCATCACCGTAGCGATCGTGTCACTTTTATTTCGCACAATGCAATACAGAGCTGGATATTGTTCCCTGAGAGTGGTATTTCCTAACCATTTATCCTCCCAGAAACGAATCTCCGATCCATCCCTAATTGAAAAGAAACCTTGAGGGAAGAAAAACTTCTTCGTGTCCATAAGGCCAGCCCCAGAAGTGTGAGTCTCCAGGTTTCCAAAGAACCTGAGACACAGCTTTAAATCTCACATACTTCCTCCTAAGGATGGTTTGCCAAACTCCATCTTCTGAAAGAAGTTTAAAGAGCCATTTACCAAGCAAAGCTCTATTCTTGACCTCAAGGTCATGAACTCCTAGCCCTCCTTGATCTTTAGGACAACAAACCACACTCCATTTAGTCAGCCGATATTTTTTCTTCTCGCTATCTCCTTGCCAAAATAATCTAGACCGGAAATAATCCAATCGTTTCAAGACTCCTTTGGGTAATTGGAAGAATGAAATCATATACAATACCATATTTGTTAGTACTGAGTTTATGAGAACCAATCTTCCCCCGAGAGATAGGAGTTTGCCTTTCTAGCTATTTAGCCGTACTTGCAATCTTTCCTCCACCTTTTTCCATTCAGCATTTGTGAGTCTCCGATAATGTATCGGAATTCCCAGGTAGTTGATAGGAAATATTCTACTGAAAGGCAAACACCCTTTGGCAGAGAAAAACACGACAAGATTTTGAAGAAAAAAACGTTTAGTATCCTAGACATGTCTTCGTCCGGATTCTCCTTGGAGCAGGCAAATGCTAGTGGGCCACAAGTAGCTAAAAACGAATGAAATTGTAGCCTTCCAGCAGAATTAAACCGAGAGACAATTTAGTTAGGGACCCCCAAAAACTGGAAGTAGCAGAGAGCACAATGTGTTGCCTCTTCACAAGCTGGAGCTTCTTCTCCCATGAGCCAAAAAGCCATAGATAATTATCAAGCATGTGATTAACAAGAGAATAGTCAAACGATTACCAAGTACGTGCCACCAAGATACCTGTTGAGGCCCTTTCCTCGACACAACCTTTGGTCAAGGAATATTAACATATCTTTGCCTGCTGGCCACTTGCAGAGTGCAGCCGTGAGTGAACTTGGAAATTGCTTAATTTATCGTGACGCCAAGAGACTCGACATTTTATATCGTATATTCTCTTCTCTATCATATACATGCCGATCGTGCGAGAGATATGTGCTCCAGGGCGCGTGAGTCGTATGCCTCCCTCGTCGTCGTTTCTTCAATCTCGCGAGCCACAATGTAATATTGATTTGCCTGAAGACACGATTTGGCATATGGGCGTAGAACACACCTCAAGTACACAGTATTAGTATAAGAACTCCTGAAACTTGTACGACCCATTCCCACATGATTTGTTCCTAAGGCACTGCATTCCATCAGTATCTAACTAGAGGGCAAACACTAAAGTATATGTTGATCTCACAAGTTACCTAGGGATGCTTCTAGAAACTATAAATCAAGAGAAATACTACAGAGCTAAAAATGTACCTGCAGGCAGGAACCATCCATCCCTTCCTACAAAAAAAACCAATCTGGTCATGTTCCGAAATCTTTTTTCACATGAACTACACAAGTCAAATATTGTTATACTTGAGGATGAACTACAAAATGGATTCAGTTACCTAACCTTCTGCAACAACTTGTTCACACTATCCTGATAAGTTTGTCTCTAGTTAAATCCGTTTACACCCCTAGCCAGACCCCATGTTTAAACAAGTCTCCCCACAACGGCGTTCCATCTGGCTTTGTGTTGATCTAGTCTCTAGCCTTTCCCCGTTGACCAAATTAAAGATGCCAGTACATCTGTAATGACAGGGAAAGCATGGCGATATGTCCACGGAGAGCAGTTGTGAACTTCTCTTCTCTCGCCAATGGTGGTCGTCTAATAACATTTTCTATGGCGTTTAGCAAGCTGTCGGTGACGAACAGACCTGCCATTCTCGAAAAAAAAAACGAACAGACTTGCCGGGTGAGCTATTTTATTTTCAGAGATCTTCGAAACTTGCTTCGCAAATGGAGGCCAACCAGCCAGCAGCACGCGACAGCAGCCGAGACTGTGAGATCGCCATGGACGTTCTCGACCCTCGGCCGCCTCCTGCAACGGTGGAGCAGGAGGAGATCAAGAGCGATGAGCTGATGATGGACCTGGGCAAGTACATCCTGCTGCTGGGGAAGCTAGTGGCCACTGTTATTTTATTGTGATCCAAAATCATATGAAGGCTATGCAGACGAGAGGCTAACTTCTGGCGAATCATTAACCATCTAGATTAGGTCATCACCACTATAATATATCTTGTAAGCCGCCACACGGGATAGTTCGAACAGTTGTAAATCCCCGGCATTTGTAACCTCTTCCGAAATAGTGAAGTTTTGTTTTTTGACGTTCGTGGTTTTTTCCCTTCTCCTTGGAGGATTTTTCCACGCTAAAATCTCGTGTCCCCTGTATTGATCTTGCTTTCGTTTATCGTTTATTTGCTTGTCGTGTATAACAGCGACCGGCGACGTACACTTCGGGGTTCAATCCACCAGGAGGTGTGTGGCAGGATACACGCCACCGCAGACCATCTCATCGGCGACGCCATCATCCAGGCCACCGGCTACCCCGGCACCTGGCCTTCTACTACTGCAACGCTACCACCTTCGCCTCAACGCTCGTGGTCGTCGTCCACTTACTCGCCCTCCAGTCCTGCGTGGGAGGAAGAACCGCGTGATCAGTGTCCAGTCGTTGCTGCGCGTGGTCATGGTGGTGGACCTGCTAAGCGTCATGGGGCCCTATGCCGCTGGGACCTACCAGGACAGGGGGCCACCACCATTTTCTCATCGGTACTGGTGAGCATCGCCGTCGCCTACCTCGTCGTCCAGATGGCGTGGGCCTCGTTTTGGTAAGGTAAGCAATTCTACTCCGGCGACGGTACCGTCGACGAAAAACGGCTCTAGAAGGTCCTGATGCGATCCTCATGGACCGCCACCGCAATCGCCTGACACGGTGTTCTTGTGCTTCAACACCAATCTCTGGTCTGAGTCCACCTGGGGGAGCTTGGCAGAGCAACAGTGATTGGTACAACGCTTTGTTGTGGCAATAACAACAGGAGGCCCCTATACTTTTTTTCTTCTTCTACAGCAACTCCACCTCCTTTGCGGCATCCATTGTTGTCATCTTGTTGTTGCTACCGCATGTCCGCAGTGGTGGAACAAGAAGCAGTGGTCGCTCAAGGTGATGAACACGGTGATTTTCTCCTAGGGGCATATGCAAAGGAGTAATCCTTACGAGAGATAATCTCATAAAACGTATGTGTTCTGCCATTATGATGAGACAATTAAACACTTATTTTTAAGCGTAAATTTTCTGTTCTATATGGTTAGTCGTCATATCCGTCACGTAGTGTTGCAAATATATTCGACGACTGGTTTATTTGGTCGATTTGGCTATGTAGAAATGACAATGTTTTCAATGATAAAAAATCTTCTCTTACGCAGGTAATCTACCGATGTACAAGTTTGCTCCGTTTGTTGTCACCTCTACAATGTGTGGAGAATCAAAACCTACTATTTATGGAGGTGCCTACATAGTTAAAAGATACGACGAGGGAATTTTTTACCGACATGGATAGCTGCATGACCTACAGATTGGCCCTCCATCACCATACGTGATCTACAGTTCACCAAGTTTACATTTTTTTTTCACCTTTTTTATTTATTTTTTGTTTGTGAAGCTGTTGCGGCTTGTGCAGAGGCCAAGTGTAATGCTCGAATATTTTGAGTTTGTTTTTCGAAATGGGGAAGCCCAGACTCTGCGTTGAAGATATGCATATGGCTTGTATCTCATTTATTCAACATAAGCTGGCAAATAGCCTTACAACGAACGAACATACAAGTCGAAGCCACCAAAACAATAAAACACCACAACTAGCACAAAGGACAGAGGAAACAGGGCCTTATGCCCCGGGCACCGCCATCGCGGGCTACCTGACCAACTCTAGAGATAGTGCCTTGTGCACATGCTCCGGAAGTCGCCTCCAGCATCTTCCGCCAACCCAATTCCAACGTGTAGATTGAAGCAAAGACTTTCGCTAGACCTGTCGTCGATGCCACCATGCCACTAGACTACGCCTGCGCGAGACCACCATGTCATGACCGCTGTCAAGTCCCCGCTCCACCACGCCGCCATGACCCGTCGTCTTAGATGATACTCTGCTCCACCAACAGTCCCCTCCAGGCATCCCGTGTTCCAAAACGACCCCCCAAGAGGGAGAGTAACAACGAGGATGCCGCTTTCGTCTGATTTGGATTTGGTAGACCCAAATCTAGGGTTTCCCCCGGAACTCTGGGAGACAGGTGATTCTCGACAACGACACCTTCAACAAGGTAACGACACCCACATGTGCCGCTATCGCCGGCTCCGCTGAGCCCAGGTTGCACCGGCCGACCTCCTCACCTCCTAGACGCGCCGCAGCCCCCGGGGCCAAGCCACCAAAGAGAGAGGTCAAATCCCACAACTGCAGTTCAAGGAACGACCCAAGATCTAGTGCCGGCGATCTGTGATCCTCCGCCGCCAATCCCCTCGAAGAAGAGGATGCATCAACCCCCACAACACGGGGACACCGACCGGTCGCCGCGCCCAACGAGCAGGCAACCACATTGATTATCATTGTGCTCTGCAATCTGTTCATGTAAGAGCACTGGATAGGATTCCTCTACGCACGGGGAAGTTTCCCTTTTTGTGCATTTATTTCTCACTGTTCTTTGCCTCCTGATTGGAAGGATATACTTATTTCGTTCTGGTATACGAGTGGATAAAACGATTCGATTTAATTCGTTCCCGGTTCCAAGATTTTCCGGTGCTCATCTTGTTCAGTTCTGCTATCGTGCTATGCTCTATTACTCCCTCTTTCTATGTTTGTAGTTCACCTGATGTAAATGGATTACTCTAATGCTAGTATCTTTGGAGCATACTGGGAAAAACAAAATGCATATCTCGACTCAGGTGTAAAACTGAATCCAGTGGATACAGTAGGTTCACATGGCAATACATTGTTCTACAGCTACATGAATGATGGTTCGAAGACTAGGAGCACTCTTTGTCATTGTTAACACATAAAAGGACCGCTTGCAGAAATATACCAATACAATTTCACAACGAAGGATATAAACATCTGACCAAACCACAATAAATTGATCACGCTACAGCATTAGAAGTTCAGAATGCAGCTTTCAAAGAGCTTTCCAAGATTCCTACTTTGTCGTCTACAACATATATTTTCCTAGTTTCTACCATGAGAACATAAACTACGAAGACTTGACGAAGTTATCTTTAAAGATTGAACTTTATCTAGTACTTCAGCTTCAATTTTATAACTGCCATGTGAAAATCAGGCCATGACTTAATAGGTCTGATTGTTTTAGGTGAACCAGGTTTGTCATGATCTATCTTTCCTTTCAGCCTTATATTTGTGCAAGAAATTATCATTCCAAATTGTCCTGGTGTCATCACTGCAAACAGATAAATATCAAGAATAGTTTCCCACTCGTCACTAATCACTATATAAGGTCTGAAGTCTGATCAACTAGACAGTGGACAATGAGAAACAGAACTTTCTTAAGTTACATACCAGCTATCATGAACTTGATAATTAAATACGAAGGTCACAATAGTCTACAACTTAACTTTCCATAGAAGTGGTTTTCAACCTGTCCTGTATTGTATTTTATACTGGGTCAGAGCACTAATATTCTCCAAAACAAAATTTTCACAGTAAACATACATATTTTTCTAACACATTAGACCGGGTTTCAGATCATATTTAAGAAGCACAAATATGAGAACGCTGAGTTCATTCCTGTATCCTGATGAACCCAAGTTGCATTATTAAACAACGAAATTGGAGGTACTAATAGGACAAAGACCGGCTCCACAACTTGCATCATTCTGTGCTCCAGTTTTGTCCCTTGCCATAACAAATGACGGGGACCTTCAACTACTTTAGTTTGCTGGAATTTAATTGGCAAGTATTTAAGAACAGCTCTCAATGTCACAAAACAAAGGAAACATGTTCAAGCAGCATCATGAACCGTGATGGATAGAATGGTACGAGATAATTGTAAAGCCAAATAAGTGCAAGGAGCTGTAGCATGTACCTGAGGTAGGTGCTCTACTGAAACACATATGTGCAAGATCCAGCAAGCCATGGGGGTTATGACCTGCACTCTCAGAATGATTGATCTTTCACAAGACTCCATAAAGAAAAGCCTGCAAGAAACATTTCACCAAAACTACCTGCGCAGTCGTCCATCCAAGGAAGTTCATCGAATACGAACCAATTTACTACACCAGATACGTTCCATCTAAAATGCCAGCTCATTACAAGCCTTACGCCAATAGCCTCCTATACAATATAATTCATCCGTCAGCATCATGACATGTTGTAATGGCCTCATGCAATGCAACTAAATCAGTATACAAAGAATTAGCTTAGTCTCCTTATGTAACTATGGAATAACATACGGCAGTTGATATGAATGATTGAAGCTCGTTAGTCAGAGATAAGACAACTTGGGTGTGGTTGATGTTTATGTATTGGCATACAGCAAATGCAAGGAAGCTACATGGCATAAGCATCTCCCAGAGGCCAGAACTCAACGAAGCTATGTTCTAGAAAAGGGATATTATAGGCAAGACTTGACTGGTCACAAAAACAAAGCATTGTCCTGTCACACCACTGCGCTCTTGATTAGGCATGACAACGCTAATGAGTATTGACTATTCCCCACCAGCTCTCGGGTTTAGGCTAATGATGATACACAATAATATTTTAAGGCATTTCTACAAAATTTTCTAACAAAATTTTCTCAGAAGAAAACAAATTTTGCAACTTAAAGTACATGCAGGGAAGAGATGTTACCGAGATGTGAATAGACTGTAGGATGGTAAACTGAAACATGGCGTGTGAACATGGACAACTTCAACTCCTCAACAGACAAATTATTGTTCAGTTGCAATACAAGCTTGAGACAGACAAGTTGATATAAATTTTATACAAGACGAGTTGATGGAGTCATGCCCTGATTAGTAAACACCAGACAGGCAGATGCCAGCAAAACATCATGCGAAGCCAAGGTGCGGCGATGCTATGTGCTCCCGTACTTCTATAAAATCAAGAGATCAACTCAGCACATCTTCACATCACCTCAAGGCGCCTTGTTCATGTTCCACTCCACCACCGATTACGCAAATACCACCCAGCAACCAACTAGTATCTCACAATCCAATGAAGCCACCATCGATTCCGCAAATACCACCCAACAACCAACCAGCATCCCCCAATCCAGTGGAGCCAGACATAAAAAAGGCGGGTTCAACAGAGTACCAGCTGAGGAACAAACTTCTTCTGTTAGCCACTCTGGTAGCGACGGTGACATATGCGGCGGGGATCAACCTGCCAGGGGGAGTCTGGCAGGACACCCAGGATGGACACACCGCCGGCGACCTGATCCTTCATGATACCCACTACAACCGCTACCTCGCGTTCTACTACTGCAACGCCACTGCATTCGCCGCGTCACTTGTGGTATGCCTCCTCCTCCTCGTCAACAGCAAGAGCGAAGCCTGGGCAGCTGCGCTGCGGGTGGTCATGGTTCTCGATTTACTTGGCCTCATGGGGGGCTATGCTGCTGGGAGCTGCCGTGATGCATTCACAACCATCTACTCCTCGGTGATAATGTCAGCCGTCTTCCTCTACATAGTGATTGCTTTCTCCGTCTCTGTCTTCTCCTATCGCAACTCCATATTATGTTGTCAGAAGAAAGATACAGACAAGGAGAAGGGTCATGTCAAACAAGAAGAGAATCAGCCTGAAGATCAGCATGAGGTCTTGATGCTACTCGCGACCTTTGTTATTACCATCACATATGTGGCTGGGTTGAACCCACCAGGTGGCTTTTGGAGCGACTCCCAGGATGGCAACCGTGTCAGTGACCCAATTCTGCAGGATCACAGCTCCAGCCGCTATCAGGCGTTCTTCGTCTGCAACACCACTGCATTTGTTTCATCCATTTTTATTGTCATGCTGCTCCTTGACAAGAAGAAGAAACTGATAATCTTACTTGAGAAGATGCTACGCAAGCAGTCTGTACGGCTTGTTGCATTGTACGGGTTCATCGTCGTCGCGCTATTAGGCCTTGTTGGTGCCTATGCTGCTGGGAGCTGCAGGGAGCTTGACACCACCAGCTATGTTGTTTCTCTGATCGGCGCGGTTCTTATATACATCTTCCTTCAAGTGGCTATTACCAAAGCCATTAATAAAAAGCCTCCAGCAACAGCAGTAGAACGCGAGGTAGCGGTTGCATCTTGTAACTCCACATGGCTCTCGCTGTTGACTAGGAGTTGCTATAGCAATCTTAGTAGGTATGTAAACACTAATTCTCGCCCATTTGTATCTTGTACCTTAACTATGTTTAACTCTGTAATTTGAAATTGACAGGGATAACAAAGCACCGGAAAAAGCCGAAGCCAATGAAGCACTGGAAAAGACCGACAGGTCATTAGAAAAACAGAACGAGACACCGGGAGAAGCCAAGGTCAAAGCACCACAAAATGGCACGGTCAAGGAAGCATTGGAAAAAGCACGCAATCTTGTTGTATTGCTTGCTACTCTCGTCGCGAGCATCACATACAGTGCTGGGCTAGATCCACCAGGTGGCCTTTGGCAAGATGACCAGAATGGGCATAAGATTGGCGACCCAGTACTGCTCACAACGCACCCTGCACGGTACAAGGTGTTTTTCTATAGCAACTCAGCAGCTTTTGTGGCATCATTAATTGTCATCACAATGGTCCGGAGTAAGTCCCTACTTCAGCGCCATACACTGGAGGCAGCCATGTTATTGGATTTATTTGGTCTCATAGGTGCATACGCTGCTGGGAGTTGCAGGGAAGTAAGCACCTCCATATACGTCCTCGCCTTGGCTGGAGCTGTCCTTGTCTATGTGGTGATTCATATCGTTTTCTTCACATTAGACGACAAGGACAACCAGGAAGGTGCGGATACGTTGGAAAAGGATAAGTTGGAAAAGGATACGTTGGATAATAGGCGTGAGGTGTTGCTGCTCTTGGCAATCTTGGTTGCTGCACTCACTTATCAAGCTGGGTTGACCCCACCTGGCGGCTTCTGGTCAGCTGATGACAACCTGGGGCACCATGCAGGTTTTCCAGTTCTCCTAGATAACTACCCTCATCGTTACAGGGCATTCTTCTACTGCAATGGGATGAGCTTCATGGCATCGGTAGCTCTAATTGTCCTCCTTGTGAACCCAAACCTATACCGGCCAGGCATACGGTGCTATGCACTCTATGTTTGCATGGTGGCGGGCATGTTTGGGCTCATGGGTGCCTATGCTGCTGGAAGCTCCCGCAACCTACGAACTTCCATCTATGTATTAACATTGGTTGCTGCAGTGTTTGCCTTTGTCATATTGACAGTGGTCATCTTCTGGATTCGTTACCCGAAGACAAAAGCCGCTGCACAAGTTAACAAGTTCTTCAAAGGGGTCTTCTTCTGGATTCATAACCAGAAGACAAAAGCTGCTGGACAAGTTGCCAACAGCGGCAGCAATGCGTCCCCCACTCCAGCAGATGGGCACTCTCCCCCTGGGCAAGCCAGTGGTTCTCCTGAAATAACAGAAGGCAACTCAGATACTGGACACCCCAATGAAAAAACAGAGAAGGAAGTCAAGGATGACAAGGACCTGCGGGAGTACCTGATGCTGCTAGGAGTGTTAGCCGCGAGTGTGACATATCAAACTGGTCTAAAACCACCAGGCGGCCTCTGGGAAGACAATGACAGTGGACACACTGCCGGCAACTCAATCCTCCATGACACCAACAGAAGCCGGTACCATGCTTTCTTCTATAGCAACTCCACATCGTTTATGGCTTCTATTGTTGTCGTCATCTTGCTTCTTCCATGGAATGTGCACAAGCACAAGTTGCCACTCTGGCCAATGCACACAGCCATTCTGCTAAACATGTTAGGCCTCCTGGTTGCCTATGCAGCAGGCAGCACCAGGGACTGGGAGACGTCCAGGAATGTCATCTGTCTAGTCATCCCGGTGCTGGTCTGCATTGCAATCTATGCAGCATGCTCAGTCCATAAGAAGAAGAAAGATAAGAAGGAAGAGAAGAAGGAAGAGAAGAAGAAACAAATTCAGATAGAAAATCTGCATCCACCAACTATTGACGAGGAAAGCTAAGGCGTCGTGTGATGTTTTATCTGCTTTCGATTTGATTCAACTGCAAGAGTTGTGTGTACATTTAAATACATTGAGTTCCTTCTTCGCATGTAATTTCCATATAGTACTCTACAGATATGATAAATTATAAGTTTTTGTATAGCTGAGGGGAGAAGTATCTATTGTGTAAGATTAAAAACATATAGCCAGACCCATTTTTTTACTGATGCCAAGTTGTGATTTCGGGCTTCTTCATTGGTCTATGTGAAAGGCACTTTACGGCTTTCTGCAACAATTGCAAGCACTCTGCTCGCTGGCAGCATTCCGAGTTACATTGTCTATGCGTGTGACTGCGTATGTGTTAGAGCTAGGCTCATGTATGTGGAATTATATGTATAGCACTCTGCAGACATTATCACACCCAGATAGCTGGCGGTTGTCCTGTCGATCACACCCAGCAACACAACACAACACACCGCAAACCATAGCTAACGGGAGAAAAGGCAGTCCACGAGCAGATGGCACATGGACTCCGGCACTTGGCTGCGTAGCAAGATGAGCAAGTGCCACAGCAGAACTTGTCGAGCCACGAGAAGCAGCGCGGCAATTGAAATCACTGTCAGAGGATTTAAGTTTCTTGGGGTTTCTGTACCAACTCACAGATATTCAAAGTTTTATGTGCAGACAATCAGATTGTGCGTGGCGCCACACCTAAAATGCATGTGCTGAAGCAACGTCAAGATGGACAAGCATTGTACTGACACTTCTGAGCGCAAGGAGCAACAGGAACCGATAGGTAGGAGATGCACATACCTGGAACTCCCAGTGAGCGTGTAGGGTGGGCATGTTCACTGTCACTTGTCAGGCATCACAACCAAGCGCAATCTTCGTATGAACTCCCCGTGCCCGATGCCAAACCCCCTGAATTACATCTCGACTTGTTGAATTGGGTGAGTTCCTTTCGGGCATTCCGTCGAGCACCTGGCGGTCAGTCCTGCGCGGGCATTTCGTCAGATGGAGCAGCCCGCCGTTCAGCTTGGTGATTCAGAAAGGAGTTTGCTGATTTAAGAGGAGTCCGTCCGTCTGCCCGTCTCCAGGGAGCGGAGAAGACGTCTCGACGGAGGGGAGCGCACCACCGGGCCAGCGGCTGGCAAGGACGCCGGAGGCGAGGGAAAGCGGCGAGAAAACAGAGGTCCACGGCCAGAGCTGCTTCTCATGATCCTCCTTTCCTCCGCGTAGGGTGGATCCCATGGGTCTATCAGTCTATGGGGTTTCGAGAACGCCGTTTCACCACCAGATTTGCTACTCCCTCCCTTAGGCACACTTTCCATCCATTCTATTGCCCACAGATTCACTCATTTTGGTATATACGTGGTTAAATGGAATGAATGAAAAGTGTGCCTTATAAAAGTGAACGGAACAGGACAGGTAGAGCGTGGAAGACCATGGTTAAAAAAAAGACACCCGCCTAGCCCTCCATCGAGAAATAAGATAGAGCTTGGTCGTCTTCCTCCCTGGTTTTCATTCTTCCCCTTCGACGATTTCCCGTTGCAACTGCCACCGTAATCGCCATCCTACCTGCCTGCGGCTGGCTCGCTGCCGCGCCGCCCAGCACGCCCCAAACTCGAACGGTCGAGCTATCGCAAACAAGAATGCGCACGTCAATTTAATGTCACAAACACAAGATGAATTAGGCATAGGAGGACGGTTTCATATCATGTCGTCGTTCTCACCGTCCCGCATTCTGTCGGACACGTGGACTCCAGTCCCATCGCTTGTGCTACCAGCATCGCCGAAGCCTTGGTCGATCTCACCAAACCCGGGGAGATATGTGTCCCTTAACACGGAGTTGCGCCACTGCCATCGAAGTAGGCTGGGTTCGCAGCGACGCGCCCCCGGCGCGTTGATGCTCCCTTGACTTTCATCATGTCCACCGTTGAGCGTAAGCGACGTGGCCACAAGATCGATGTGTGCCAGCCTGGCAGCTGCAGTAACGTGTCGCCCTTTCCAATCGTTAGCAAGCAGCGATTGACGAAGCAGATCCTCCTCCCACGCTTCTTCTGACATATCCGCCGGCTGCGTGGGGGACTTTCGAGCGACGAGACCGTCGGTGCCGTCGCCAGCAGGGCCTCGAGCAGCACCATGGTAGCACTTGACGGGAGACAACGGCGGCGGACGTGGATCGCCGAAGGTGGGAAAGGCGGGAATGAGATGGGCGGGAGGAGGTAGCAGGCGGGAGAATGAAATTGGATGGTGGGAGGAGAAAGTGTAATAGACCGACTCCTCGACCGTGTCTTCTCCAGCACCATCATCCACACCCCAAGTTAAGTTTTTTCTCGCCTCCATTGTGGTCGGCAGCATCGTCGGCGGCTCCAGCTCGATCCAGTTCTCGTCACTGTCACCGACGAGGAGCTTCGCCTCCTCTCTTCTCACCCTCCTCTCTCGATTTGTCACACGCGGGATCGACCGAGCGCTGAGATAAATCTCGGGTGACTGATCCTTAGCAAAAGCGTTAAAAAAAGTCGAGAAACCAAAAGTAAGACGGAATATCTTTTGACCGACGGATCTTCCAAACTGACGAACGATTTTATTTTTTACTTCCCAAACTGGAATACGTGTACTTGGAACTTGGAAGTATTCGCTTGGAAACACAATTCACCGGTAAATACATGATGTGACTCGTGCTGCACGTGAGAGTACATGCTGTGTATTTTTAAATAACTCGCGCTATTGAACACGGTGCGTACATAGTGCACCAGAAAAATACACCTAAAAGGTAGTACAAAACAACTTCAAAGAAAAAGACCTAAACGGTAAGAAATGTTTGACATGAGAAAAACCTACGAGGTACTTCGCGAGTAGGGCGGAAGTAGTTGTCTCTCTCATGCGCACCGGGGAAAGGTGAAAAGAAAGAAAGATGCGGACGGTGCCAGTGTATCATAAATACACAAAGAAAATAAAAGATATGGGAACCATATTTTATTAATCTTTGAGATAACAAATACAATTCCCATGTGAGATTGCGGCTCCGTGGCCTACTTGCGCGGCCAGCCTGACTATGGCGATTGCAGTCTCCTGGTTCACGGGGCATCGGAAGGCTCCCGCTTAATTACTCCCGCGGGATACACCGCGAGGCACCTCCGATTAAGCTGTGTGGTCGTCTTCGTCGTCTTCGCTTCACGTTCTGCATGCATGATGATGTGGTGCGTGTGGGTAGCGGCAGAGCCCGTGTCCTCGTCGGTACACGCGCCACTAAAAGCGTGGCCTATACTTCGGCCTCGCCCGTCCTCGCCGTCGCGCCTCGTCGGTCTTGAACGACGAAAAAGAGTGTTGTTGAAGTGGCATGATGCAGTCCGCTTGGCTAGGACTTCTGAACTACTAACAACTTTATCGGGGTGTGCAAAGGGTAAGCCTCGCGGGAGTATATGGTTAGGAGACCTGCATCGGTATAAAACCAACGCACGCTCATGTTGGCATGGCTGATATGGTCAACGCCTCGTCTTGGATAGACGCCGAGTTCATGGCAGTCTCGCCTTAGTAGAGGACGCCGTCTCATGAACCTGTGAAGAAATGGTGTCGAGGGTGCCGCTGGGTGGTGGACGCTGTCGGTGACGCCGGCCGGGTTGTGCCTTCCGGAACGAGCTGTCCCTATACGCCGAGCTGCTCTGTACGTCGGGCTGCTGAACTGGGCCAGAATACGCCGGGCTGACCGCCGTCGCCGGGTTGCGCCATCCTGGATTTGTGCCTGTATGTTCATGTTTCTCACCATTAACGATCAGACGTCGCCTGCATGGCCTCCTTCCCCGCTGCGTTCTCCTTGTATTTTGGTCGTTGGATCTGATGTATGGCTTGGTGTATATATATGTGTTGATCGATGAAAGGTATGTTGTGTGCGCCTTCCTTCCAGACGAGATCGACGATGCTGGCCTCCAGCTCCCCCTCCTGGCCTCCGGGTATGTGTGAGGATAGCGTCGCTCAGGCGCCAGCTAATCTTCGGCGTCTGTTGATAGCGAGAAAATCTCCTCTGCCGGCCGATCTTCTAGCGCAACAAGATGCTTCCTTCGTGACTCCGTTGCTTATCAGATTGTTGCTTCAATGGATCAATAACACAGTTAATAAGAAAAGAAAATATATTGTTAGCCGTGACAACCTGACCTATGAACGTGACCGGGAGTTGCCAGAAGCCCAGAACTGGATCTCTATTACGTACGTATACGGGCGCTTGTACATGTGCTAGCTGCCTTGACGGGCGCATGGTCCAGCTAATGGATTGACTCAATGGACGTATGTATGCACGTACATGAGTGGATCAATGGAACAGCAAGCTAGCTGCATGTACATACATGTTCTAGTACTAGTTCAACTTTTATACCTTGTACGTACATGAGGCTTATAATTTCATACAAAAATGCGTCCAACAAGAAAATGCAAGGAAAAAACTTCCATCGTGCGACAAGTGTCAGATGTAGATGTGGATATTGGTTTTTTTTTTTATTTTACCATATATATTAAACCAGCAAAGAGTACACGATTATATCGATTACAAAAACAATACTAAAAGAGACGGGCAAATTTATGAGATCTTCAAGCCCATTCTTCTTCCATGACACAATCTTGTACTTTTCTGAAGGCAGCCGTAGAACAACGCTGAATACACCAAACCACAGACCTGTGAATACCAACGAAGTTTCTCCCCTTTTAATATTGAGCCGCAATGCCAATCCTTTGTGCACGCACGCAGCCATTAAATTAATCAAGCAACATCGTTAAGAGCACCACCACTGATATTCTAGGGACAAATAACCGAACCACTTTATCGATGTCGATGGGAGCCGAGAGAACGAATCACCATTGCCGAAGACGTAGTAGCCGGGATAGATATTGCGAGGACAATCCTCCTCGCGGCAACCATAAGAAACAATCCAAGAATGATCTGGCGAAGCAAGATCTGAAGAATCATACCTAGACAAACTTAATCATTCAAAGCCACCATTGACGTTGGGAAGGAGATCACGCCATCGAACGTAGTGCGGAAGATCACTTATTGCAGACGAAACCATCTCCATTGACGAAGAAGAAAACAACCAAAACCAAGCTCTAACATTAACGATCTTTGTATAGCGCCCTGCGCAGGTCCGAGGTCCCCACCCCTCCTAGTGCCAGAGCGGCAACTAGAGGAGGCGAGGAATGGTCAATTCTTAGACGAAGACGACGATGAAGATGCTGAAAGTGCATGTGTTGATGCGTGGTTTTGGTAATTAATGACAATCCTTATGGACTAATGTTTGCATTGAGATATTCTTGTAGATCTTCTCCATAGAAAAGATTGGAGTTCATATGTTGGACTCTAAAAGATTATATGATGACCAAGGTTCTATCCAAAGGTTTATATGAAGAATGGTCATCGAGAGTTGAGCTTATTGCAAGCACGGCTTGAAAAAAAAGATTGAGTGAACATTCATGTTTATCTCCAAGCCATCATCTATATCAAGAGAAGAAGATAAAGTGCAAGTGGATTCATGAAGACGGAGCTTAGCAAGGCTCTCCCATAATGGTGTATGGGGAAGTATTTGGAAAAGTCTTCATCAGGCATGTGCTAGCACAATCAAAAAAGGTGTTCCCACTTGAGGGAGTCAAGATCGTCATCATCTACCTCAAGTGGAATGCGCAAGGCAAAGGTATGATCTTGATATGGTTTCTATTTTACCGGTCTCGTGGTGTTAGTGGGAGACCGGGTTATAGGATAGACGGCGTACTATCAAGACGGGCTCTCAAATGAGTAACTTGATCGCATCTTTGTGGAGAGCTCAAACCTTTGCATACTTGGCATATCATCTTTCTTGGTTCTTATTTGGCTTTTATCCATGTGAGAATTTAGATCTTGTGTCCATCTCCATACCAAGCTCTAGTTCATCAAAAACGGATTTCATATGTATATCTTGTTACGTTTTCTCCTCACATGATGGACTATGATGTGTATATGCATGATCTTATAGGCTTGTGATTATCTTCGAAACAAGCCCAAGATCATAGAAAACGGAGTCTTGATGATTATCTTGTTGAGTTTTGATGCTGGAGGATTTACCGGTTGTTTTTTTATAGAAAGGTTTTACCTTTCATTATTTGGCTTTATCCTCCCTTGTTGGACTATGATGTTTCTCTGCATGATCTTGAAGAGCTCTTTGTTGCGATTCCAATGAGACCAAGATCATCGAAATCGGAGTCCGGATGAAAAAGTTATTGCGTTTTTCATTTGTGTGTTTTAGGAATTCTGGGTGACTCGGAATATTCCGGACAAATTCCGAACGGTCGGAATTTTCCGAACTCATTCCGAATGGGTTCCGAATTGGCGACTCCGGGTAATGTATAGTGTCCGGAAACTGTTGGTAGACACCCGGAATATTTCGAAAATCCGGAATTCCAAACCAAATCCGGATTCAATCCGAACGACACGAATCTGGCCCAAACGGTCGGATTTTGGGGACCTATAAAATGGGGGTTTCTTCCCCAACGGTTCCCTATCCTCTTGAGCTCGTTTTTTCCCTCTCTCTCCTCCATTGTTGACCTTTGGAAAAGCTTGCATACCTCTTAATCCCTCCCATGATTCTTGCATATCTTTGAGGGAAAGTGAGAGGAGATCTAGATCTACATTTCCACCAATCCATTCCTCCTCTAAGTGAGGGGAACCTAGTTGATCTTGATCTTGGAGTTCTTGGTGTTTCTCCTCCATTGTTCTTCCTCCCTTATTCCCCCATAAGTATTTGTTGCTTTGTTGGAATTTGAGAGTGAAGGATTTGAGCACTTGTGCTCTTGCCATTGCTTTGTGCATCGGTTTGTGCTCTCCACGAGGATTCGTGGAAGTTGAAAATTTGTGAGCTTGTTACTCTTGGGTCATTGGACCCTAGACGCCTTTGTGATGGTTGATACCTTTGTGGTCACTTGTAGCCGTTCGGGAGACCCAATCCATTTGTGGATTGTTCCTCGGATTGTTGTTGTAAAGGTTTCGGATTCCGCCTTGAAGGATTCCGATAGTGGAAGGTGAACCAATCCTTTGTGGTGCGGTTCATCGGAGAATAGGGTGAGCCTTTGTGGCGTTGAGATCGACCTTTGTGGTGCCTCACACCTCTCCAACGATACGTACTCCTCTAAAAAGGAGGAACTCGGGAATACATCCTCGTCTCCACGTGCCTCGGTTATTTCTATACCCAAGCTCTTTACTTATGCACTTTACATTGTGATAACCTTCGTGCTTAAAGTATTCTATATTGCTATCTCCTTGTTGCTTGTCTTGCTTAGGATAAGTTGTTGGTGCACATAGGTGAGCCTAGTTTATTTCGGTTGTTGGCTTGTTAATTTAAACACCTAGTTTTATTCCGCAATTATCAAGCCTAAACCGGAAAAGTTTAAATCGCCTATTCACCCCCCCTCTAGGCGACATCTTTGTCCTTTCAATTGGTATCAGAGACTCGGCTCTGTTTTTGGGCTTTACCGCCTAGAGAGCAAAGATGTCGCTTAGAGATTTAGTGCACGATCTCACTCTTATATTCGATGGCACAAATTATGATGTTTGGAAAATTTGCACCCTTAATCTTTTTAGGGCCATGGGTCCAAATTATATTAAGAGGATTGTAGATGTGGGTTTTTCTCCTCCAAAGGATTCCCAAGAATTATCTTTAGAGGACGAGGAAAACTCTCATCTCGAAACTCTTGTTTCTAATGGTCTTATTTTTGTTTTGAGCGATGTAGTTCTTACATCAATCATGCCTTTTCGGAATGCACATGAGTTGTGGACCAAGCTTCAAATAAATATGAAGTGTCCAACATTTTTGAAGATGATTGTTCTCCCTCCACCTCCGGCCGTGACGAGTTCACAACTTCTTCCACTTCACCAACATGTGATTTGTCACAAGGTAATGATATGGCGAGTGGTGATAGAAATTGCAATGTTCTATCTTTGGACTTAAACACTTCTAGCACTCCAAATGTTTTACATGCTAGTGTTGCTAGTCCTCGCATATCATGTAATAGTTGCTTAAATAAATCTCATGATGATATGCTTCCTATGTCTTATTGCCATGAAACCAATGCTTACATATCCTCTATTTCTTGTGTGGCTAACAATGTAGAGGAATCCCAACATTTGTTGGAACAAGACATGGACCTCAATGGTGCTTCAAATAACTCTTCACCATCTTTGTTCACTACTCACTTTTGCCTTATGGCTATGGATTCAAAGGTATCTCCACCATTGGAACCCTCTACATCTTGTGATGATGTGGATGAGGATTCTTATGGAGAACATATGGATGTTGAATCCGTAACAAAGAAGGGTAAGATGGTATTTGGTGCTCTCCCCAAAGGTAGCAAAGCTATCCCTCCTCTATGTGAAATCATTGCTTATGCTATTAAGAGTAGGAAAATCATTGAGGACTTGGAAACTCAATTTGATGAGAAATGTAAAATTGAGAGAGAGGATGATATGGAAAAAGCATCCCTAGAGAATGCTCTTGAGGAAGAGCAAGAGCTTAGGGCTTCTCTTGAAGAGAAACTTGAATCTCTTGATGAATCAAATGATCTTATTATTGCTAAAATCATTAAGGAAAGAGATCATGCTATTGCTAAATATAAAGTGCTTAAAAAGGAAAAATTGAATTTGGTGTTGGCAATGCTAGACTAATTGAGGACATAGAGAGACTTGACAAAGCCCACAAGGCTTTAGAAAGTGAACACTCTCTCCTTATCAAGTCTCATGATCAACTCCAAACTCAACTATCTAAAAATGATGAGCTTGCCAAGTTGTCTTCTTCCATTTCTAATATTGATGATGCTTGTGCTACTAACTCCATTCTCGTGAAGCATCTATTTTGAAGGAGAATGTTGAGCTAAGGGCTCAACTTGAGTTGCTAACTAGCAAGTATAGGAAATTGGAAGAAAGTCATGAAAAGCTATCTAGCTCTAATGATGATCTTCTAGCATCCTATGCTAAGCTAAAGTTAGCTCATGAGGCTATTATGTCAAAGGTAACATCTTGTGAGCCTCATGTGGACAAAGGCACAACTTCTACTCTTAATGCTTATATTGCCATGTGCTAGTCCTAGTGATTCATCCACTCACAATGTTGCTACATCTTGTGATGAATTACTTTTATGCCTTGTTGCTCTAACAATGAAGCCTCTACTTCCTCTAGTGTTTTTGTTGATACTAACCATGTAGAGGAATTAAATGAGCTCAAGGCCCAAGTCACTTCTTTGAAGAAAGACTTGGAAAAGCGTCATGTTGGGGATTCTACACTTGACAATATGTTGAGTGTTCAAAGACGCCCCAATGACAAGAGTGGACTTGGATTCAACTCCAATATCAAGAACAAGTCCAAGTTCAACAAGAAGAAAAAGGGCCAAGAACAAGTTAAAGATTCGGCCAAGATTGTTTGCTTCAAGTGCAAAGTTGAAGGGCACCATGTTAGATCTTGCCCTTTGAAGAAGAAGTCTCTTAGTGAGAAGCAACAAGGGAAGAGCCTCAAGTTCAAACTCAAGTTCCTCAAGTTGAAGAACGACCACTTCCCAAGAAGAATCAAGCTACCCCTCCTCAAGTCAAGATTCCAACTAAGAAGAAAGGAGGAAGCAAATGTTGCTACATATGCCGTGAGAAGGGTCACTTTGCTTCTTCATGCACTAATGGTACCTTATCCAACCCCATTATTATTGATGATGTTTATTCTCTTCGGAAGGATAAGGTTGGCAATGTGTTTGCCAAATATGTTGGTGCTCAAAGTGGTGTCAAGAAAAGCACCATTTGGGTTGCCAAACCTATTGTGACTAACCTCTTAGGACCCAACTTGGTTGGGGACCAACAAGCTAAAACTTGATCAATAGGTGTTGTTGGAGGGCATTGGAGACTTGGCTACATCATGAAGAATTAAGGGATCTTCATCAATTATATTATCTCAAGCCAAGTCATTTGGATTATATTGTTCTATCTCATATCCAATGTTCCTCCTTGCGGTAACTTTTTATATCATATATACATTGAAAGTTGCTTGCACCCTTGCATGTGTTAGGTTTTGTACCTTGCTAGTGTTTGTATGTGTTGTGCTCTCTACTTACTTATCTTGAGTAATCAAGTATGTGTATGTTGGTTTGCACACCATTTACTTGTGTTGAGCCTTATTGCTTTTATTTGATATCTTATCTTGTTGGCTCTCTTTTTGAGAGATTAATGGACTATCCATTTTGGGGGAGTGATATGCTTCGTGCACTTCACAATCCTAAAAATGTGTATACATGAGGAATACCACTTAGTGTTGATATATCAATATTATCTACTCTCTATGTGGTATGTCATCTCATGAGAAATTCAAATTCTATAATGTCCATTAATTATCTCTAGTTGGTTTTGTTTGCCTCTTGTTAAGAAAATTGGATTATCACATTATGGGGGAGTAATAAGCTATGTGCATATTACAAGCCTAGAAAATGTGAACATGTGAGGTATTGCCACCTAGAATTGATATTCTTCATTATCTTATTCCTTTGTGGCATGTTTCTCAAACAAGTTCCCTTTTGGCTTAAATGATTTTTTTTCTCACTCTTTTGGATCTTGTTTGTGATGGACATTCTTGGTACGGTTTTCCCCAAATATGTTCATATCCTTTTGGGAAATCGATTGCTTCAAGCTACTCTTTGTAGTGGCTTTGCATGATCGCGTGAATACTTGAAGCTATCAAGAATATCTATCTTTTTAAGCTTTGGCCTTTAAATCTTATCTTTTGCCATATGCTTATTTGTTGTGAAATTGGTCTTCAATATCATTCCTATATACCACCGAGAAATATCTCTATATACTCCTTGTCCTTGACAAGTGATACTCATATGTGTGGTGGAATGTGTAGACCATCTTCAATTTGGCTCTTGCTTTGAATTGCCTTATTTTATTGCCAAGGATTTGTTTGATCTAACTCTCTTTTCTTCCTTGCATCTTTTGGATCTTTTTGCTCTACTCAAAATTTGTTTTGTGCTTTTTGAGCTAGGAAAAGCAATGATCCCATCTTGTGCATTTACATTCAAGACATACTTCTAGATAATGCACTATTCTTGGGGAAGCTATCCTACATTGAGTAGAACACCATTCTTTAAATTGGTATTGGATTTTATTGCTTTCCTTGAACATGACTAGTGTTTGAATAATATGTATGGAGAGTGATGATCCCATTTGTGTGCATTTGTATTCAAATGCAAGATCATAAATAATGCACAAATCTTGGGGGAGCAATCCTATATGCTTTTGAACATTAGTTGTCTTCAATTGGCTTTTTATCCCGATGACATGTCTCTTTGGAAGACAAACATTTTTCGTCTTGGTACTTTGTGCAAAGTGTAGAGGGTTTGGTTTATTCCTTGATGGTATTTTCTTCATTTGGTATCTTACCTTCATTTGGGATTTTCAAAGTGGTATCTTCCATCATGTGTTGATTTGGGTTTTGATATAATTTGGACAATTCTTTTTCTTGTTACACTTGTGTGTGCTTTCTTGGTTTAATTGGTGTTTTGTCCAAATTATATCTCGTTTGGTTCTTGAAAGTCTTGTGCATGCATATTTACTATATGTATTTCATATGGCATGCTTACTTTCGTTGATCCAATATATAGGATAAACTCCATCAAATCCTAAATGGCTAAGATGTGCATGAAATTCAATTTCATATCAATATGCACATATTTATGTGGAGTTTGTCCTATGTATTGTAGTTGCTCTAACTGAAAGGACATAGTCCGATAATCTTGTTTTGATGATTGATCACAACACTTGGAAGTATTTAACACATCGCTAAGTATCCACAGGAAATATGATTGTCTAAACCAAAAAGATACTAGTGTATATATCACAATGCAAAAAGGAAGAAAGCGGGCCATCGGAAGGTGAAGAGTGAAGAGAGAAGGAGCGCAGCTGGGCGGCCGGCCCCCAAGCTGGCCTCGGCCGGCCCCATGGCCGGCTCTCTCTGCCACCCAGCCGGCCCTCCCGCCGGCCCCGAGGCCGGTTCCGTCGGGCACTCGGCCGGCCCAGGCCGACTCTTCTCCTACGCGACGATGCCCTGTACCCCTTCAATGGTCATTTATTGAAGGGGACAATAAATACCTCTTCACCTACCTTTGGACAAGAAGCTTGACCATCTTTGAAGAACACCATTATTGCAAGCTCAAGATTTGATAGATCCCCAATCTCTCCACCCAAACTCGTTGATCTTTGGAGGATTGAAGGAGAAGGCCAGGATCTACATCTTCACCAAGCCGTTCTTCATTTCCCCCTCATTCAATTGATGGACCCTTTGCTAGGATTTCCTTTGGGAAAACCTAGTTCATTGTTGTACTCACTTGTTGTCTTTGTGACAGATTTGTAGCTGTTCGGGAGCCCCCAACCCAATTGTGGGTTGTGCCCCGGATCGTTGTTGTAAAGGCTCCGGAACCCGCCTTGAAGGTTTCCGATATTGGAAGGTGAACCAAACCTTTGTGATGCGGTTCATCGGAGAATAGGGTGAGCCTTTGTGGCGTTGAGTTGTGACCTTCGTGGTAGCTCACACCCCTCCAACGAGACGTACTCCTCTAAAAAGGAGGAACTCGGGAATACATCCGTGTCTCCGCGTGCTTTCTCTTCGGTTACTTCTATCCTTGTTTATAGTCTTTACTTCATGTATCTTGTTTAGTTGCTAGCTTTTCATATAGGTAAATTCACCTTAGTTGCATATCTAGAGAATTTACCTTTTGTGTCAAGCCTAATTTGAAAAAGTACTAAAATTGGAGTAGCACATATTCACCCCCCTCTAGGTGTCATACGATCCTTTCAATTGGTATCAGAGCAAGGTTCTCTTGTCGGGCTTAACCACCTAAGAGAAGTATGACCGGTGTGGGTGATCCCGTGGATGACCAAGCCATTACGGCATCCATGGCCGATCTCAAATTGATGGAGAAATCTTTGAAATCGTCCATGGATACCCAATTTGCCGAGATGCGTGACTTGATCAAGCAACTCGCAATTGGCAAGGTTCCTACGGAGACCATCCCACTAGCGGACTCCGCTAAATCATGACGGCGATACCGAGGAGGAAAAAGAGAAAAAGAAAGGGGTTGAAAACGCCAATCTTAAGAATCCCTCCACATTTAGCACCAAGCCCATAGGTGGGAAGCCCGAGTACCATGAGGTCTCTCATTTGTACTCTCCCGACCCACCTATCCCTCATCCTCGCATAAACCCTTTAGGTCCTCCACCTAATCTTAATGCTTTGGCTTTTACTAGTTGGCAACACTCAATGAGATCTCATGTCAACAGTGCCTCTATCGAGCTTTGGAGGATCATGCAAGCGGGATTCAAGGCCGTGGATCCAAAAAACTTGACAAGGAGAGAGGTGGTTGATGCTGAACTCAATGCCACTGCTCTACACATGCTTGAACTTGCCGTTGGTGAAAAGGATATTCATCACATTCAACATCTCACCACCGCCAAAGAAGCTTGGGATTGTCTCTCCGAGACATTCCTTGGGAATGAAAGCATGAAGAGAAATAGATTTGATGCTTTGAACAATGAAGCCGAAGGCTTCTACATGCTTGAGGGTGAAACCCATGAAGAGATGTATGGAAGACTCAAGACCCTCGCTCAAGCCTTTTATAATGTTGGGGCAAAGTATGCGGATGATGCTTGGGTCAAAAGGAAGTATGTGAATGCCCTCATGCCCTTCAAGCCCGTTGACTTGAAGGACCTACAAGGAAAATACAACTACCTTGAGATGACATCCAATGAAGTTATGCAAGAGATGCAAGCCTTCAAGGTTTCCACCAAGAATGCTCTAAACAACCATGCTAGGGCCATGGGAATGAAACAAGGTCCCTCTCTTGCTTTGAAGGCCAAGGTTGTGTGCCTTGATGAACATGATGAAGTTGAAGCATGACCGAACAACATTCCTCCCGATGACCTTGAGCAAGCCCTACATGGTCACATAGCTCATGCAACAAGGACATTTTGGAATGACCCGGCCAAGGCAAAGGCTCAACTTGATCAAACAAGCAATCCAAGTGGGAAGAAGGACTTTGCTAACCGGATAAAGACTTGCTACAATTGTCATAACAAGCATCACTTCATCAAAGATTGTCCTTATGAGAATAGAGAGCAACACGGTGGAAGGCTTGTCCTCAAGGGCCAATCAAATATGATACAAAAGAAGCCTTTCGTCAAGAAGAAGCCTTTCTTCAAGAAAGCACCAAGAATTGTGTTGATGACTCAAGAAGAGTATCCTTCCGATGATTCCTAAGAAGAAGAAGAACCCACTCGTGAGGTGGCCGCATTGGCCATTGTATCAACTCCACCTCCTTCTCTCTTTGAATCCCCCAATGAGAACCTCTCCATCAACACCGCTCATTGCCTCATGGCTCACGTCACCGAGGTATCATTTCTACTCCCAAGACTATGCATGAAATGGATGATAAATCTAGTCTTGTGATTAAGAAAGAACTTGTTCTTCCGATACTATTGTGGCTAACTTGCAAGGTGAAACTAAGGCATATGTTGAGTCTCTGTTGAGACAACTTGATGCGGCCAAAGAAATCCTTGATGACAAGGGAAAAATTGGAGAGAGGACGCTCTCACCATTGCATCCTTGAATGCCTCTCTTGGAGAAGAGAGTGAATATAGAACCTCTCTTGAGGAAAGACTTGAGTCTCTTGATGATAAAAATGATGAAATAATTGCTAAAATCATTAAGGATAGAGACCATGTCTTTGCTAAATATAAAGTGATTAAAAAGGAGAAAGCCGAGTTTGTGGTTGCTAATGCTAGACTCCTTGAGGATATGGAGAAACTTGACAAGGCTCACAAGGCCTTGGAAAGTACTCACTCTCTTCTAGTCAAGTCTCATGAGCAACTTCAAACTAAACTTTCTAAATCTAACTCACATAGCACTACTACTCCCTCTTGTGATCATGCAATTGTTATTGAGGAAAATGCTAGGTTGAAGGTTGAGCTTGCCAAGGCCACTACTGCCAAGACCTCGATTCCTAAAGGTAAAGAAAAGGTTGTTGCTCAAGTTGAGCAAAAACCACACAAAGGGAAGGAGGGTCTTGGTTATGTAGCCAAGGCAAAGAAGAAGAAGAGCAACAACATGGAGAACAAGGCCAAGCCCGCACAAACCAAGACTCCCATTGCGAGTGGGAATGCCACGAGGGGTAAGACCACTCGTAGTGACTTTGCGGGAAATGCT
The DNA here is from genome assembly GCA_947311845.1 of Poa pratensis. NCBI lineage: Eukaryota > Viridiplantae > Streptophyta > Magnoliopsida > Poales > Poaceae > Poa > Poa pratensis. The sequence continues at coordinate 1,547,598 of CAMZMU010000069.1, read as the reverse complement.
AACCCTCACTACATTCTATATGTTGATTATTATGGTGATGTTTATGCTAAATATGTTGGACCTTATGATGGTTATGTTGCTCATGCTATTTGGGTCCCAAAGACTCTTGTTGCTAACCAAAGAGGACTCATTGCAAGATGGGTACCTAAAACCAAGCAATGATTTCTTGTAGGACTATGCTTCCGGTGGGTCTAAATGGGTGGTTGATAGTGGATGCACTAGTCATATGACCGGGAGCAAGGAGATCATGACGGAGTTGGGACCAAATATAAATCAAGCATCCGTCTCCTATGGTGATAAATCAAAAGCGGAGGTAAAGGGCCTCGGCAAGGTGGTAGTTGCAAAGGATATCACCCTTGTAAATGTCTTGCTTGTCGAGTCCGTCGGTTACAATCTTATGTCCGTTCGTGCACTTAACAAGATGAATTTTGATGTCCATTTTACTATTGATATGGTGGTACTCTTGAGGAGCAAGACTCTAAAGGTCATGTTCGTTGGGTATGTTGAAAATGAGTTGTTTGTGGTGGACTTTTCAGGGTCTACCAACACTCAAGCAATATGCCTATTCGGAAAGGCCGACGTGGGATCACTAGTACAGAACGACACATGGAAACGGGCCAAAAACCCCTTCGGCAACGGAGAAAGGGTCCGTGTCCCCGCCTCTGTCACTGATGTGAAGCCTCACAATGGCAACGGAGGAGATAAACCATTTCTGATGTATTTAACATTAGACACGAAGTTTTGCTAATAACCGTTTCTAATAAGGGTTACAGGAAAACAAAAAAAACACGGTGACGGGCTGTGCCGTCGATGGAGCCCCGCTCCATGCGACTAGACGGCCGGCCGGTCGTCACCGTATTCATATACGCCCTGCTTTACAAAAGTTCATCAGTGCGCGTGGCTGGAGCTCTGCTCCTTTGTCTTCACGGCCGCCAGATGAACATCTACTGTCTTTCCTGCTGCGCAAAATGTACTGCTCCTGGTGACGGCACCGTGTATGGAGCCCCGCTCCTAGGTCTTCACGGCAGCAGCATCGTCACCAAGCATCCACCAAGCCCTTGAAACAACGAATATTCTTTATTAAAAACAGCAAACAAAACTAATAAACAGAGCCAATAAGCAGTAAACAAAGCAAACCGAGCTAAATACATAGCTGAAGAGCTAACTAACAGAGCAAACCAAGCTAAATAAGTAGCTAACATAGCAAATACATAGCTGAACAGAGCTAACTAACAGAGCAACCCGAGCTAAATAAGTAGCTAACATAGCAAATACATAGCTGAACAGAGCAAACCAAACTAAATAAGTAGCTAACATAGCAAATACATAGCTGAACAGAGCAACCCGAGCTAAATAAGTAGCTAACATAGCAAATACATAGCTGAACAGAGCAAACCGAGCTAAATAAGTAGCTAACATAGCAAATACATAGCTGAACAGAGCTAACTAACAGAACAAACCGAGCTAAATAAGTAGCTAATATAACAAATACATAGCTAAACAAAGCAAACCGAGCTAAATAAGTAGCTAACATAGCTGAACAGAGCTAACTAACAGAGCAAACTGAGCTAAATAAGTAGCTAACATAGCAAATACATAGCTAAACAAAGCAAACCGAGCTAAATAAGTAGCTAACATAGCAAATACATAGCTGAACAAGCTAACTAACAGAGCAAACCGAGCTAAATAAGTAGCCAACATAGCAAATACATAGCTAAACAAAGCAAACCGAGCTAAATAAGTAGCTAACATAGCAAATACATAGCTGAACAGAGCTAACTAATAGAGCAAACCGAGCTAAATAAGTAGCCAACATAGCAAATACATAGCTAAACAAAGCAAACCGAGCTAAATAAGTAGCTAACATAGCAAATACATAGCTGAACAGATCTAACTAACAGAGCAAACCGAGCTAAATAAGTAGCTAACAGAGCGGTCATTTACCTTAGGCGAGGCGGGGTCGCTTTCCCTCGCGGATTGCGTCCTAGGCGTCGGTGCCAGAGCCACTGCCAGAGGAGACGTCAGAGGAGACCTCATCCTGCTCGAACACCGAGCGTCCTCCTCCTCCTCATCCTCCTCCTCTGCCGCCACCACCGCTGCCGCCGCCGCATCTGGCCCAGGGCCCTGGCCAGGGAGAAGAGAGCGGTCTATGGCTGCCTGGAGCCGCGTCTGGAACAACGCCTCCTCGGCGGCTTCTATCGCGTGCTCGGCAGCGGAGATGCGGATAGCTCTCTGCATCGCAGACGCCCGAATGACACCCTCGGCGCGCTCGCGCTCAAACGAGGCGCGAGAGAGGAGGAGACCGACCTCCAGAGATGAGGACGAGATCCGGGCATTGGTGGCCGCCGCCGCCGTGGATCCGGATGGGATTTGACGGCTCAGAATGAACTCGCGACCGCAGTCGCCGGGGATCTTGCCCCAGTTGTAGGGGAGATCCGGGCTGCGCCTCGGAGGGTGGGAGGAGGAAGATGCTCTATCCCGACTTCCGTCGGCGCCGGAGGGGTTCGCCATCGATGTGCGGCTAGGGTTAGGAACTGAGGAGAGTGAGACTGAGAGTGAGAGTGAGATACAGTACTGGAGTGGGAGATATTAATACCGGCACCGCTTAATGTGCCTTCACATGGGAAACGGAGATAGACCGATCTCCATTTCTGATGTGGCAATATCAGCAACGGAGATATTCTTTCCTCCATTGCCTATATATGAGCAACGGAGATCTTTTCAGCCTCCATTACCATTGTGTCGGGCCCATCGACCGACTAGCGCGCGCGGAGCTCATTTTTCCGTCGCCTAACTCTTGCCGTTGCCATAGAGGGATATCCGATGTGTCGTTCTGTACTAGTGGATGGTTGTGGCATTGCCGCTTGTCCCATGTCAACATGAGAACTTTGAAAAGTCTTCACAAGGGTGGCCACATTCTTGTCGGAGAATGACTCCCACGGAACAGGGGTGGTCAAACTCACAAAGAGAGTTCGTGTAAGGGGATGAACACGTTGGTCAAACAACCCTCAACCTGCACGGCGACGATGCTCGTCGAGCATGAGGAGGGACATCACGACAGAGATGAACACCAGCCCGTACCTAGGTTCACGGCCCTCGTGTGGAGGTAAAACCGCTACTCCTGCTTGTCTGTATTGCACTGCTATGGAGGTTATAGTACAATGAGCTTGCCGAGGGCTCTCTTTTGGCAGTGGTGTGCGCAAGGATGGGGAAACAGTAGTCTTCTTCTTCCTCGCGCGTAGGTAGCTAAGTTAGACTGAAAATGTGATCCTTTGCTACGATGGAGCACCGCCTCCTTTTATAGGCGCCCCGGGCCTCTTCCCTGCGCTTGCGCAGCGGAAAGGCTACCACATGGCGACAGAAGGAGGAGCGCGGTGCACCGCAGCCCAGCTGTCCATGGACGCGGTCCATGGGCGTAAAGCTGATGCCTATGGCAGAGAAGCCACCGTCCATCTAGGACGGCCAGCTGGGGCTGCAGAGGAACGTGGGGGTGCCCACGGTGACGTCGACCCTTGGAGCGTAGCGCCGGCCAGTCCCTTATCACCAAAGAGGAAATCCTTGTAGTCCGGTGCGTGCGGCGCAGCTTTGTTGACTCCTTTAATCACCAAAATGGCAACTTCGGCGTCGTCATCACCGCGCGCAGAGGCGCGCGTCAATCTGCGGCCGCTGCAGAGCCCATGTGCGCTCTGCAGAGGTTGCTTTGCAGCGAAGGAATCCCCGCGAGGGCTGGGGTGCCCTGTGGAGGATTCGGCGTTGACTTCCCTTCAGGGAAGATCTCCTTGAGGAGGGAGCAGCAGTAAGGGGGGCCTCTGCAGGCTTCTGCTGCCTCCTGAGCCTTCGCGAGGCGATTTGCCTCGCGAGTCTCTCTAGGCCGTAAGCCTGGTCCTTAGCGAAATTTGGCCTCCGAGTGTCGAGGGCCATGGAGGACAGGCCCAGCACACCCTAGTTCTCACTGGGCCGACAATTCTTGGACTAAAAGACAATGTTTCTTTTTCTAGAGATCGTCTTTGTAGGGCTTGTGTTGAAGGAAAGATGCATGATTCTCCCCATCCAAGCAAGACCATCATTTCATCAAAGAGGATATTGGAACTTCTTCATGTTGATCTCTTTGGTGCCGTTCCTCAACCAAGTCTTGGTGGGAAGAAATATTGTTTGGTGATTGTTGATGACTATTCAAGATTTACTTGGATTTATTTCTTCAAGACGAAGGATGAGACCCAACAAGCCGTCATCGACTTTTCTAATGAAGTTTAACGCCAACACAATGTCCCTATATTGGTCATTAGGAGTGATAATAGCTCTGAGTTCAAGAACTACACCCTAAATGAGTTTCTTAGTGAAGAGGGGATTCGTCATCAATATTTCGCTGCATATACCCCTCAACAAAATGGTGTAGCCGAAAGAAAGAACCGGACTCTCATGGATATGGCAAGGTCTATGTTGGCGGAGTTTAATTCTCCACTTTTCTTATGGGCCGAAGTTATCTCCACGGCGTGTCATTCATCAAACCGGCTATTCTTTCGCATAGGCAAGAAGTTTACACCTTATGAGATGCTCACCGGCAACAAGACCAATGTCTCCTACTACCGAGTATTTGGTTGTAAGTGTTTCTATAAGATCAAAGGTGTTCGTTTGTCTAAATTTGAATCTCAAGCTTTAGAGGGTGTTTTTGTTGGGTACGGTGCCGAGTCTCACACCTATAGAGTCTATGAAAAAACCGTCAGTAAAGTCATAAAGTCTTGTGATGTGAGGTTCGATGAGAATGATGGCTCCCAAGTGGCGCAATTTCATGTTTGTGATGTAGATAATGAGGAGCCTCAAGATGCTATAAGAAGAATGGGCATTGGTTTCCATCGCCCCGTTGAGATTCACTACGAGTCTCCTCACGCAAGTCCAAGCTCCATTCAAGTGGAGACCTCTTCATCACAAGTTGAAACGGCGCCTATCAAGGAAGCAAGTGATGCACCAACCCAAGATCAAGTTCAAGACCCTCCTCATGTTGACCAAGTTGTTACGCAAGAACCAAGTTCTCCATTTGTTGATGCTAGCCAAGGTCAAGACAAAGATCAACCCTCTCCTTCCTTTTTGAAGATGTACTTAAAGATGATCAAGGTCAACATTCCGGTCAAGACGGGGACTCAAATGATCAAGAGATACCTCCAAGAAGCAATAGAGATATCGAAGCCCGTCGAAAAGAAAGGATTGCAAGAGACTTTGAAATAAAAAGTCACAAGCTAGATGAAATCCTTGGTGTCCTAGATAAAGGTGTCACCACAAGAAGACAATTGGCAAGCTTTAGTGAACATCAAGCTCATATTTCCATGGTGGAACCAAATAAAGTGTTTGAAGCTCTTGAAGATCTGAATTGGTTAGAAGCTATGCATGATGAACTCAATAACTTCAAGCGCAACAAAGTGTGAAATCTAGTTGAGAAGCCAAAAGATTGACACAATGTTATAGGCACGGAGTGGATATTCAAGAACAAGCAAGATGAGCATGGAATGGTTGTGAGGAACAAGGCAAGATTGGTTGCACAAGGATACTCTCAAGTTGAAGGCATTGATTTTGGAGAGACTTATGCACCCGTGGCTCGCCTTGAGTCCATCCGTATCCTTCTTGCATATGCATCACATCATAATTTCAAGTTGCAACAAATGGATGTGAAAAGTGCCTTTCTTAATGGTCATTTAAAGGAGTTGGTATATGTTAAGCAACCACCGGTTTCGAGGATCCCAAATTCCCTAACCATGTCTACAAGCTTGATAAGGCACTCTATGGTCTCAAACAAGCACCTCGTGCTTGGTATGAGCACCTAAGAGAGCTATTGCTAGACCGTGGATTTGAATTGGGGCAAATCGATCCCACCCTCTTTATCAAGAGGGTTAAAGGGGAGCTTTTCATATGCCAACTTTATGTTGATGATATTATTTTTGGCTCATCTAACAAAGCTTTCAATGATGAATTTTCAAAACTTATGACCGATAGGTTCGAGATGTCTATGATGGGCGAATTGAAGTTTTTTCTCGGTTTTGAGATCAATCAATTGAATGAAGGGACTTTATTTCTCAAATCAAATATACCCAAGACATGCTCAAGAGGTTCAATATGCAAAATGCTAAGGAGAAGCGGTTTCCTATGGACACCAAATGCCATCTTGAACTTAACCCCGACGGTATCGATGTTGATCAAAAACTTTATCGCTCTATGATTAGTTCTTTGCTTTTATTTGTGCATCTAGACCCGATATTGTGTTGAGTGTAGGGGTGTGTGCAAGGTATCAAGCCGCTCCTAAAAAAAGCCACTTGAAGGCGGTCAATAGAATCCTTTGATATTTGGTTTATACCCCAAGGTTTGGTTTGTGGTACCCAAAGGGCACTAATTTCTCTCTTGCCGGGTACACGGACTCGGATTGGGCTGGTTGCAAGGATGATAGGAAATCAACTTCCGGGGCATGCCAATTTCTTGGTAGGTCCTTGGTGAGTTGGTCTTCTAAGAAACAAAATTGCATATCTCTATCCTCCGCCGAAGCCGAGTATGTGGCGGCCGCTAGTGCATGCACTCAATTTTATGGATGAGGCAAACTTTAAAGGAATACAGTGTCAATTGTGACAAAGTGCCTCTTTTGTGTGACAATGAAAGTGCTATCAAGATTGGCCACAATCCGGTGCAACACTCAAGAACGAAGCATATTGAGATTCGTCATCATTTTATTCAGGATCATATTGCCCGTGGTGATATTGAGCTTGGCTATATTCCAACCAAAGACCAACTTGCCGATATTTTCATGAAGCCACTTGATGAAGCAAGATTCACTTATTTGAGGCATGAGCTAAATATCGTGGATTCGAGGAGCTTGACTTGACTATCTTGCATACACACCTATTTTTGACTATCTATTTGGTTTAGGTGTAGGCATGGACATAGGGGGAGTGCGGTCCTAATACATTGGACTATCCCTCCCCCCATTATGCCAACATTAATAAATCATTTGATTATCTATATTCGTTTCTATGAATTGTGTGCTTCAATGATGAGTAGTGGCCGTGAACCCAAGATATATCTTCGCGGTGCCACACCACAAACTCATATATGGTGGCTTCGGCCACCGTCCTCTTCTCCTTGAAGAGTTGGTTTTTCCGTGGGTTTTGATGCATATTCGCTGTTCATCATCTTCTTGCAACACATCCAATGTTGCTTATTTGGAGTTTTTTATTTTTCCCATTGGATGTGTGAAGTTTTCTCCATGTCTTGCATCTCCCCGAATTACTCAACGGTTGCTCAGTGGTATTCTTGAAGATGCACGGTGTTCGGAGCTCAAGAACGTCAACGACAAGAAGATGGAAGGCGTCCGAAGACGTTTCTGTGCGTAGCCCGGCCTCCCACCCGGCCCAGGCCGGCTGGCTCTGTGCCTGGCGCGGGCTTCCTCCCGGCCTAGGCCGGCTCTCTCGGGTCCTCACCCGGCCTCCCGCCCGGCCGAGGCCGGCTCCAGGGCCGGCGCGCCTATCTTTTATACCGCATGGACGGGGAGGCTCCAACCATTATTCCTCCCCTTCCTCGTGTGCTCTTCTCCATGGCCGCCCCCTTCCCCATCTCGAGCTCCTCCACCTCCCCCACCGTTTGAGCCTCTCCCCACTCCTTTCTCTCCATAGATCCGAAGGGGATTCACCTGATCTACCATCCTATCCATTCAGTTTCTCCTTTGGTGCCGGATTTGGGGAGATCTCCTCCATTTTTGGTGATTCTTGAAGCTCCACTCAAGGTGGGAGGATGAACAACTGGGATGATGATTGGGAGGAGGGTCCTCAGTCCAGCAGGGCCGGCAAGTCCAGCAAGACCTTCGATGGCCTGGATGACATAGTTGATGATCTCAATGCTGACTCCTCCTCCATGCCCAAGGCCAAGAAACTCAAGAAAACTGCTAGGATCAAGATTACTACAAGCAAGAAAGCTGCCAAGAAAACTCCCAAGCCTCGTGTCAATCCCGATGAACCGGTATGTGCATCTTGGGTCAAGGTGAAACCTAGTGACTTCAAGAAAGATCGCTTGCTTTTCAACCCTTATGCATTTGGAGAGCCCACATGCCTAGATGATAGCAGATTCTATTGCAAGATGCACTAGCAAATCTTTCATCAACGCATTGTAGTCCAAAAGAATGCTCATGTACCCGTGGATTATTTCAACCTTGACCAAGCTAGATAACTTTGGCCTGATGTGATGGAAATTATGGATTTTCATCAAATCTCTAAGCTCATGACTGTTAGTACTGCATATTCTCCTGATTTGCTTCAGCAATTCTATGCTACTGTTCATTTCTCCACTGAGCGTGGTAAGAGGACTTTGACCTGGATGAGTGCAGATACTGTGTGTTCAGCTACTATGGCTGAGTTTGGGGCAATTTTTGGTCTTGAGGAATTGCCCGTTGCACCATGCTATGTTCGTCTTCATCTCGAGAAGCTTATTCCAGCTGAGACGGGGATACGTCATTGTTATCCACCAGGGATAGGGATTCGTGGGAAGATTCCTAAGACAGTTCATATGTATCCCTTCTGGAGAATTGTTCACAACATTTTGAGACACTGTCTTGCCTGCAAGTTTGGAGAAAAGGGTTTGGTTCGTGACAGGATGGTTAATTGTCTTCATCATATTGTTGAGCTTAAAGAAAGAAACAAGCAAATCGATATTCTTGATTAAATATGGCAAGAGATGCAACTGGTGGTTGTCAAGAACAAGATCCCCATTTATGGTCTGCTCCTGCAGACGCTCATCAACACCAAGTTGCATCATGATGTGGTCGATCAGTTTCAGCTATTTTATCCTGCCCTTGTTGCTCTCCGTGCTATGCCCGAGGGTGGTCCTGTTTGGCCGCCTCCTCGTGATGCTCCTGAGGAAGAATCTGATGAAGAAGATGATGAGGAAGAGGCTCCTCAGAAGAAAGGTGGTTTAGTTCAAGCACTCAAGAGGATGAACTGCTTCTTTGCGCACAAACGCAACTCCGAGTACAAGGCTTATACCAAGCAGAAGGCCTACAACCGCAATCAACGTGCCATCATGACCAAGCTTAATCTTTCCTATCCAGACAGCCCAGCTGAAGTCTTAGAGAACACCTACATGGCCCAAAACAAGTACACTTACTGGTTCGGCGATGATGCCTCCTCTCTTGCTCCATTTTGGCAAGGCGACCCTGGTCAGTCTAGCTCCGGTCCAGCTGCTCATGATGATGAGGATGACGAGGAGTATGATGAGGATGAAGATGAGTGATCCTGCGCTTTCACTTCACTTTCTCCCTTTTTGGTGTCTTGATGCCAAAGGGGGAGAGAGTTCTCAGAGTTCTCCGTGGATTTGCATTGCATTGCATCCATTTGCGTTTTCATATTTCCCTTCTCATTTGCATTGAACTTGTTTTTAAGTGAACTCTTGTTATGTTTCCCGGAAACTTATGTCATGGATTATTGTAAGGATATTATGGACCTCCGTTATGTTATTGTAAGGACTTCCCCGGTTTATTTTCTATTCGTTGAAGTCCATTGCAAGGTGATATTATTCCAAGATTATTTCCATATGGGGACTATGGTGAATATTATCGCATATCCTTTGCTCACATAGTTTATATATATTGTTCTTGCTTCTTGTTCTCGTTTTAGCATATTATTCTTGTATAACTTGTTGGCTTATAAGTTTAAGGGGGAGCTTCTCTCAAAAACTTTGCCAGGCTTAAATGAGATATCTTTTTGCAAATCCTTGTGTTGTCATCAAACATCAAAAAGGGGGAGATTGAAAGGACATAGTCCGATAATCTTGTTTTGATGATTGATCACAACACTTGGAAGTATTTAACACATCGCTAAGTATCCACAGGAAATATGATTGTCTAAACCAAAAAGATACTAGTGTATATATCACTATGCAAAAAGGAAGAAAGCGGGTCATCGGAAGGTGAAGAGTGAAGAGAGAAGGACCGCAGCTGGGCGGCCGGCCCCATGGCCGGCTCTCTCTGCCACCCAGCCGGCCCTCCCGCCGGCCCAGGCCGGCCCGAGGCCGGTTTTCTCGGGAGCTAGGCCGGCCCCAAGGCCGGCTCTTCTCCTGCGTGACGACGCCATGTAGCCTTTCAACGATCATTTATTGAAGGGGACTATAAATACATCTTCACCTACCTTTGGATAAGAAGCTTGACCATCTTTGAAGAACACCATTATTGTAAGCTCAAGATTTGATAGATCTCCCAATCCCTCCACCCAAACTCGTTGATCTTTGGAGGATTGAAGGAGAAGGCCCGGATCTACATCTTCACCAAGCCGTTCTTCATTTCCCCCTCATTCACTTGAGGGACCCTTTGCTAGGATTTCCTTTGGGAAAACCTAGTTCATTATTGTACTCACTTATTGTCTTTGTGACAGATTTGTAGCTGTTCAGGAGCCCCCAACCCAATTGTGGGTCGTGCCCCGGATCGTTGTTGTAAAGGCTCCAGAACCCGCCTTGAAGGTTTTCGATAGTGGAAGGTGAACCAAACCTTTGTGGTGCAGTTCATCGGAGAATAGGGTGAGCCTTTGTGGCGTTGAGTTGTGACCTTCGTGGTAGCTCACACCCCTCCAACAAGACGTACTCCCCTAAAAAGGAGAAACTCGGGAATACATCCATGTCTCCGCGTGCTTTCTCTTCGGTTACTTCTATCCTTGTTTATAGTCTTTACTTCGTGTATCTTGTTTAGTTGCTAGCTTGTCATATAGGTAAATTCACCTTAGTTGCATATCTAGAGAATTTACCTTTTGTGTCAAGCCTAATTTGAAAAAGTACTAAAATTGGATTAGCACCTATTCACCCCCTCTAGGTGTCATACGATCCTTTCACTAACTACTTTGGACACAATGAGTTTGGGTACCATTTTATACTTGAATTTGTTTTAGGTACATTGGAGATGCATTGGAAGCTTGTCTCATCTACAAGGAAGGTGTTATCACCATGTGCTTATTGGAGCCAATCTCGGATGATCATGAACTCTTATCTTCTACATCACCAATGCTATCTCCGTAACAAGTATCTACCTCATGCATATTTTTCTAGCTTTTAACCTTGTGTAGGTTGTTTCTTGGCATGAGTCTCTTTTGTTGCAATTGATATGTTCTTGAAAAGCCTTTATCAAAACATCTTTATTGCAAATGTGAGCAAGCCGGGATGATTTCATATCAAGGGGAATATATATAATCATTTTATTGATTCACCAATCCCAAATATGTTAATCTAGCATTTCTTCTCAAAGTCTCTCATACGCAATATTGATGAATTTGCAAATTCATTTGCCCTTTGTGATACTTGTTATCTTTCTCAGAGCATCCCAACTATCCTTTTTCCCTTGTGGATATTTTTGATGCTATGATGAGATTGTGTTGGAAGTTCATCTATATCCTTCTAAAATAAAATTGAGCTTTGTGCTATGCTTTTAAGCAATGATCTTATTGGTTTATATATGACTTCCTCTTAGATATCATGTTCTTCACCGTAGTATCTACTTTGTGTATGCATGTTTCTTTGTGGACTTATATCTTCATGATTGATGTCTACTTAGAAACATATACACATGAGAGTAGTTACATCTTTATTTGGTATTCCATTTTGCTAGTGGCCACCTTTTATTGCTTTTGATTCTTTGGTGGTCTCTAAAAGGCACAAGCTTTGTTTTTCTTTTGGTATTCCTTTTTGGACCTTAATAAGCTTGTGGTCCTATTTGTTCCAACTTTTGGGTTGTGTTTATGGAAAGACATGATATGCACTATGTGCCACTTATATTGAACGACTATGTTGATGCTACGCTCATCTTTGTATTAGTCTCCTAAAATGTCTCTCCTTATCACACCCATCTATTTTCGGTTGAGCAAGTCTTTATTTGTCGCTTCTTTCTCTTGTTGCTCAACATTTCCTTGTTGCAAGTTATTTTGCTCCTTTTCTATCTTTAAGCCTTCTTGCACTTGTTTGTGTTTCAAAATAATCTAAGAGGGAGTGAGGATTCTATGTTATGCACACCATATTAAAATGCAAATCCTAATTTGTGCACGTACCTTGGGGAGTTCCCTCTTGATTGTTAGAACACTTGGTTGATCCTATCATAATATCTTCTTATGTTCTATTGGTTTTTCGGATCCTTTAAATGGTTACTTCTTTTGTCGAAGTATCTTTCAATTTGTTTTCTTTTGCAATCTTTGGATCCTCAATATAGTTTGATCTCCTTCCCAACTATTCGTCGTTGGATACGTGCATTTGATTTCACTCATTTTATGAGAAATGCACACATTATGGGGGAGCTCTTACTATATTGGCCTTCTAAATTTTTCCTCCCATTTCGGCAATCGATGCCATTGGGGGAGAAGTTTAGAGGGTTTAAGGGAATTTGGTTTTATGCTTTAGGCTTTAGTTCGTTCTTAAGCATTTGCCTTTCATGCTCTTGCATCCTTGCTCTTGTTGTGCATGGTTGCTTAATTCATTATACAAACCCTCGTAAAAGGGATTGTCATCAATTACTAAAATGTGGGAGATTGAAAGTGCATGTGTTACCCCATGCGTGGTTTTGGTAATTAATGATAATCCTTATGGACTAATGTTTGCATTGAGATATTCTTGTAGATCTTGTCCATAGAAAAGATTGGAGTTCATGTGTTGGACTCTAGAAGATTATATGATGACCACGGTTCTATCCAAAGGTTTGTATGAAGAATGGTCATCGAGAGTTGAGCTTATTGCAAGCATGGCTTGGAAAAGAAGATTGAGTGAACATTCATGTTTATCTTCAAGTCATCATCTATATCAAGAGAAGAAGATAAAGTGCAAGTGGATTCATGAAGACGGAGCTTAGCAAGGCTCTCCCATAATGGTGTATGGGGGAGTATTTGGAGAAGTCTTCATCAAGCATGTGCTAGCAAGCACAATCAAGAAATGTGTTCCAACTTGAGCGAGTCAAGATCGTCATCATCTAGCTCAAGTGGAATGCGCAAGGCAAATGTATGATCTTGATAGGGTTTCTATTTTACCGGTCTCGTGGTGTTAGTGGGAGACCGGGTTATAGGATAAACGGCGTACTATCAAGAGGGGCTCTCAAGTGAGTAACTTGATCGCATCTTTGTGGAGAGCTCAGACCTTTGCATACTTGGCATATCATCTTTCTTAGTTCTTATTTGGCTTTTATCCATGTGAGAATTTAGAGCTTGTGTTCATCTCCATACCAAGCTTTAGTTCATCAAAAATGGATTTCATATGTATATCTTGTTGCGTTTTTTATATTGGAGGTTTTACCGGCTTATCTTTTCTAGAGAAGTCAAACTCTCGCCTGGTGGTTTCCTCCTCACATGATGGACTATGATGTGTATATGCATGATCTTGTAGGGCTTATGATTATCTTCGAAACAAGCCCAAGATCATAGAAAACGGAGTCTTGATGATTATCTTGTTGAGTTTTGATGTTGGAGGATTTACCGGTTGTTCTTTTATAGAAAGGTTTTACCTTTCATCATTTGGCTCTATCCTCCCTTGTTGGACTATGATGTTTCTCTGCATGATCTTGAAGAGCTCTTCGTTGCGATTCCAACGAGACCAAGATCATCGAAATCGGAGTCCGGATGAAAAAGTTATTGCGTTTTTCGTTTGTGTGTTTCAGGAATTCTGGGTGACTCGGAATATTCCGAACAAATTCCGAACGGTCAGAATTTTCCGAACTCATTCCGAACGGGTTCCGAACTGGCGACTCCGGGTACTGTATAGCGTCCGGAAACTGTTGGTAGACACCCGGAATATTCCGAAAATCCGGAATTCCGAACCAAATCCGGATTCACTCTGAACGACACGAATCTGGTCCAAACGGTCGGATTTTGGGGACCTATAAAATGAGGCTTTCTTCCCCAACGGTTCCCAATCCTCTTGAGCTAGTTTTTCCCCTCTCTCTCCTGCATTGTTGACCTTTGGAAAAGCTTGCCTACCTCTCAATCTCTCCCATGATTCTTGCATATCTTTGAGGGAAAGTGAGAGGATATCTAGATCTACATTTCCACCAATCCATTCCTCCTCTAAGTGAGGGGAACCTAGTTGATCTTGATCTTGGAGTTCTTGGTGTTTCTCCTCCATTGTTCTTCCTCTCTTAGTCCCCATAAGTATTTGTTGCTTTGTTTGAATTTGAGAGTGAAGGATTTGAGCACTTGTGCTCTTGCCATTGCTTTGTGCATCGGTTTGTGCTCTCCACGAGGATTCGTGGAACTTAAAAGTTTGTGAGCTTGTTACTCTTGGGTCATTGGATCCTAGACGCCTTTGTGGTGGTTGAGACCTTTGTGGCCACTTGTAGCCGTTCGGGAGCCCCCAATCCATTTGTGGGTTGTGTCTCGGATTGTTGTTGTAAAGGCTCCGGATTCCGCCTTGAAGGTTTCCGGTAGTGGAAGGTGAACCAATCATTTGTGGTGCGGTTCATCGGAGAATAGGGCGAGCCTTTGTGGCGTTGAGATCGACCTTTGTGGTGCCTCACACCTCTCCAACGAGACGTACTCCCCTAAAAAGGAGGAACTCGGTAATACATCCTCGTCTCCGCGTGCCTCGGTTATTTATATACCCGAGCTCTTTACTTATGCACTTTACATTGTGATAGCCTCCGTGATTGAAGTATTCTATATTGCTATCTCCTTGTTGCTTATCTTGCTTAGCATAAGTTGTTGGTGCACATAGATGAGCCTAGTTTATTTAGGTTGTTGGCTTGTTAATTTAAACACCTAGTTTTATTCCGCAATTATCAAGCCTAATCCAGAAAAGTTTAAATCGCCTATTCACCCCCTTTAGGCGACATCCTTGTCCTTTCAGATGCAGATGGCGCCGGCGGCGACGGCTAGGGTTGAAACCCTAGGCCGCCGCCTCTCTTTCTTTCTTTCTTTCCGTTATGATGAGATGATTAGATGTGGATATTGGTTAATGCAACATTATTTGAGGATTATCCGAGATCTATCCGATAGTTCAACGCTCGAATTTTTGGACAACCCAGATAGCGCCCTTCACTAGCACAGAACCGGCTAGTACAGCCGGTTCGCATCCATAACTCTCAGCCGATTTTCCATCCGATTCGGAACAATAGTTGCCGATAAACTATCCAACCGGAACCGGTTTTCCCGACCGACTTAAAAAACATGACACTAAAGCGGTTTTCAAAACGACCCGAATTGGAAAATAGGACCATCCGAAGCGGGTGATTTTCGGAGCCGCTTCAGTGGATAGAGACGGCCAGGTTTTACAACCTTCTCTTGATCGCCAGCTCCGGATTACCCGGACGGCACGGTAAAGTAGAGTCGGTAATGTATAATTGGAGACTCTATGCCATAGAGTTGGACCATCGTACACGTTGATAGTCCGGACCGTCTGATGTTTCTCGGATGCTAGATTTCTTTTTCCTATCCGCATATATGTTACAGCCAGTTTCGAAACAGCCTCTAATCCGGTGGTGTCCGGGCTATCCGGAGAGGGTTCGTTGTGTCGTGCTCATCTCTTCCGTTCTAACGTACAAATTGTGTTCTTTTTGCGAAACACAGTACAACGCAGACGCTCACATACACGTGTACACACTCACCCCTATGAACGCACACACGCACACCCTACCCCTATGAGCACCTCCGAAAGACTGAGTCGGTGGTCGGGTCTTGAGATTAACAAAGTCACCACATGCGCCTCGGTGTCGACGCGAACGTCGCCTCCCACTAAAGAATATTCCGCCTAAATGAGAGACATTAATGTCAAATCTAGGATTTGAACTCTGATGGGCTGGGGGTATAACCACCCTCCCAACTATCTTGCCACGGGCAAGTTTTCATGTACAGATTGTGTTGCCGTCATGTCCCTGAAAATGTGTGTACTTGGGGCGGGTCGTTGCCTCGTTGGCCCTAGAAATTTTCCCGAAACCCCCAAACAGTCAAAAAGCGAAAAGAAAACGATGTTTTTTTATGACGCCCCTCAAACCATTTATCGGGGTTACAGGAACTGGAAATTGTGTCGAGATTCCAAAATATGGTGCCATAGACCACAAAAATAGTCACAAATGCAAAACGATCAATTTTCAAAATGCTTCTGAAATCAATTATTAGGGGACACGAGCCCAGGAAATTGTTCGGAGAGACCAAAACAATTGGCCAAATACCACGAAAACCACTAAAATGCAAGAGTGATATGTTTTACGCCGCCCTTGAATCTGTGTCTCAGAGGTCCCAAGATCCCAAAGAAAAAGTGTACGCTCACTTCCTAAAAACGCAAAAGGTGGCGACTTTTCAAGACACCCCTGTCATAAACCGTATACCAGGGTCACGGAAATTGGAAATCGTATCGGGCCGCATAGTTGTGCTATAGGCCTATAGCCCACAAAAGGAGTCAAAAAAAGCAAAACGATCAGTTTTAACAACGCCCTTGAAACCGTGTACCGGGATGGACGAGGCATGTGAAAGTGCATGTGTTGCCCCATGCGTGGTTTTGGTAATTAATGACAATCCTTATGGACTAATGTTTGCATTGAGATATACTTGTAGATCTTGTCCATAGGAAAAGATTTGAGTTCATGTGTTGGACTCTAGAAGATTACATAATGACCAAGGTTCCATCCAAGGGTTTATATGAAGAATGGTCATGTGAAGAGTTGAGTTTATTGCAATCATGGCTTGGAAAAGAAGATTGAGTGAACTTCATGTTTATCTCCAAGCCATCATCTATATCAAGGGAAGAATATGAAGCGCAAGTGGATACATGAAGACGGAGCATTTGGAGAAGTTTTCATCAAGCATGTGCTAGCAAGCACAATCAAGAAAGGTGTCCCAACTTGAGGGAGTCAAGATCATCATCATCTAGCTCAAGTGGAATGCTCAAGGCAAATGTATGATCTTGATAGGGTTTCTATTTTACCGGTCTCGTGGTGTTAGTGGGAGACCGGGTTATAGGATAGACGACGTATTATCAAGAGGGGCTCTCAAGTGAGTAACTTGATCGCATCTTTATGGAGAGCTCAAACCTTTGCATATTTGGCATATCATCTTTCTTGGTTCTTATTTGGCTTTTATCCATGTGAGAATTTAGAGCTTGTGTTCATCTCCATACCAAGCTCTAGTTCATCAAAAACGGATTTCATTTGGATATCTTGTGGTGTTTTTGATGTTGGAGGTTTTACCGATTCGTGTCTTGTAGAGAGGTCAAACTCTCCTCTTGTGTTATCCTCCTCACATGATGGACTATGATGTGTATATGCATGATCTTGTAGTGCTTGTGATTATCTTCGGAGCAAGCCCAAGATCATTGAAAACGGAGTCCGGATGGAAAACTTGTTGCGTTCTCGGTGTTGGAAATATTACCGGTCCTCCTCGAGATAAGGTCCACACCTCCCATCTTGTAGTGCTTAGCTCTTGTCGCTACCTTTCCAACCTCGTTGGTTTCATCTCGTTTGGAGCTTCCTTGCAAAAGTTATTGCATTTCAGGTTTTGCAGTTTTGATGTTTTGCCTAGGCCGGAGTCTCCGGCCTCATGGGTGCTCAGGGGCCGGAGTTTCCGGCCCATCGAGTTCTGGAGCAAAGAGCTCCTCAAGGCGGCAGTCGCTGTATCGAGGCCGGAGTTGGTCCGGAGTTTCCCCGGAGTTTCCGGACCGAGCCCCCGGAGTTTCCGCCCTCAGTGGCCGGAGTTTCCGGTCCATCTGGATTTGCTGCGAAGAGTGCAACGTGGCGACAGTCGCTGTTTTGAGGCCGGAGTAGATCCGGAGTTGCCCCGGAGTTTCCGCCCAGGCGGGAGTTTCCGGCCTCCTAGACCGGAAACTCCGGACTAAGTGGACTGCAACGGCTCTTTTTCTGGGAGGGGTATAAATACCCCTCCACCTACCTCCAGCCAGCCAGCTCTTCCAAGCACGTTTTTTCCCCTCTCTCTACTCCATTGTTGACCTTAGAAAGCTTACCCCTCTCCCAATTCCTCTCATGATTCTTGCATATCTTTGAGAGATTTGAGAGAGGAGATCTAGATCTACATTTCCACCAATCCATCTCTCCTCTAAGTGAGGGGAACCTAGTAGATCTTGATCTTGGAGTTCTTGGTGTTTCTCCTACTTTGTTCTTCCTCTCTTCTCCCCCATAAGCATTAGTTGCTTGTGGTGGGATTTGAGAGTGAAGGATTTGAGCACTTGAGCTCTTGCCATTGCTTCGTTGCATCGGTTTGTGCTCTCCACGAGGATTCGTGGAAGTTGAAAGCTTGTGAACTTGTTACTCTTGGGTTTTTGGACCCTAGACGCCCGTGTGGTGGTTGAGACCCTTGTGTGGTCACATGTAGCTATTCGGGAGCCCCCAATCCCATTGTGGGTTGTGCCCCGGATCGTTGTTGAAAGGCTCCGGATTTCTACCTCAAAGGATTCCGATAATGGAAGGTGAACCAAACCTTTATGGTGTGGTTCATCGGAGAAGAATGTGAAACCTTTGTGGTTGTTGAACCATTGTGTTGGTTCACACCTCTCCAACGAGACGTACTCCCCGAAAAAGGAGGAACTCGGGAATACATCCTCGTCTCCGCGTGACTCGGTTATTTCTATACCCGAGCTCTTTACTTACGCACTTTACTTTGTGATATCCTTCGTGCTTGAAGTATTCTATCTTGCTATCACTTTGTTGCTTGCCTTGCTTAGCATAAGTTGTTGGTGCACATAGGTGAGCCTAGTTTATTTAGGTTGTTGGCTTGTTAATTTAAACACCTAGTTTTATTCCGCAATTAGCAAGCCTAAACCGAAAAAGTTTTAATCGCCTATTCATCCCCCCCTCTAGGCGACATCATTGTCCTTTCAGCATGTCGTGCCAAGACCCCAAAATAGTGTGCTTGCGCCATGAAAATGGGCAGAAATCACGAAAACAACGAATTTCCATATTGAACCATTGGCCCTAACAGGATCCATGTCCCTTTTGTTGGCTATATGAAATACAAACGCCCTCTAATCACAAAGTAGGGATTAAGGCATATTCTTAATTCATAATAGCTAGATGGAAGTATCAAATTTGTCGACCATAGCAACATTTTAACCCTAACAAATTCTTTTGTCATGTTGTTTATTTTGTAGGTGAAGATTCAAGATCAAGACTTAGTATAGGTCTTCTATTTTCTCCCTTTTTGTATTACCTGGAAATGTGGAATATTCCAAATGTGATCAAAGAATTGTATAAAGTTGAATAAATTTCAAATATTCCCAAAAATTGAAAAATGGACAAAGGTCATGAAGGAAAACCTCAATCACTTGGTCATATCTGATCAAAAGGTTTTAAATATTTCTAAAATTCACATGTCTGGATGTAATGAACATACCTAAACTCTAACCTTACGTTGGTCAAAACTAGTAAGCTTGTGCACGTGCCATGCACGTCTCCACTATGAAACAAAAAAATCTTTAGAAATTCAGGTCTAAATTTAACATACATTGTGTGTGTGATGTATCTCCATGTATATACCATGATTAATTATGTCGACCGGCAGAACATTTCCGGCCAGTTTCCCTAAAGTTTGCAAAGCTGGAGTATAACAAATAAAAGAGACAAAAAGGTAGAATTTAAGCACTAACTTAATCATGTTTTGTCTATCTAAATAATAATTCGACTCCATCCTTTTCATGATGGCAGAAGATTTCACCTATGGCTATCTTTCAATTTTCCTTGAAGTTTCTTGCAGCAGCAGCAGCAGCAATCTTCTTTTCAGCCTCTAGTTCAGGACCCATTTTATCAATGAAGCCCAGCTTCTGCTTAAATGTAGCTATCACCATTTAGTGCTTATCTCCATGGGCTTGTTTAAAATAAAATGAGCACCATCATTCACATGACCTGGTTCTCCTGGAACATAAGAAGTAAGCAGTAAATGGATAAATATTTGTACCAAAATAACATAGAAATGATGGTAAGTGCCCACATCAAGAAACTGAACAGTGGATCAAGTATTGTATGCATCCGTAGTTCAGAGGGAAAATAAATAATGTTTTCACATGCTCCACTGACTAACCCACTTGACGCTAATCATAAATTAATCCTGGTTAATAAATCACAAATTCATCCTTGGCCCCTGAAATGAAAAACAAAAATCTGTTCGAATACAAAGAAAAACAAATATATATCAGTCTATGCTTCTACGTACACAATGACAGGTTAAGAATCATGCTAAACAAGTGGGTTACTGAGTGACTAACAGCCTATATAGCTTAAGTACCATGTAATTTATTAAGTATGTAATAACAGAAAACTGGGATATATTTACCTCTAGACCTTTATAACCATCAAGCTAGTGGTTTCAGGTTCATAAACACGCTGGTCTGTCAGCCTTGACGTTATATATATCCTTGACCCTAGATTGTTTGTCCTCAACTCCTGTTCAAAAAGTAGCTGAAAAGTACAAGTCGTTTATCATGTATAAAATCCATTTATTGCATATTTTGGATTGATCCAAATTTTCATAGATGTCATGCAGAAGAAATACTATCTGTTGTTAGATTGATCCAGATTTAGATAGATTGAATTGAAACCTTGTTTCCATTGACCTTTGAATACTACCTATTGTTAAACATTGACAGGTTCATACTATCAACTGAAAACTGAGATCATAAAACAAAACAGCTGTAGTATGCCACCGGTATCATATTACCGGCCAATGACCTGCAAGATCACACTAATGGTTTGATAATGGTTGGAACAAATTACCGGAGATCCATAGTTTACTTCAGCATCAGTTCATGTAGGACGTAGCACACCAATGTGTGAATTCAACACATGTAGTCCTTAAAGAATGCATTTAGTTTAAAAATTGCTAATGTTCGGCTCAAGTAAGATAGTGAAGTTACAGGATAGTGAAAGTTGAGGTTTCTCAAATACATGGATCTTATCTTATGCCCTGAGGCTATCAATCCACAATCAAAGATAACAAACTTACAGGACAGTAAAATACTTCTCCAATTATTAGTGACAAAACTTCAGTGAATTCACGTGCAGCCAATGTTCTATGGGAAATTATCAGGCTATGAGCAGTTCAGCACAGAACCAAGACAATCAGAGCAAGAAATAGGAGGAACATCTGCTGTTGAACAACATCAACATGAACATAGAAACAAAACAAACACGACAAGGTGCAGGCACTCCAAATTACACTTGAACAACATTGTTGTTATGGTAAAAAATCACCAGAATCCCTTGCGCAAAAGTTAACTTGATTTTGGTTCCAATCTGAAAGCTGACTGCCAGTAACATTCAGTTTTTGCTTCATATCATACAGGGCATCTCCTAGCAAAACAAAGTTACCTATACACTTTTTGAGCAAAAGATATTTGAAGACCACAGGAAATTCGAGGAAAAGATTACTTTAACAAGAGCCTATATTACGGGAAATTCGAGGAACGATATGTGTATCTATCCTAGTTAATCCGGTGAACTAATCACACAGGCAGCGCGCACGGCCGCTGAGCAGGCAGCGTATTGTTGAGAGAGGAGCAATGGAGTTACAGTAGTCAGAACCTTCAGGCCGTCGCGCCCGGGAACTGTGGCGGCGAACGGTGGCGTTGTGGTTGATGTCGACAGTCAGCGTCTCTAGGAAGCAACGTCGGGGGCGTCTTCTGCCGTTCTGCGCATTGGGGAATTGAGGCGGCGCGGGAGAGAACGTTGTTGAACAACGATGCCGTGGAAAGCGTCGGCGTCAAGGGGCAGGCGGCATCCTGTGCGGAGGATAAGGGCGTGGCAGGGGCGCCACATGGAGAATGGAACCATGGAGGGGAGGGCAGGTTGCGCTGATGAAGCAGAGGCATCGCCGAACGACCCTATCCGCCGGCAAGGTGAGTGAAGGCATCGAGCGAGGCAAGGTGGGGTGGGTCAGCATCGGTCGGGATGAGGGAGATGTCGTCGTGCGGGTGAAATCGTCGGACTGGGGATGGTGGCGCTGGACGGCGACGGGCAGGATGACGGAAGCGGCGGCGTGGTTTGGGATACAGAGGAGACGCGGAGCGGGGTGGGCTCGAGCGGGGTACGCGGAGCGGAAAAGTTTCGGCAGGAAATGTTCTGCCGAGGTCGACAGGATGTATCGGAACCGTTAATCTGATTGTTGTATGATTAAACTAATCTATATCGTACGATTTCTTTAAGTGGGTACGATCGGAGGGCGCTCGTTGATCTGTGTGT
The DNA here is from genome assembly GCA_947311845.1 of Poa pratensis. Classification (NCBI taxonomy): domain Eukaryota; kingdom Viridiplantae; phylum Streptophyta; class Magnoliopsida; order Poales; family Poaceae; genus Poa; species Poa pratensis. The sequence continues at coordinate 1,525,445 of CAMZMU010000069.1, read as the reverse complement.
TTTTCTGGGTGCACGTAAGAAAGATAATGTTGGCTCTTTTATAACTAGTGTAGACTAAGGGATCTGACAGTAGTGTATAGACTTTATGTTGTAGATATCAACAAAAAAAATTAAGCTCGGTCAAACCTAAAGGAGTTTATTTATAACAAACCGTGAACTTTAATTAAATTGGAATGGTTAGAGTACGTTCTCTGGCATAGGGACCGGAAATTTAATTTTGTGCAGCTGTTGCGTACTTTAATTAAATGAACTATAAAGATAACCATGGCCTAACCGTGATGGTCAACGGGGAGGGAGTTTATATAAAAGGATGCGAGTTGTTAGCTATTAATTTTTCTGTTTTATTATCACTTGGTTGTCAGCCGACTGTCCCCGAATTCATCGATCAGGCTGCAGCCAAATGCCGCAAATACTGCATCTTAGTAGCTGTCTACCGACGACCGATACTGCCGACAATCAAGTGGTGCAACTTGGAAGTTGATGCTGCCTATCGACCTCGATAATCCACATCTTTCGTTTTCAAGTGGCGCCACTTGTAAAATGATGCTGCGTATCGATCTTAATAATCCGCATCTTCCGTTTTCAAGTGGGGCAACTTGGAAAGATTCAGTCGAAGACCCCTAGTAAGTCGTCGCGGGCCAATCATGCACCCATGGGCGATGGTTGTTGAAGTCACTAAGGCCAAAATAGAGAAGAAGGGCTGCGCATATACATATCGAGCTCCCATCGATCATCAGATCCTTAGTCACAAGTGCCTCCGCTCCGTTTCTAGCAACAGGTTTGCCTTTCTTCTTGCTGTTCTTCCCTCATTTTCCTAACATCTATTTTCTTATGTCCCTTTTAAACATGTTAATTTGTGCCATGGATTCTCCTAGCTAGTTGTTTCTTCCTGGGTCAAAAAACTAGTCCTGTCTCACTCTCTCGGCAAGCTCGATCCAGAGTCTGCCAAGTGCCAAGTTCAGGTTGGGTTGAGATCCAGAGCTTGGGGCTGGGCGGCAATCTCTCTCGCTCTCTCAAAAGCTAGCATATCTACACGGGATATCAAATTAATCCAGCTGACAGTGAGGCTGCATACGCGCTATTTTTATGCTATGAGATAGTTTCCATTTTCTGTTGTTAGAGTATGTGGATTGGGAGGTACCTTTTTGATGCTGCATGCAATTATTGAATTTCTGTTTGATATCAGGCAACAGTATCAATTCATATCTTTGTTTTAGCATCTTTTTATGAACACAATACAACCTTACTGTACACAAGTTATAGTTTTATCAAAGCTGAATTTGTCGAGGCGTTGTATAACTTGCTCGGCGATGTTTGTTTTCAGAAGCGAATGGCTGAGGCTATACTCCCCGCCGTGGCGAAGATTGGTGCAGTGATTATAAATGACGCAATCTCGGCTGTCGTGGAGAAGTTGTCAAAGAAGGTTGATAGTCTAAGGGTGTTGCCGGCAAAGGTGAAAAGAATCGAGAAAGAGTTGAGGATGATGAATGACGTCATTCAAGATTTGGGTACGACACATCTCAGCAACAATGTGATCAAGGGTTGGATTTCAAATGTGAGAAAACTGGCCTACCATGTGGAGGATGTAATTGACAAGTACTCGTATGAGGCCCTCAAGCTCAAGGAAGAAGGCTTCTTACATCAGTTCTTGAGGGGTTCTTCCCCTGTAAAGGTTTTCAGTAAGATTGCTGATGATGTGGCAGAGATAGAGGATGAGATAAGGTACATCGACAAACAACGGCATGATATCTGGCATAACCCAGTGCAATCAGTTAAAAATGAGCATGCAGACATTGACCGGAAGCGGTGTGGAGGCTGCTTTCCAGACCATGTTAGTGATGAAGATCTGGTGGGAATTGAGGAGAACAGGAGCAAGTTGACTGAATGGTTGACCAGCAATGAGAAAGAGAGCACGGTTATAACAGTTTCTGGTATGGGAGGCTTGGGGAAAACAACCCTTGTGAAGAACGTGTATGATCGGGAGAAGGCCAACTTCCCTGGTCCTCATGCTTGGATTGTGGTGTCACAGGGATATGATGTGGTTGATCTGCTGGGGAGATTGCTGGCCAAGATACAGCGGCACACTGAGCAGCCGTCGTCGTCATCGCCGCCACATGCTACCGCGGGCGACAAAGCTGATGTCTATGAGTTAACAGAGGCAATAAAGAAGATATTGCAAGACAAGAGATGTCTTGTCGTGCTTGATGATATGTGGGACAAAAAAGCATACACTCAGATGTGCGGTGCATTCCAGGGTCTCCAAGGCAGCCGTATCATCATCACAACGCGGAAGGAGGACGTTGCGGCTCTCGCTCCCCAGACACGTCGCCTGATACTCCAGCCATTGGGCAGCGCCGAGTCATTCAAGTTGTTCTGCTCCAGGGCTTTCCACAACAGCCTGGACCACAAATGCCCTCGAGAGCTTGAGACAGTGGCCGCTGCTGTGGTCAAGAGGTGTCGTGGCCTGCCATTATCTATTGTATCTGCCGGCAGCCTACTTTCCACGAAGCAGCAAACCGAGCACGCCTGGAATCAGATGTACAATCATCTCCGGAGCGAGCTACGGGGTGACAACCATGTGCAGGCTATACTTAGCCTGAGCTACTATGACCTGCCAGGTGATCTCAGGAACTGCCTCCTGTACTGCAGCATGTTCCCTGAAGATTATCCAATGTCACGGGATACCCTCGTGCGGCTGTGGGTTGCTGAGGGCTTCGTGGCGCAGAAAGATAACAGCACACCGGAGGAAGTCGCTGAGGAGAATCTGATGGAGCTCATCGGCCGCAATATGTTGGAGGTCGCGGAGAGGGATGAGCTCTCCAGAGTCAGCACCTGCAAGATGCATGACATCGTCAGGGACCTGGCGCTTGCTGTAGCGAAAGATGAGAGGTTTGGCTCCGCGAATGACCAGGGTGAAATGATGTACATGGATACAGAGGTTCGCCGGTTGTCAACATGTGGGTGGACAGACCGTAACACAGCAGCTGCACGAGTGGAATTCCCACGGCTGCGAACCGTCATCTCGCTGTCGGCAGCTTTCTCATCCACCAACATTATCTCCTCAGTTCTAACTGGATCTAACTACCTCACCGTTCTCGAGCTGCAGGACTCTGGAATCAGCGAGGTGCCAGCATCCATCGGGAATCTTTTCAACCTCCGCTACATCGGCCTAAGGCGCACCAAAGTTAAGTCAATTCCGGAGACTATCGATAAACTCTCAAACCTGCAGACGCTAGACATCAAGCAAACGAAAATAGAGAAGCTACCACGAGGAATCGTGAAGGCTGAGAAGCTACGACACCTCTTAGCAGAGAGGTTGGCTGATGAGAAGCAGACGGAATTCCGGTACTTCATCGGAGTGGAATCACCAAAAATGATCTCCAACTTGCATGAACTGCAGACTCTTGAGACCGTCCATGCCAGCAAAGACTTGTCGCAACAGCTCAAGAAGATGAATAAGCTACAGACTATCTGGATTGATAACATCGATGCATCTAACTGTGATGACCTTTTCAATACCCTGTCAAACATGCCCCTACTCTCCAGCTTACTCCTCTGTGCATGTGATGAGAAGGAGGTACTTAGTTTCCAGGCCCTCAAGCCGATTTCCAAAAAGCTTCACAGACTGATCGTCCGAGGCGGCTGGGCCGACGGGACACTCAAGTGCCCGATATTTCAGGGCCATGGGAAGAATCTCAGGTATCTGGCTCTAAGTTGGTGCAATCTTGGAAGGAAGACCCGCTACAGCTACTAGCATCTCATGTGCCAGCTCTCACTTACCTCAGTCTCAACAAGGTGAGCAGTGCAGGCATATTGGTTCTTTCCACAGGGTGCTTTCCGCACCTCAAGACGCTCGTCTTAAGGCGCATGCCTAGAGTCAAGCAACTGGTAATTGAAGAGGGTGCCGTTCCGTGCATTGATGGGATTTATATCGTGTCACTCCTGGGGATGAGTATTGTCCCTCAGGGCATTGAATCCCTTCGATCCTTGAAAAAGCTTTGGATGCTGGAACTGCACAGGGACTTCAAGACTGACTGGATTCAGAACCAGATGAACAAAAAGATGAAGCATGTTCCAGAGCTTCGTACCTAGTACTCTCCTAGCTACATCATTTGGTTATATACATTGTCAGTGGGAATGCTATCTGTTATTTGCAATAAGCATTATGGTACTCTGATATCGTATCAGTAGCTCATAATTTTTTATTCAACTGCATACATTGTAATGAATTATTGGTTCTTTGTGAGCAAGGCCTTAAACACTGGCATCCCTTGCCATCAGGAATTAAAATGAATGGATTAGTTCCATTATATAAGCTATCACTCGTTGGTTTTGCCTGATGTTATGTAGACCGATTTATACCATAATTATTAACTATATACCCCATCACTATGTTCCTAGTTAATGCATTCCATTACTAAAACGCTCTACCATCGTTGATCCTATCGTTCTGGTGTGGGGGCAGCCAGGACCATGCATGCTAAGACGCTCCTGTTTTGTGGCCTACTACAAGAGCTACTGTCTCTCCGTAGATCACCGACAATTGAGGCCTGCTGATTCGAACTTGCCCCAAAATTCCAAGTTCCGAAGTTATGATTTCTGAAATTAGCCACTCTACATAGGGCGTATTAAATACTCAGATTTTTGCCTGCTGGGCCTGTAGTTAGGCCAATAGTGTGTGATAGGCATAGTCATTTATTTGTGTGACAGTGTGACATCCTATCCTAGAAAAAAGCGAAGGTTTTGAAAAAAAAAATTAATCAATCTCCTAAAGGCACCACCACCATGAATGATGCCCTGCCACTGTCGTCCTAAGGATTTCTAGTTGAAAAGAATTGCATCTTGTGTGACCCCTACACATGAAAAAATTCATAGGGTACAGTGTAACAGCACATGCCAAATGGAGGAGTTCCTTACGGTATTCAGTTCTTGATGGCGCCATTAGAGCTCTTCAGTATCTCAGCTCCGTCAACTCAAGGGGATGGCGTCATGTGCAATCCACATGGAGCACCAAGGTACTAGCATCCATCAGAACAAGACCTGCCATGTTTTTTTGGCACTGTCAAAATTTTCAGGACATTGTAATGTACACAGCAAAGAAAATGTTCAACGTGCAAAGCAGAAAACAAGTATATACCGTATAAGCAACCCCAGAAAAATTTAACGGCAGTTGGCATCTTGGTTCTGAGGTATATAGTAGTACTGGAAGAAACTAACTACTTGTTGACTGAACCCATATTTGCGTGAGTTCCGTGACACGCGATCCTTTTTTGGGCATTCCGTCGAGCACCTGGCGGTCCTGCGCGGGCATTCCGTCAGCCGGAGCGAGCAGCCCGCCGTCCAGGCTCCAGCTTGGTGACTCAGAAAGGAGCGTGCTGATTTAAGAGACAAGCTCGACGGCGACGAGCGCACGGCCGGGCCAGCGGCTGGCAGGGACGCCGGAGGCGAGGGGAAGCGGCGAGAAAACAGAGGTTCCCACGGCCAGAGCTGCTTCTCATGATTCTCCTTTCCTCGTTGCACCGCGCGTAGGGCGATAGATAGGAGTTCCGCCGACATGGGCCGACCGGTGGATCCCTCGAGAACGCCGTTTCACTAGTACACAACAACAAAAAAGTTATTTTGCTCTCTCAAAAGAAAAAAGCAATGTTCTTTTACAAGACGAGCTTCACACTTGTAGTCCAGGTGCGGGCAGCACCATGATTGTTCTCTCACATCTTCAGATATTTTTTGCGATTCCGCTGAACTCATTTCCATTGGTAAATCATGCTAGCACGTCACATTGTGTGAATATTTGGGTAGACATTGCCGAAATACAATGTTGACCTGGAGTTGAGCTAGGCCGTGTTCACCGTTTCATGAAAAAGCCAATTTTAGAAATGCGTTGATCTGATCTCGGCACACGGAACCAGGACGGCATGGTGGGGTGGTGGTAATGGACGCCCACCTCTACCATTATGGGTTGCCGCCGATGGGATTTCCCTAACTTGCCCCCACATGCTTCTCGAGTCGTCGAGCATGCTGCGGTCGCCGCTGCGTGCCCCCCCTTGACCCGGAGGACTACCCGGCTACTACCTGGCGATGCTGACATAGCCACCGTCGCCGCAGTAAGCCAACGTCACATAGGGCTGTCGCGCCAGTCAAAACCGGAGCCCTACAACGACGACATCATCTACATCGACCATGGCTAGATATAGAGTTTAGTTTAGTTTTTTATTAATATTTCGTTCGAATATATATAAACTTTCTGGGCCCTCGGTTGGGCCGGACATGTGTCCGTCAACACATATAGCGGAGGGCGGTGGACATATTTTGTGGCCCGGTAGAGATGGGTTTTTTTTTCACGTCGCCCGGTGAGAAAGAGAGAGAGATGACTAGACTAGGCCAATCCACTCCAGCTGACGTCGATAGGATGACTAGTCCACTCCCTTTCAGCTGACGTCGATAGGATGACGCACCTGCCCGCCGACGGGGCCGTCGCGCGCGACGAGCGAGGCTGGCGGGGCCGGCCTCATGCCTGCTTCCGCGCGTGCCTGCCTGGCTCTCGACGACGGCGCGCTGCCTGCCGCTCCCCCGAGCACAGCCCTGCCCGTCAGGTGTTCGCGCCAATGCCTGGCCGGGCGTTCGGGCGCCAGAGCTGGCCGTGCTGCTGGATATCGAAGCTCTCCGGCTCGATCTGGAAACCTGTGGGTGATGGACACATTTTGGTGGCGAGCTGTAGCGGCACCTCGTGCGAAATCTGTTCTTGCGGAATCTGGGCAGCGGCTGTGGTGAATGGTGACTGTTGGCAACCGGGTCCATCCAGCAGCTTGACAAGCTAGCTGAGTACGGTGCTGTGGGGTCTCCAGCAGCTATATTTCCGCCATTTGTTTGATTGACTTCACAGGTCGTCTCCCCCAGCGTTCACACCACTTGTAAGCAAGCACACGCGCTGGCCGGAAGAAGAACCCAGCTGCCGTCTCTGGAGCTAACTACAAGTGTATGGCGGCTCGGGCTCCTCAGTCCTCTCCTCGCTGGTCTGACTGAGCAGCACATTTGCCGACCGCCGTCGCTCGAGCCTTCAGCCGCCGCCGGGGACTGGTGTATAACCAGGGGCAGCCGAGTGTGACTCTTGGAGCACTGCACTCCTTCCCCAGACCAGGTATTCCCTCCTATTCTTGCTCTCTGTTCCTCTGTGTGTTGGACGACCTAGATGTTCATCTAACCTACCACATCTCCTCCATTTGCAGTTAGTTTTACTGGACCTGTTGGAGTGCGTCTCAACCAATAAACACTGATCAATCTATGTCTGCGTTTTTTTGGTGGATCTAGCTAGGTATTCGGAGGAATCAAAGTCGCAACCTCGGTCAGGAACTGATGTATGGCTAATCGTGGTAGCCTGCATTGCAATGCCTTCCTCCCATCCCTGGTATGATCTTTTCCTGTCTCCGGTTGTTTGGCCTTGGATGCGACTAACTTGCCATTGCAAATAACACACCACTTACCCACTTGCACTTAATTTTACTGCTTACCCTGCAGAATCTGTTAGCCTTGACCAACATGTACTTTTTATTATATACGTGCGTTTTGTGGTACTATATAGCAGATGGACCTAGGTATCCACACAAAAAGAAAGGGAATGTATTGTGTTTTGGTGGGTCAGATACTCAGATTATGACGATAAAGTTCAATCATGTGTATAGCTGTTTTTTCTTCTTTTTTCCCTCTTTACACCAACCCAGTGTGGACTTCCATAGTTGACTGGCCAACTAACATCCTCTCTTTTTGTTGTTTTAGTTTGGGACATGGACGAACATCTAGCAGCCTCCTTTGCTTTTTCTTGTTCAGAACCATCCTTGAATTATCTTTGACTCCTTCAGATGTCTTTTCTCATCCAAGATACTCTCACCTGTTTCTGCAGATGGAAGCATAGAGAGCAACTCAGAGCCTGAGACTTACAATTGCAGTCGTACAGCAAACATATGGCAGACGACAGGCAGTCCGACTTCCTCATTGATGTGGACAGCACCGCGGATGGCCAGGGACCAAGGACTGATTTGAGTGGCATTGATACTGGCAGCACGAGGCAGGATTCCATCAACGGATCGTCGAACAGGAATTTATTACCCGATAGCCACACTAATAATGATTTTGAGCTCTTGTGGGGACTGCGTAAATATCTGGTACTGCTTGGAGTCCTTGCAGTTGGTGTGACGTACAATGCTGGATTAACACCGCCAGGAGGGTTTTGGGCACTGAACAAGGATGGCCATCATGCCGGTGACCCTATCCTGCGTGATGGTTTCTCTGCACGATACAAAGTATTCTTCTACTGCAATTCAATAGCCTTTGCTGCATCTCTAGTCTTAATCATCTTGCTTCTCAGTAAGAGTGTGACAAGTCAGGTGATATGGCTCCGCTCAATGCAGTTGACCATGATATTTGATCTATTCAGCCTGCTGGGGGCCTATGCTGCTGGAAGCTGCAGGGCAATCAAGTCATCCATTTACATCTGGGTTCTAGTCTTTGCAGTTTTCTTGTATATTGGGATTCATATCCTTGTATCCACGAAGATTATTCCAGAAATTTTGAGAACGGGGCTGCAGATAATCCTAGATGGAATTCTAACCAGATTGGGTATCCATGACTGGCTAGTGAGAAGCCATCTAGAGAAAGACGTTGAGGAAGCTCGCAAGTTCATTTTGATGCTTGTAACTTTTGCTGCTACCATCACATACCAGGCAGGATTGAATCCACCGGGCGGCTTTTGGGCTGAAAATGAGCATGGTTCTAGTATACATTTGGCCCTTACTCCTTACAAGCATCATCCAGCTACTTCTCTTCTACGAAGTAACTACCTTCGCCGTTACAATGTATTTGTCATTTCCAATTCGACTTCCTTTGTGGCATCTTTGGTCATAATCATATTACTTCTGAGCCCGGAATTGAGTTCGCATGGAATAAGGACCAAGGCAGTGATTGTGTGTGTGGTAGCTGACCTGGTGTGCCTGATCGTTGCGTATGCTGCAGGATGCTGCAGAGAGGTAGCAACATCATTCTATGTGGTGTTTATTATCATCATAGTTTTGGCATCCTTTGCATTTTTAGCTGCAACTTTGTGTACAGACCTGTAGCAAATTTACTAGAAAAGGTCAAATCAGGCAGCCTCTGGTGCATGGGTGAACTGGGCCGGGCACTCTCATTGAAGAACATATCAAGAAATACAGACTGGGAGAATTCTCTTGCTAGTTATCATCAATCTTCAGTCCATTTAACAGATGCATCAATAGAAGATAATGCCCCTGAACCACAAGACCAGCCTGCAGACAATCAGCAGGTTCCAGATATCAAACAGGGTGAACCCCATGAGCATGCACCTGCATTTAATCACCAAATTTCTTGTGTTGGGGAGGCTGTATCCAACTCACATCATTCAACAGGAAACAACCAAAAATCAGCAAACGTCAAGGATGTTCTGTCCAACCTGGAGGGTCAGTATACGGGTGGCTCACAGCATCCATCAGGGAACTGTCAAGATCTGGAAAGTACCAATTATGGTGTGCCTAACCTGCAGTGTGGGTTTACAAACTGCCAGCAAGTTGCAGGTGTGGAGGTTGCTAGATCTAGCACAGAGCAAGAGTATCCATCACCTGAACCACATGACCAGCCTGCAGACAACCAGCAAGTTGCAGGTATGATGCAGCAATCTTCAACTGATGATCTCAATATGACTGAACCACAAGACCAGCTTGCAGACAATCAACAAGTTGCAAGGCAGAGATCTTCAACTGATGATCCCAATATGACTGTTCTTTCAGTTGAGAAAAATATTTCAGTCAGTCACAGTAGTAACGGAGACACTAGTCATGACATAGTGGAGGAAGAGCTTTCTGCTCCTATGCAAGCCAGTGGTGATGTGAACTCTGCTGAACAAAACATTTATGTTGAAGATGATAACTCTCACATGAGATTGTTGGCAGTAATATCCATCTTGCACTTTCTGAGAATGGCCATATTGACAGCAATCAAGGAGCAGCCATTCAAAATGCTGATGACATTCAGACTAAGAAGCATCTGAAGAAGACCCGCACATATTTGTTGCTTCTTGCCATTCTTACAGTATCTCTAGCGTATCAGTCTGGTCTGAATCCACCAGGTGGTTTCTGGTCAAGAAGTGAAGATCATCATTCAGCCGCTGATCGCATCCTTGAGGACATTTACCATCCCCGCTTTATTGCATTCTTCTATCTCAATGCAGTCGCCTTTGTGGCATCCATTATCATAATCATGATGCTCCTGAACAAGACGTTGAGCAAGATGGTTACCAAACGACGTGTGTTGCCAATAATGATGATAGTGGTCCTACTTTCTCTGACTGGAGCTTTTGCTCTGGGGAACTGCAGGGAGGCAAAGAAGCCCGTTCGCATAGTAGTCTTGGTGTTGATTGTACTTGCTTATGTTCTTATTCAAGTCCTGACAGCCGTATACATCATACCAGCTTGTCATTGTTGGCCAGTGCGGAGTCAATCAGGCCACGACAAGCCTGGGGATGTTACCAGTGAGAAGGAGTTGGAGCAAAGGCGCTGTCTGCTATTGACCCTTGCTATTTTAGCTGTGACTGTCACATACCAAGCTGGCTTGACCCCTCCAGGAGGTGTATGGTCTGATGACAAGGATGTCAGTGGCACGCCAGGCAATCCAATCCTTCAGGATAGCCATCCAAAACGTTATGGCGTGTTCTACTACTCAAATTCAGTTTCATTTGTCTCGTCCGTGGTTGTCACGATACTACTCGTGAACAAGGAATCCTGCGAGCATGGAATCAAGTCGTATGCGCTGAGAGTTTGTTTGGTGGTGGGCTTGCTTGGCCTCCTCGTTGCCTATGTTGCAGGAAGCTGCAGAAATACTATACAGGCCATTCATCTGAGCATCATTGCTATGGCAGTTCTAGTCTCCCTTATGATCCAGGTCCTATTCTCTTCGACGCTATTAAAACCATTCGTCTGGATCATTGAATCTCTGCATAGTCTTATATTCCGTGCAGATGTTGCACGCAATATTACATCCGTGAGGCCAGAAGCTTCAGACAGTGAGAAAAAAGCGAGGAAGCGACACAAGTACCTGATGCTTCTTGCAATCTTAGCAGCGTCGATCGCATACCAGGCCGGTCTGAGCCCACCCGGTGGATTCTGGACCGATGATGAAGGCCACGTGGCAGGCAACCCGGTCCTCCATGACATCAACCAGCGACGGTACAAGATATTCTTCTGCTGCAATTCCTTCGCGTTCATGGCATCCATCGTCGTGATCATGCTTCTGCTGAGCAAAACCGTCAGGAAGAAGGATGTGCCGCTCAAGGTACTGCACTTGATCATGATACTGGACCTGCTGGCCCTCGTGACAGCGTTCGCAGCGGGGAGCTGCCGCAGACTGAGCACTTCGCTGTACGTCTACGCGCTGGTCGCCGGTTCTGTGGGGTACCTTGTGCTCCTGATTATTGTGATGAGTGTCATCGCGAAATATCTGAAGCCGCTAGAGAGGAGTGGGATGTCCTCCCGGAGACGTGCTGCACGAACAGACACGCCTAGACTACAAGTTTGATGCTCCCCTTGTAAGAGAACTTTGTTTTTGTTATGAATCTTTTTTTTTGTATTTTCTGCAAGCAATTAGTGCCAACATTTCCTTCATGTTCATACTAGGCTGAACACTACTGGGTCTGCTGCTACTTGTTGCTGCTGCTTCATCGCGTACCTCGTGCTCCTGGTTGTCTTGCTGAGCGGGATAGCGAAATATCTGAAGCCGCTAGAGAGGTGTGGGCTGTCCTCCCGGAGACATACTCAACGGGCATCTGGACTACAAGTTTGAAGCTCTTCTTGTAAAAGAACTCTGTTTTGTCAGAATCATCTATTTTTTTGTATTATCCGCAAGCACATTTCCTTCATGTTTAGACTAGGCTGAACACTGCTGGCGCTGCTGTCTGTTGTATGCTCATTTCAGTGTTCATGTACTTGTCATTTTAATGGAGCTACAAACTGGGCAATGAGGATCATCATCTTAATTGTTTCTTTGTTGCATAACCTGCTACCCTTTTTTTATAGAATCGCTATATGCCTTATATGTGGCAGGTTGGTTTGATGAAGAAAGCTTAGAACACCTGATTTTCTTGTGCTTCACTGAAGTATGATGAATTGGATATTTTTGCATGATCAGCTTTGCAGGAATGTCTAATTATTTCTGTCAGTTAAGGAGTCTTCTTGATCTATTTATTTGGTTAACAGATCTTATAGTAAGGGAAGCCGATTGTTGATATGTATCTTGAGAAGGATGCGGACAGTTCTAAACATCATATTGGTTCAGCGATTTGTGGTAAGATCTTCCTTCAAAGCTATTCGAATTACCGTTAACCCTGTTGTTTAGTAAGCATGTATTGTATGCCCCATCAAACAAGGGAAAATGACTGTATTTTTTTCTAGTAAACACCTTCAATGTCTCCTTGTTTGCTCTTTTCAACATTCTCTTTGCTGAGTAAATTATTTATTCTGGAACCTCGTGGCTATTGTTTTTTTACTGATGATATATCTGTTCTGCCTGAGACCTTTCAGGGCTAACACAAAAGCGAAGAAAATTGAGAACACTTGAACGATGGGGACGATGGCGCCAACTCTTCTAAGGTAAAGTCTGGGTTCAGTCAGCAAGTAGTTAGTTTCTTCCAGTACTACTATATGCCTCAGAACCAAGATGCCGACTGCCGTTAAATTTCCCTCGTGTCGCTTATACAATATAAACTTGTTTCCTGCTTTGCCCTTCTGAACATTCTCTTTGCTGTGTACATTACAAAGTCCTGAAAAACTTTGACAGTGCCAAAAAAACATGGCAGGTCTTGTTCTGATGGATGCTCCATATGAATTGCACATGCGCCACCCCCTTGAGTTGACGGAGCTGAGATACTGAAGAGCTCTGATGGCACCATCAAGAACTCAACATCGTAAGTAAGTCCTCCATGTGGCATGTGCTGTTACACTGTACCCTATCCATTGTTTCCTGTGTAGGGCTCACACAAGATACGACAGTGGCATAGCATCATTGATGATGGTGGTGCCTTGAGGAGATTGATTAATCTACTTGTTTGTCAAAAGCTTTGCTTTTTCTAGGATAAGGCAACACACTGGCACACAAATAAATGGTTATGCAATCACACACCATTGACCTAGCTACAGGTCTAGAAGACAAAAAATGAGTATTTAATGCGCCCAATGTAGAGTGGCTAATTTCATAATTCATAACGATCGGAACTTGGAATTTTGGGGCAAGTTCGAATCAGCAATGATCTACGGAGAGGGATAGAAACTGATGTAGTAGGCCACACCACATGAGCGTCTTAGCATGGACCTGGCTGCCTCACACCACATCTTGAGAGCACAAGACACTTACGATAGGATCAACGATGGTAGAGCGTCTTAGTTAGAATTATAGAGATCTGATAGTAAACGATTTGGTATAAATCGGTAACATCAGGCAAAACCAAGCATTGATAGCTTATATAATGGAAATAATCCATTCATTTTAATTCCTGATGGCAAGGAATGCCAGTGTTTCAGGACTTACTCACAAAGAACCAACAATTCATTACAATATATGCAGTTGAAAATAAATGCATAATCCTTATTACAGTATCATAATGCTTATTACAAATAACTGAAAGCATGCACACTGAGATTTATTTACTAAAGGATGTAGCTGGACTGCCGCTCCTAGCTAGGAGAGGACTAGGTACGGAGCTCTGGAACATGCTTCATCTTGTTGTTCATCTGGTTCTGAATCCAGTCAGCCTTGAAGTTCCTGTGCAGCTTCAGCATCCAGAGCTTCTTCAAGGATCCAAGAGATTCAATGCCTTGAGGGACAATACTCATTCGCAGGAGTGACACGATGTAGATCCCATCAATGCACGGAATGGCAGTCTCTTCAATCACCAATTGCTTGACACTAGGCATGTGCTTTAAGACTAGCGTCATGAGCTGTGGAAAGCACCCTGCAGAAAGAACCAATATGCCTGCACTAGTCACCCTGTTAAGACTGAGATAAGTGAGATCTGGCAGATGAGATGCCAGCAGCTGCAGCGGGTCTTCCTTCCCAAGATCACACCAACTTAGAGCCAGATACCTGAGATTCTTCCCATGACCCTGAAATATCGGGCAGTTGAGTGTCCCATTGGCCCAGCCGCCTCGGACGATTAGTCTGTGGAGCGTATGGGAAATCGGCTGGAGGGCTTGGAAACTAAGTACCTCCTTCTCATCACATGCACAGAGGAGTAAGCTGGAGAGTAAGGGCATACTTGACAAGGTATGGAAAAGATCTTCACAATTATATGCATTGATGTTATCAATCCAGAGAGTCTGTAGCTTATTCATCTTCTTGAGCTGTTGCGGCAAGTCTTTGCTGGCATGGACGGTCTCAAGGGTCTGCAGTTCATGCAAGTTGGAGATCAGTTTTGGTGCTTCAACTCCGATGAAGTACCGGAATTCTGCCTGCTTCTCATCAGCAAACCTGTCAGCAAAGAGGTGTCGTAGCTTCTCAGCCTTTACAATTCCTCGCGGTAGCTTCTCTATCTTCGTTTGCTTGATGTCTAGCGTCTGCAGGTTGGAGAGTTTATCGATAGTGTCTGGCAGTGACTTAACTTTGGTGCGCCTTAGACCGATGTAGCGGAGATTGAACAGATTCCCGATGGATGCCGGCACCTTGTCGATCTCAGAGTCTTGGAGCTCGAGAACAGTGAGGTAGCTGGATCCAGTCAGAACCGAGGAGATCATGTTGGTGGATGAGGAAGCTGCCGACAGCGAGATGACAGTTCGCAACCGTGGGAATTCCACTCCGGCAGCAGATGTGTTACCTTCTGTCCACCCACATGTTGAGAACCGGCGAACCTCTCTATCCATACGCATCATTTCACGCTGATCATTCGCGGAGCCAAACCTCTCCTCTTTCGCTACAGAAAGCGCCAGGTCTCGGACAATGTCATGCATCTTGCAGGTGCTGACCCTGTAGAGCTCATCCCTTTCCACGACCTCTAGCATATTGCGGCCGATAAGCTCCGTAAGATTCCCCTCGCGACTTCCTCCGGCGTGCTGTTATCTTTCTGTACCGCAAACCCTTCAGCAACCCACAGCCGCACAAGGCTCTCCCGTGACATTGCATAGTCTTCAGGAAACAGGCTGCAGTACAGGAAGCAGTTCCTGAGATCACCTGGCAGGTCATGGTAGCTCAGGTTAAGAATAGCCTGCACATGGTTGTTGTCCCGCAGCTCGCTCTGGAGACGATTGTACATCTGATTCCAGGCATGCTCGTCGGCTGCTTCGTGGACATGAGGCTGCCGGAAGATACAATGGCTAATGGCAGGCCACGACACCTCTTGACCACATCAGTGGCCACCGTCTGAAGCTCTGGAGGGCACTCGCGGTCCAGACTGTTGTGGAAAGCCCTGAAGCAGAACAGCTTGAATGACTCGGCGTTGCCCAATGGCTGGAGTCGCAGGCGACGTCTCGGGGGAGCAAGAGCTGCAACGGCTTCCTTCCGTGTTGTGATGATAATACGGCTGCTTTGGACACCCTGAAATGTAATGCAGATCTGAGTATATGCTTTTTCGTCCCACACATCATCAAGCACGATCAAGCTTCTCCTGTCTTGCAGTATCTTCTCTATTTCTTCTGTTAACTCGTAGACATCAGCTTTGCCGCCCACGGTACTAGGTGCCGGCGTGGATGGCGGTGAGTCCTGTGTAAGCCGCCGTAACTTGTTGAGCAATGTTCCTAACAGATCAACCACATCATATGCCTGTGACACCACAACCCAAGCATGAGCACCAGGGAAGTTGACTTTCTCCCGATCATACAAATTCTTCACAAGGGTTGTTTTCCCCAAGCCTCCCATACCAGAAACTGTAATCACGGTGTTCTCTTTCTCATCGGTGTTGAGCCATTCAGTCAACTTGCTCCTGTTTTCATCAATCCCACTAGATCGGCATCACTAACAAGTTCTGGAAAGCGGCCTCCAGGCCACTTCCTATGAATGTCTGCATTCTCATTTTTAATATATTGGACTGTGTTGCTCCAGCAATTATGCAGTTCTTTGACGTGTGTGATGTCCTTCTCTATCTGTACCACATCATTAGCAATCTTACTGAAAACCTTTATATGGGGTGAACCACTAAGCTTAGGTAAGTACTGGTGTAAGAAGCCTTCTTCCTTGAGCTTGAGGGCCTCATATGAGTACTTGTCGATTACATCCTCAACATGGTGGGCCAGCTTCCTCACATTTACAATCCAACCCTTGATCACATTGTTGCTGAGTTGTGCTGTACCCAAATCTTGAATCACATCATTCATCCAACTCAGTTCTTTCTCGATTCTTCTAACCTTTATCGGCAACTCCTTGAGATTATCAACCTTATTCGACAGCTTCTCTATGACAGCTGAGACTGCTTCATTAAGAATGACTGCCCCAATCTTTGACACCGCAAGCAGTATAGCCTCCGCCATTCGCTTCTGAAAACACACCAACGAAACAAATTATATAATGCACGTCAACGAAACAAATTATATAATGCACGTCAACAGATTTAGCTTTGATGAAACTATAACTTATATACGGTAAAGGTGTATTGTGTTTATAAAAATTAAGGATGTCAAAATAATGATATGAAAATATGTCCGTTGCTTAATATATATGAACGAGAATTCATAATTGCAGCGACAGGAAGCTGCCTCCTAGCTAAATCAGGAAAACCTTATTCAAAACCATATAACAACAAAAAGTTGTAGATGACAGTTAAAAATATTTGGCAATTGCGATTGCTAAATTTCAACGACAAGATGAAAATTGCCATGTGTGGCAGCACCATCCACTTACTCTAACAATATTAAATAAAAAAAAAATGCTTGTATGCCTAGACTCACAATTCTTTTGGTATAACCCGGCAGGAGCTCTGCCTATTCATATTACAAGGGGAGAGAGCCAAAAAAAAGGCTAGGAGGGGTATGTTGAGGGACATACCAGAACCGACACTGGCAGTTTATAAGGAAAAAACGGTGAAACCCACACCAACACAATGGCATACATAGTGCCAGAGGCCGTGCACGACTCGAGCCGACGACACAACTGCTCAAGCGGGGAGGGGCGACACTCCTCCGCTCCAACGTCCACACCGGTTCGAAGACGTGCACACGCCTAGCCAACACCGAATTTGAATGCAAGCCACAACACCCTGGCGGAGTACCGGGCCTCCAAGGCGACGCCCCACGAGGAAGGAGCGACGATGACGATGCTGACACCCGCTCCAGACAAGGCCAAAGCTTAGATTTCACTCTGATCTCGCGCCAGATTGTCAAACATAAATGCCATAAACCGGCTTCGGGACGGAGAGCTCTATCGTGCGACCATCGGCCAATAAAAATAAAAACCAGCCTAAGGCCTCCCCCCCCCCCCCCCCCCCCCCCCCCCCCCCGATCACCGATCATTTGTCCCGAAAACAGACGCGGTGATTGCGCTAGTGTTGGTGTAAGCAGCGGAGGTGGAAGATGACTGACTGGTCGTCAGTGACAGAGAGGGAGAGTAAAGAGAGAGGGGACGTGGCATGTGGGGGCCCGCTCGTTAGTGGAGATGAAGAGACATGTGATTTTGATTTTGCACGGTTATTTTCGCAAAAATAGGTCACTGTGTTCGGTCAACTGTCCAATCAGCATGGTATGTCGCCGTGACTTGTCTCTTGCTTGAGTAATTGTGACGGATCTGCTCATGAATCAAGGCAAAGTAACCACGGGGCTCATATTTAGGATTTCAGGACCATAATACTCATCCTCGATAGCATGATTTTCTCGGAATTAAACGTATCTAGATTGGAATCAAATATTTGTTTTCCCTAGCTATATTAAAAATGTTTAGGATGAGAATTATCATTAAGAAAATATCAAAGTACACCCGCCAGTGCAACAACTAAACATCAATAGCAAGTCACAATTTCAAGAATGCACACAAAATATTACTTTAGAAAAAAGAAAAAACTAACAAAGCAACAACCGCAACAACCACCGCCTTAAACCCCTACAATATAGCTAGATAACTCCCACATGTTCATGTGAAAAAAGCTGGACTCGAAAGCGATGAAACGAAAATAGAAATTCGCTAGAAAAGCTAGGCAGAACTCTATCTAACTACAAATTTGCTACAGTTTAGAAAGGACATGAGAAAAAAGATCTTGGGAAAATAACGAAGGAGCAGGAAGAAGAAAGGCAAACCTGCTGCTAGAGAAACGGAGCGGAGCGCAGGATCTTGAGTGGGAAAATAACGGAACAGCAGGAAGAAGGCTTCTTCCTTGAGAAACTAATGGCCAATGGGAGTTCGCTCGATCAATATGTATATGCGGAGCGCTGGACCAATTCTCACAAAATTTCAAATTCACTTCTTATCTATTTTGGCCCCATGCATGTGTGAAGGACTGGCCCGCGACGACTTACTTACTGGGTCTTCGACTGAATCTTTCCAAGTTGTGGCACTTGAAAACGAAAGATGCAGATTACTAAGGTCGATATGCAGCATCATCTTCCAAGTTGTGCCACTTGAAAACAAAGGATGTGGACTACTAATTAAGCCATTATGGTCCCTAGCTAGGCAGCATCAACTTCCAAGTTGCACCACTTGAAAACCGAAGATGTGATCTTCCAAGTCTCGCCACTTGTTTGTTGGTAATCTCGGTCGTCGTTAGGCAGCGTGGTATGCATGATACTATCTATGATACTCGCATTATGGCTAGTCTAAGGTGTCTAATTTGGCAGCACACTGATCGATGAACGGAAGGGGGGCGGTCGGCTGACAACCAAGATTATGTTGTCTAACAACTAACAAATCACTTGTCGAAACTCATGCAAAACTGTACTAGCTGGTTATATAGTTTACTTAATTAAGGGACCGTCTAACCATCATTTAGCTCAAAATCAGTTTTTTTAGATTAGTATTTCATTTCCTCATATTCTCTACTCTAGTTCAGTCCGATCAGTTTCAAATAAAATCTCTGATCATTATGCCAGACTGGATTTTCCCCCGGTATATCCAGTCGCAACTAAAGCTCCCGAAAAAACTCCAGCCTTATTCTCGCCCCTGAGAATTTAAACATGGGTCAATATTAGAAGGTATGGCTACAAACTAAAGGGATAGAAGGGGCGATAAAAATTGATGGATCTATTTCGCTGAAATTGTTCGTTTGGAAAATTTCCCAACAAGCTGGATCAAATGACAGTAAATGGTGGTTGGATCCCACTAAGGAATTGGGCCAATTGGAACGCCCGTGGAGCATACAAGCAAGCCAGTAAATAGTTCCAGAATTCACAATATTGAAAAATGATTTGGTTGGCTTAAGGAGTCACTCAACTGGATTCGATAGGGGACTGGAATGAAACTTCTCAGAAACGGTAGCAGATTTGGTACCATAGCTAAGGTGTAAGGCTTGGCGGGAGATCTTTCCTATCTTTCTTGTTTTTCTCAAGGAGCTATAAGAAGATGTAAATCCTTTTCTGGAATGGCGGAGGAAGAGGCAGCACTGAACATAACAAGATCTCCCCCGCTACCTATCCTTGGGGCTGTGCGCGTTCATAAACTTGAGCTGGGTAGGACTCAGGAGAAGGGTGCCTCAAGAGATAAGTTCTAGTGTACTCAATCACTCAAGTATACGTTTTCTGAAGTCTCAGATTGCATGCATTTCTTAAACAGCATTGCACACTACTAACTCAAAAACAAGTTCTTTAGGAAGCTAATAAGTACTCCCTCCGTTCCTAAATGTAAGATGTTTTAGGTGTTACACATGTTGTCTAGGTGCATACTAAAATGGATGAACATACACATGAAATATGTCTAGATACATTTGTATATATGAGTGTGTGGACAAATACTAAAACATCTTATATATAGGAACGGAGGGAGTATATAATATGCAAACAATCCCTCACTTGGTAATTTCCTTTCTTTCCTACCACGCTATCAATCTCGTGCTTACTGAAAACTCTAGTTTTGTCGGACAAGCTTGCTTCTTTCTTTTTTTTCGATAAAGGGATTTTATTACTTAAAAGGTTTAAGTATTACACCCGGCCTCTGCATAACTGAGATGCACACAGCCCCAAGAACACGAGTTCACGAATAACCCAAACTGAAAATAAAAAAGACGAATTACATATCATAATGAGAAATTGTAACGCCGCATAAGGTGCTGGTAGATCAATCCGGAGACTATGTTGCCATCCATGCCGGGAGAGTAACTCCCTGGCCGCTGCCTCCAACCGAGATGCCACCTCCAAAAACAAGTCTCGGTGCTACACACGCTGCAAAGTGTTGAATCCATAAGCTTTACACGATCCCACAAACAAAAGGAGGCGATGGAGGGGAATGAAGAAACAAGGATGTGAGAAAACCTTTCGATCTATCTAGGTTAGCAGTATATAACATCCCCTTACGTCTTGTGTATAACTGAGAGAAGATGTGTTTACCTGCACCCACACCACACCCAAATATTCAGCTTAGCAAGTTCCTGCAAAAATGACATAATTCGGAAAAGCTCATATCCCATATGTGAGGATATTACTTCTACGAAAAATGCTGAGATGCTGAAGATCTCTGATGGCGCCCTCAAGAACTGAATACCGTAAGGAACTCCCTCCATGTGGCATGTGCTGTTGCACTGTACCCTATGCATTTTTTTCCTGTGTAGGGTTCACGAGATCGAGTTAGTTCAACAGGAAATCCATAGTACAGTGGCGTGTCATCATTGATGGTGGTGGTGGTGACTTTAAGAGGTTGGATTAATCTACTTGTTCGTCAAAACCTCAACTTTCTTAGGATAGGGTGCCACACAAATAAATAGCTATGATGCTAATCACAAACCATTGACCTAGCTAGAGGTCCAGAAGACAAAAGAAATGAGTATTTAGTGCGCCCAGTGTAGAGTGGCCAATTTCACAAACCATCCTATTCTGCGCTCAAGGTGCTGCACTTGATCATGATACTGGACCTGCTGGCCCTCGTGACGGCGTTCGCAGCAGGTAGCTGCCGCAGACTGAGGACTTCGCTGTACGTCTACGCGCTGGTCGCCGGTTCTGTGGGGGTACCTTGTGCTCCTGATTGTTGTGGTGAGCGTCATCGCGAAATATCTGAAGCCTCTAGAGAGGGGTGGTATGTCCTCCCAGAGACATGCTGCACGTACAGACACGCCTGGACGACAAGTTTGATGCTCCCCTTGTAAGAGAACTTTGTTTTGTTAGGAATCTATTTTTTTATATTTTCTGCAAGCAATTAGTGCCCACATTTACTTCATGTTCAGACTAGGCTGAACACTATCGTGCTGCTGCTTCTTGTTGCTGCTGCTTCATCGCGTATCTCGTACTCCTGGTTGGCTTGCTGAGCAGGATTGTGAAATATCTGAAGCCGTTAGAGAGGTGTGGGCTGTCTTTCTCCTTGGCAGTTGTAATGTCTATTGTACTCTACTTAAAATGGCAAGTGTAAGTGTAGTGTCAAAGCTGTATGTTTGGCATATGCCCTTTTATTCGGGATACAAACTTTATGTTCTTTGTTCTTGAATAAATATCCGTCAGTGTTCTTGAAATCTGTAGGCAGTGAAGTATCTCCTTAACTAATGGGTGGACGAGGAGGTTTATTAAATTGATGCACTAGCCAATTATCTCAAAAGTCCGAACTGATGGGAAAAGACTGTGCAATGTATATATTATATTTCTGACACTCTCCCTCACGTCCAGTCTGTGGACTTTTTCTCACGAGTCTAGGACGTGGATTTTAGGGTGTCCGCAGATATTTAATTTTTAATACTGCGTTAGTCAGGACTTGAACTCTAGACCTCTGCCTCTGATACCATGTAATCGTAACAATATTGTGGGAATAGCACAACGCACTAGGGCGTGGCCTGAGTATATTTATAATAGGAAACATGTACATGTACAAATACAAGGATTAACCGTATTAGGTTAGGACTAATCTAGGACCTGTACATTATATCTAACAAGGTTGAACCATTGGAATCATGTCTTATATGTAGCAGTTTGGTTTGATGAACAAAGGGTGGAACACCTGATTTTCTTGTGCTTCAGCGAAATACAGAAGGCGTGCATGCACAAGCAAATGAGTCGGCTAATGCTGTGCACGATCAGGTTTGCAGAAATATCTGGTTATTTTTATCAGTCAGGGTGTCTTGTTGTTCTATTTATTGGTGAACATCCTACTACTAAGGGAAACCGATTTTTGATATGCATCTTGAGAAGATGCCTGGCATCACCAGGTTCTGTAATTTATTCCAGTTATCATGAAGCCCTGTTATCTAGTTAGCAAATATGGCTTTCCACACCAGACAAGAGTAGTTTGGTTCTCAGTAACCACTGCCTTCAACCAATTCTGGACTTGAATTGTAGCTTTTGTATGTTGCCTTTGAATTCCCTCACAATGGTACTACGTGTTTTCTGGTTTGCTCTCTCAAACATACACTTTGCTGAGTACATTACAAAGTCGTGAACTTTGGCAGGTCATGTTCTGAAGGATGCTATGCTGCTAGTACATGGGTGTTGCATGTGGATTGCACATGCTGCCCTCCTCGAGTTGACGGAGCTGAGATACTGAAGAGTTCTGATGGCGCCATCAAGAACTGAACACCGTAAGGAACTCCCTCCATGTGGCATGTGCTGTTGCACTGTACTGTACCCTATGCATTTTTTCCTGTGTAGGGTTCATGAGATCGAGTTATTTTCAACAGGAAATCCATAGTACAGTGGCGTGTCATCATTGATGGTGGTGGTGGTGACTTTAAGAGATTGATTAATCTACTTGTTTGTCAAAACCTCAACTTTCTTAGGATAGGGTGCCACACAAATAAATAGCTATGATGCTAATCACAAACCATTGACCTAGCTAGAGAGGTCCAGAAGACAAAAGAAATGAGTATTTAGTGCGCCCAATTTCATAAATCATAACGTCGGAACTTGGAATTTGATCATCTCTGACCCTCTTGCATTACAGGCACACATCTACAACTTCTAACGCGGCCTCATGGGCTCCCTGAGCGAGCCGGCTTTGTTTTCGCTCGTGCCCTCCTTGTGGAGTGACGGTCTGAGGGTCTCAGACGAGGAAAATACGTTACTCATGCTGACCTTCACGGGAGAAGAGTTGGACGTGATCCTATCCAGCATGAAGGTGGATACGGCCCCGGGGCCTGATGGGCTGCCGGTTAGTTTCTACAAACGGTTTTGGCCTCTCGTCAAGCCGTATATCCTGGCCATTGCGAATGACTTCTCTCTGGGGAGGGTTGACATTGCGCGGCTTAACTTTGGAGTGCTCACTCTCATTCCAAAGATATCAAGGGCGGAGGACATTAAGCAGTTTAGACCTATTGCATTGATAAACGTTGCTTTTAAGTTCGTTGCTAAAGCTTTTGCTCTCCGTTTAGCCCCTATTGCGCACCGCACGATCAGCAACACTCAGTCGGCCTTTATTAAGGGCCGACTCCTCCATGAAGGAGTGATCTCCTTGCAGGAGATAATTCATGAGACCAAGTCCAAGAAACTTCGGGGAGTTTTTCTTAAGCTGGACTTTCAGAAGGCGTATGACCGAGTCAGTTGGGGCTTCTTGCGAGAGGTACTGACTCGAGCTGGTTTTGACCTGGGTTGGGTCCATAGGGCGATGAGTCTGGTCTTGGGGGGCCAAACTGCTATCACCATTAACGATGATATGGGCAACTTCTTTCGCAATCGGCACGGAGTTCGCCAGGGGGACCCGCTCTCCCCTCTCCTCTTCGGCTATGTTGTTGAGGCACTGGCTGCAATCCTTGATAAAGCCAGAGCTACAGGACACATTCAGGGCGTGATCCCGCACCTGATTCCTGGGGGAATCTCGCACCTGCAATATGCGGATGACATGATCATCATGATCCAACCTGATGATTTGGCTGTTGCCAATCTCAAATTCATCCTCATGTGCTTTGAGAGCATGTCAGGGTTGAGGATTAACTTCCATAAAAGTGAGGTATTGGCCGTGGGGGTCAGCACCGAGGAGCAACAACGGATTGCTAATATGCTCAACTGTAGATTGGGGTCTTTTCCTGTCACGTATTTAGGCCTGCCTATTAGTGACAGAGCTTTGTGTGCAGGGGACTGGGGTCCCCTCACAAGGAAAGTCGCCAAACGTGCGGACCCTTGGCTGGGTAAATTTATGTCTTCGGCCGCACGTTTGACTCTCACTGATGCATGTCTCTCGAGCCTGCCCCTACATGCGATGGGGGTGTGCCTCCTTGGAGACGGCGTCCACAAGACGATGGACAAGCATCGGTCTCGTTTCTTCTGGGAAAGTAACGGGGTCAAATGGAAGTACCACTGGGTCCGGTGGTCTGCCGTGTGCCAACCCAAACCCATGGGAGGCCTGGGAATTATGGATACTAAACTTATGAATTTGTGCCTCATGGTCAAATGGGTGTGGAAACTCATGACAGGCCAGTAGCGGCTCTGGGCGGACATCATTCGGAACAAGTACCTAAGGCGCAAGAACCTCCTCGTTAACTCACATGGTCCTGGGTCACAATTCTGGAATGCTATCCAGAAAGTTAAGCCGTTGTTAAGCTTGGGAGCTAAACACGAGATTCGGGATGGTACATCTACGAGGTTCTGGGCTGATTGGTGGGTGGGGCCGGGGCCCTTAAGGGACAGATTTCCTTCCCTATTCGCTATTACCGTGGACCCGGGGGCCTCGGTGGCGCAATCATTCCGCGAGGGGGATTGGTTCATACCTTTCCGTAGGGCTTTTAGCCTAACCGAGAGGGTGGAGTGGGACGACCTCCTTAGGGAGATCACGCCCTTTCACCCCTCAGTGGGGGCGGATGTCTTAACTTGGAGCCTAGAACCATCTGGTCGTTTCTCGGTTAGATCACTTTACCGCAAGTTGTGCCAGGGTAGTCCCCGTAAGCGCTTTAGCGAGATTTGGGGTATTTCGGTTCCCCTGAAGATTCGTGTCTTCTTATGGCAATTGGTGAGGAAACGCCTTCCCTCCAGCGATAACATTTACCGAAGACACGGGCCAACGAGTGGCAGATGTGCCCTATGTGATGAGCCAGAGGACACAAATCACATTTTCTTTGTGTGCACCCTCACTAGATTCCTGTGGAGCGCAGTTAGGGAACTGCTCTTCTGCTCTTGGAATCCCTCTTGTTTCGCGGAGCTCTATAGACTAGTTCTAGGGTTCAGGGGCCAGCCACGTCGGGTCTTGTGGGTTTGCTGTGCCTCCCTTTGCTGGACACTTTGGAACATGCGGAACAAATTTACTATTGAGGGGACCTTCCCTTCACAACCGGCTGACAGCCTGTACAAACTGTCTATGTATTTGCAGGTGTGGAAGTCAGTGGCTAGACGACAGGACAGAGGAGAGTTGGAGGCGGTGATTGGCAGGATCCGCGCTCCATGACAAAGGGAGCCCTATGTACGTGTTTGCATGCTCACCAAGTGATTAGATATAATATAACTCTGTTTCATTAGGCCCCATCAACCACGTGTTCTTTGGCGAATCAGAGGATGGATTGATGGATACATTGGCTGCCTGCCTGCCTGACTCTAAGAACTGTTGCATTCTCCCAGAGCGAGAGATTTGGAAAGATTCCAAGGTCCCCGCAGCGATCTTCGTCGTTCCGGCACAACTCCTGCAGAAAACTGCCTCCTAGGCTGGTTGGTTCACTATCTCCTCTGACTAATCTGCCGCCTAGGCTGCAGTTTCCAACAAAGGAGCCCAGACGCATGCTACTGGCCATACTGCTAATTAATGTATGCAATGTGATGCCTTATATTAAGATACAGTCAAGAAGCAAAACATCATCGGTAAGATTATTAACCAAAACATGCCCTGAACCTTTGTTATCGATCTTGCAGGCAGTTCAGGGAGGCATGACACGGCACCGAGACGCTCGAAGCTGCTTCTCGACTTCCTACCTCGATTGGTCGTCCAAGGCGCGATGCTTGGGGCCACTTTTTTTGGGCTTCCAAAACAGATTCGGGGTGCCAGACCGCTGAAGCCCAAAAGAAGTGTCGGGCTGGGCTGCAGCTTATTTCCACCGCGAAACGTTTTTCCTTCGCGTAGCGAGAAGCTGCTCGCTCGGTGATTCTGGGGCGTTTCCCGCAAAGGGGCCGAACAGGTATGGAGCCTGCCCTCGTTTTCGTTGTAATTACAGGAGTCCTGCCACCGCTGGAAAACGATAGAGGGGTCGAACGATAGAAAGTCAATTCTTTTTTTTTCCTGTACCTGACCCGTTCGGCCTGCTGCTCTCTCACGATGGGATCGAAATAGGTTCCACCGTCGCCTGCTGTCCGCCGCCGGCACGCATCCGCCTCTGCTGGAGCTCCACCCGCCGGCGCCCCTCCCCAGCAATGACCCCCACCACCACCTCGGCGCGGCGCCGGCGCCCAGCCCGCCACTGCCGCTCGCCCACCTCCTCCGCCGCCATATCCGGCCGTCGCGCCGCCAGATCTATCAGGTTCGGCCCGTCTCCATCTGCTCTGGCCCGTTGCCGCCAAGATCTGCTGTCCGTGGCCGCCGGCCGGTTCTCCTCCCGTACCACCGTCGCCGGAGCCTAGGAGCAGCTCGTCGTCGACCTGAGAAGCCAGAGCTCCGGCACGTCCTGCAGATCGCCGTAGACCAGCAGCTCTTCGCCAGCGGCCGACCTCCTCGACGCCTCCAGCATTTGCTTGTGCATCGCTCGTGCTGTGTATGTGATGTGCGTCCGTGCAAGGTGCTTGTCGTAATGCCTACCTGTAGTTGTTCTTGTAATATCACCGTACATGAAGAATTCAGTTAGTTTCTTGCACTTGCTTTTTGTTTAACCTATTTGTATAGAACTACCTCGACTATTTCTACTGCAGGATTTGACATTGATTATTATAGTTTCAAATCACCAAGATATTTATTTTATTTTGGCATGTACTGAATTATATTTCTATTATCATCTGCCTATTTTCTACTAAGAACTAGCGGATGTAAGATATCATCGCTTTATTTATTGCACAAATCAAATTCAGGGGCATAAGGGACAACTCACAACTCTACACAACAAATAAGCTAAAACTTCAAAAGCTCAAAAAAAGTCTCCAATCAATTTTTACTAGTTTCTCCCCAATCCAAAAACCAGTTTCTGCATAAGCAGAAACCCAAAAGAAGTGGCCCTTGGTCGAGTTCACGGTTCTTCTGAGAGGGATCAATTAGTTAACTCAAAGTGGTCCATTTCAGGATTTGTGAGTTAAGACGTAATTAAGCATAGACTGAGATAGGCTCATAGGCACCATGATGATAGGATCACCGTTAACTCTAGCCGCTGTCGGCTGCTATCATCACTGTTGTAATCAGAATGGACCATGTCTTGTTGGTGACGACTGCCGAACAACGTATTATTTCATTTTCACCGAAAAATTGTAAGCGTGGTCACCGCAGGTGGGCCACCCGTATGGCACTTGGATCGTGGACCGCCCCAGTATGTGCTACCCTTATTGGTCATGATCTTAGATTTAGGTTTATTATGTGTGAGTGAGGGGATAATGAACATGTGGCCTTAGGCACCGCTCGATCTGTTTGTTTTATGATGATGATGAAAGATGCTTTGACCTGGAGGTTGATCCTAGTATTTTATTTACTTTTGGTGTGCCCGTTTTATGCTACAGTTAGAAAGTCAAGGGGCATCGTCCTGGCTGTCAATTCTGTATAATTTGAATAACATTAGTGTACTCGAAAATTACCAATGAAGATGGTCAGGCTAGGAGCCGAGGAGGGAGAGTCCATACCTGTTCCGGGGGCAGGTGTAGGCCACCCAGTGACGGTCAGGAGTAGGGGTGGGCTTCATGACCGAAAGTTTGGTATTTGTATTTCTGTGTATTTTAAATCCGGTTTAAAAAAATGAAGATTGAAATATACTCGTCTACTTCACTACCCGACAAATTTGGATACCTGATAAATACTACAAAATTTAAGAGTTGACATTTCTGCCTCTCGAGCACCAGTAATTCCGGTGTTTTAAAAAATTCAAATATCCAATTTATATTTTTTTAAATTAGAGAAAAAACCTTATTGTTCTCAATGATGTATTCCACAAACGTGTAAAATTTCAACGGAAATACTTTGTATTTTAAACTACACAAAAATAACAAAATATGTACATTTGAAAATATGCATTTTAACTATACTCATAGCTATACATTTGTTATTTTTCTGTAGCTTAAAATACATATTATTTTAAATTGAAAATTTACACGTTTTCTGGGGGTACATCATTGAGAACAACTAGGATTTTCTTCAAATTTTTGTAAACCTTATAAATAGTTTCTTTAAAAAAATTAAAACACCAGAACCACTATTGGTCGGGAGCATAATTGACTTTCTGAAAAATTTAAACTCTTTTTTCATACATTTGAACTTCCACATTGGACTCCGCGCGACTGCAGGGAGGAGAAACCACTCCATAATAAACATAAAGAAACTATCAGTGCTGGATGAGACGAGAGAGCCAATGCACTGTACCCGATCCATACGGACAAATTAGGGTTCAAAGATTCCAGGGGAGGACAGTAAAAAAATCGTAGTACATCGATCGTAGCCTGCGAAGCTCTGACCATGTCCAGCCAAATTCACCGCTGTACCCCAAAGCTTCGTCTGCCTGCAACCCTGCAGCAGCCCGTAAATGTTTTCTACATGTCGATCTTGCTCGTTTATTTACCGCTTGCATGCGCACTCATTTTCTTACTTCAACGCAAGTTCGGTTGGAGTATTAAGTAATTTTCGTACGAGTTTAACTAAAAAAATCAACATATATGCAGTAGTAATCTAACCAAGTGTGATAAAATAAACATATCTAACATATCCGCAAAATTTTCTCACGCCTATGTGTCGCCCTCTCTGGTGGCGGGTGGAACCCCTATACCCCCGCCCCCTCCGTCTACCTCCTCCCATGCCGTCGTCGGATGACGTCGCCGGGTAAAGCCCATGCAGCTGATGGTGGTGGCGGGGCTTCCTTCTCCTTCCCGCGGTTACCGCGATCTTGGCGATCAGGTGTCGAGTCCTAGTGGCGTGGCGGCTGCAGCTTCGTCGTGGGCTCTAGCGGGCGCGGTGTGGTGGTCCGGCTATGGGCAGCACCTGGCCTACGGCGCATGGACACCCGAGAGGAGGCTCCGAACTAGGCGGAGGTGGCGACACCTGGGTGCGGCGGATCGTGGGATCATGCGCTCATGTTTCTGATGCTTGCCGGGGCCACTATGGTCGGAGCTCTCCTGCGCTGCCTAAGCGGTAGGGATTAGACTGGCAGTGAAAAGCGCGCTCCGAATTCGATCATAACGGATGGTGGCATCGCGTCATGATGTCATTACCTTGTCGAAGGCACCGTCGTTGCAGCTCTCGTCACCTTGTCGAAGATTCTGGGTGTTCTGGGGAAACCCTATAACGGGGTCTCCTAGATCGGACAAAGGCGACACTACCGGTGCCATTATCCCTATTGGGTGCTTCGTTTTCGAGCACGTTCTGGCTAGAGGGGTCAGGAGGTGTGATGACCCACAAGTATAGGGGATCGCAATAGTTTTCGAGGGAAGTAAAACCCATATTTATTGATTCGACACAAGGGGAGCCAAAGAATATTTATAAGGCTTAACAGATGAATTGTCAGTTCAGCTGCAACTGGAAATAGACTTGCTCGACACAGTTTATCAGTAGCAACAGTTTTATAGCAGTAGCAGTAGTGAAACAATAGCAGCAGTAAAATAAAAGCAGCAGTAATAATTGTAGTAGACAACAGGATTAAAATACTGTAGGCATAGGGATTGATGAACGGGCGTTGCATGGATAAGATAATTCATATAATAGTCAAGCGTAGGGCATTTGCAGATAGATAATAATAAAATATCTAGGTAATAATCAATCATAGGCATGTGTTCCGTATTTAGTCGTACGTGCTCGCAATGAGAAACTTGCACAACATCTTCTGTCCTACCAGCCCGTTTGCAGCAGGGCCCTTTTTAATAAAGCAGCAGAGCAAAGCATTAACACTCCGTGAACACATGTGATCCTCACATTACAGCCATCCCCTCCAGTTATCCCAATTGTTGTCACTTTGGGGCCTCGGGTTTGATGACTCCCAAGTGCAGGAGATCAATTGTAGTACCTTTCGAATAGAAAAGGTTGTCGAACCCACGAGGAGCTGAAAGTATTGGTTAGTAGTAATGATAAATAAAACAGTGAAAGATGCAAGTGTTTTTGGGATTTTCGGTTGTATAATTGCAGATGGTATATGTAGTAGCAGGTGGTAGTAAGAATGGCAGCAAGCAAACAGGCAGCAAAACTGAGAGTAAACGGTGATTCAATGCTTGGAAACAAGGCCTAGGGATCATACTTTCACTAGTGGTATCTCTCAACACGTTAGCACAACTGAACGCAAATAAATGCTACTCGGGATTATTCTTCTTCTTGATGAAACAAGAGTATTACGCGTAGGGCTACAAAAGCACGCCTCAAAGTCTGAGTAAACAAACACCACAATTCCGCAAAGAATAAGACATGATAAATATCTAAATTATTCATAGAGTCACACACAAGTACCCACACTGTCCTCTTGATACCGTGTTGTCACAATGACTCCGGAAACTAGATAAATTCACTTGAGTAGCATAAACATTACATATGAATTCAGCGGTACGTACTAACAATGTTCATGATCACATAAAGATCACACCATGGGAGAGAGATGTATACCACATAGCTACCGTACGAGCCCTCAGCCCCGAGGGAAACTACTCACACATGGTCATGGTGATGAGGAGCTTGATGGAGAGGTTGATGAAGAGGTGTAGCCCGGAGTGGAGACGGAAGCCCGCAGCAGCCACGGCACGGCGGAGGCGGCCCGTGGAGGAGACGGCGCGGCAGCGGCGGCGTGATGGTGTGGCGGTGGCGGCTGCTGCCCTTGACGGCGCGGCGGCAGCCCTCGGCGGCGGTGGCTGCTGCCCTTGGCGTCCACGGCGGCAGCCCTTGGAGGCGGCGGTTGCCCTTGGTGATGGAGATGGAGTTGATGAGGTTCTCCTCCCCAAGATGGCTGCTGGGGAGGAGGAAAATTCGTGGTCTGGGGCCTCTCCCACGACCTAGGGTTTCCTCCCTTATATAGACTCTCGGATTTCCGTCATCCCCTCTAGGGCTGCAGTAAATCGGAAATATCTCGGCCGTTCGGACTCGGAATTGGGCGAATTTTAATTCCAGATCGATTCTCGCGAAATTTCCTGCAACTTTCCTTTCGGTGAGACTTCCGTTTGACGCCGGCTTGGGCCCGTAACGTGACCATCGTTGAAAAACGTTTCCAGACAGATTTCAGGAAAGTCCCAATTTGACTCCAACAAGGTTTCATTTTGTATTTTTGATAATTCATACACAACAAATAGGAAAACAAGAAGATTTTGCACTTTGGCAACTATTAGTAGGTTATTCTAATAAATGTCATAATATGATATAAAGTGTATGTAAAATATGTGCCAATTGACATAAAACATGCATGGAACATCAAAAATTATAGATACATTTGGGACGTATCAAGCATCCCCAAGCTTAGCTCCTACTCGTCCTCGAGTAGGTAAACGATAAAACAAAATAATTTTTGAAGTGGCATGCTACCATCATAATCTTGATCATATAATATTGTAAGGCACATGTTATGCATAAAGTGATAAAGTTATTGCTACATACTGTCAAATGATTCATTCTTCAAAGGAATAACAATATGCAAGATAAATTATGAAGTGATATCAAATACTCAATGTAAAGATGTTCAATGATAAATTCACAAAGTGTAACATAGAAGAAATTACTATGGACGACATGTATGCATAATAATAAGTAAGAACATCCTACAATGGTCATAGAGTATTGGTGAAAATCTGAATATAAAAGGTGGACACTTTGGAAAGACATATATATATATATATATATATATATGAGTAGAGGTAAAGCATGAATAAGTTTCATCTATCTTCTGAACTTCTCTACTTAAGTCAATGATTGTAATATGGTAATCCTTCGTGTCAAGCTCTCATTCCCCTATCATAGTATCTTGAATGATTAAGTTTAAAGTGAAAGCAATAAGAGTAGTGTGCTTGACAAAGTACAGGTTGGAAGTCTCATGCCCCTTGAATACAAGTACCTACTCCATGTGTTACTCAACTTTAGAAAACAAAGCAAGTTCAAGTTAAATATCATTGTAAGTAATAACAGTATCATTAAGAGCGTCAACTGGGGTACCTCTTGTCCCAGGATATGGAACAAGCCCATATCAAAATGACAAGACAAACAAACATAATGAACAATCTCAACACCCTTTTTATTTACCATTGGATAGCTTTTTATTGTAAGGTGTATCACAGAAGGTTCACCATAGCATGTAAGTAAATTTCCACCATGAATGATGCATGGCTTAGATTAGCGGCCCAGGCGTCTCTCTAACCATTTATACAAACTCATTTAAACTCACTTCATTTCCCCATTTATTTCACCCATGGTAAGCATCCATAAACAAAAGTACATGATATCAACTAAATTAGATGATGTGCAATGTTGAAAGCTTGCCATGTGATAGCACATATGGGCTAACTCTCAACCAAAGACATTTGTCAAGTCCACAACTTCATAATTTTAATCACAATGGGTTATATTTATTTATGCAATGAAAGTAAAAGTGTGCATCAAGTTCGCGAGAGCTATATAACCAACTTTTCCCACAACAATTAACAACATAAGCATTTTCATTCAGAGGTATAGATAAATCAACTATCATGATAAACATACTCGGAATAGCATAAAGCTAATAGGTAGATACGGTGGACTCACTGGAAAAACTTTGGTTGAAGGTGTTGGCAACAATTTTTGCTTGTTGGAATTTTTGGGCTAGCAAAGGGAGAAAGTTGACCATCTAAATGCATGCATGAGTGTCCATAGAACTAACTAATCCATGTTAGAACAAGTAGAATAACATTATCATCAAAACATGAATAAGAGATAGCTCTTGATAAAATATTTGCAAATTATTACTCATTAACAAGCTCATGAATCATGCAATTATATGTATCTTTTAAAATTAACTTTAACATCCCTTTTCCCAATCTTATAATAGCATCCAACATAATTCAACCCAAATTTCCAGTAGCTCTCTCATATATAAATGATAATGTGGTGGTCTTACAAAAATAAAAATCTAATCTAAACAAACAAAAAGACGCTCCAAGTTTATGCGATAAAGTGTTTCGATCGAAAAACAGAATTAGACGTGTGCAAACCGAGAGTGTGTACGTCCAGTGGGGTTTTCTTCACATCCCCAAGCTTATGGTGTTCACCATCCTTGGATGGCTCTTGGTGCATCTCCTCTAATCCCTGTGAAAAAAACTTTAAAACACCGTTTCTTCCATTTCTTTTTTGTGGGGCATTAGTAGTGATAAACAAATAGATTTCTTGCTGCATATAATCCTTAGACAAAAATTCATATGATGTCCAGAAATGTATAATGTTGTATGCCTACCATAAACTCAATTGGATCAAAAAGATTTATGTTAAAAGTTCTAGCATGCATCAAACAAAATGAGACAGAATCTGTCCAGAAAAACAGCATCAGCTAAACGTTTTTCTACCCTACTTAACTCTGTTGGAAAAATTCCGAAAAAATTCATGCATATAGAGGATGAAAAGTTTCCATTACAGTTCAAATATGAGCTCATTCGGAGTTACAGAATAAGAATTAAAAATCATACCGTGCACAGATTCGTGCAGGAATAATATCTCCGAACTATAAGCAACTTTTTCAAACCAAAATGAGTAAAACTTGGCACTTTATTAAAATTCCAGAAACTAAACTAACACTAAGTCTCTTGTTACAGCAAGAGGACATAAAGAAAATCACAAAAAAAACAACCGGGTTGCCTCCCGTAAAGCGTTTTCTTTATAGCCATATAGCTGGGCTTGATAGTTTTGATGATGCTCTCATACATATAAGAGTCTAACCCACTTCCTATGCAAAGGAATCTTGTAAGAGAATAAATCAATAAAGCACAAAGTGAATAGCATAGGAAGACAAAACAAGTGCAACTTCAAGACTTTGAACTTAAAGAGAGGAACACAATAATATTGAGATATTTAGAACCATGTTTTCCCTCTCACAATAATTTTCAGTGGCATCATGAATAAACTCAACAATATAGCTATCACATAAAGCATTCTTATCATGATCCACATGCATAAAAGTATCATTATTTTCCACATAAGCAAAGTTTTTCTTATTAATAACAATGGGATTAGGATCATCATAAAGAACTTGAACATGATAGACAAGTTGTATATTAGGGGAATGGTTGTAATTATAGCCTATGTCATAGTATTCTTTATAATAATTATCAAAGACTGGAGGCATAGTATCATCATAAGCAATGGAATATTTATCTTCCAAAGTTTGTTCATTTGTAAACATATCATCATCATTTTTACTAGAAGGAGAGGTTTCAAATATATAATCATTAGTAGCAAAAGGATTTTCAAACACCTCCTCCCAAGCTTAGAGCTTTCCATATCATCATTGGAAGGAACATGGATAGTACTAATAGCATAACAATTAATAACATCATCATTTTCAGAATTGGTATCAAAAAGATTTTCAATATCAAAAGTAGTGTGCTTTTCCCAATCATGATCACTACTAAGTAACAGGCATAGGATCATCATCGAGTTCGGACTCATCAGCAACAACTGTAATAGGAGCAACATGTTTAGGGGAAGATACCGTTTCCTCTCTCATTTTACTCCTCCTCTCTTCTTCTTCTTCTTCTTCTTATTCTTCTTCTTCTTCTTCTTTCCTTCCTTAGGAGAGAGAGGCTTGAAGGAAGCTTCTCCATATAACCTGGTTTATTGTTAGAAACACGGAAGAAACTTGGGAGGATTCCTCTCTTTCATTAATAAGAGTAAAACAAACATTAGTCCTTTCATATTTTGGTAAAGCCATTCCATCTTTTATAATATTTTGTATGTAAGTGTTGGCATGACAATTATTAATACAATAGAGATAACATCCATGCAACACGTTATTCATATCAAAAGCACTCATATCTAACGAAGAAGTTTTTCTTGATAACTCTTCACACCCCAAAAATAATGTAAGTTCATCATGCTGATTAGGAGTGATCATGTTATCACAAAAGTCTCTCGCAGGACTCATATTAGATCCTGAGCATTGGAAGTTGAAATGACCCTCTTTATAGCAAAGTTCACAAATAAAAGGATAGAGGGCACAAACTTTTTCAGCAAGATCACTTAGAGCTCAGTACCATGTTGTAGTTTTTTCATTCCTATGATGAATACAATATTCCTCTTCGATTTTATTATTTTCACAAGGTCTAAGTGCTCCACAAAAATTAACATGCTTATAAGAAATAGTATTTTCAGAAGTTTGAGCATGTTTATTGCAATCATTAGTAACAATTTCATTTTCCATGCAAGTGTCTTTAAAAGGTTCATGATACATGTCCCAATTCTCTTTAGGAATATTAATATGAGAAGCAAAGGTTTTACATCAATTAACAGTAATTTGAGAATCAAGACCAAATTTAGCACTAAGCTCATGAAAACTAGCAGTTTCAGCAAAAGACTTAATGCAATCATACTCATGGTTTATACCTGATTCTTTACCTTTGTCATTCTCCCAATCTTCAGTATTGCGTTCAATTGTTTCAAGAAGATCCCATTTAGCTTCAACCTTCTTACTTGTGAAAGAACCACCTGAAGAAGCATCTAGATAATCCTTGTAATGACCTGAAAGCCTTGCATAAAAATTAGTAACAATTATTTCCTTAGGAAGCTCATGGTTAGGACATTTGAGTATTAATGTTTTCAGTCTTCCCCAAGCTTGAGCTATGCTTTCTCTATCATGAGGATAAAAATTGAAAATGTAACTCCTAGCTAGTTGCACTTCATGAAGAGGATAAAATTTAGAGTAAAGAGAGATTCAAGCGTTTCCAATTCGAAGACGATCATCCAGCATCCTATACCACTTCTTTGCTTTGTCCTTAAGTGAAAATGGAAATAATTTCATCATGACATCTTCTCTTGATAAACCTGCAACCTTAAACAACTCACAAAGTTCTGTAAGTTTCAACAAGTGATCATGTGGACGGACTGTTCCATCCCCTGCATAACGTTCATTCATAACCATTTCAACAACTTCCATAGGTATTTCAAAAGGAATACTTTCAGTAGGTGGATTTAGAATATCACAAGTATCATTAGAATTATCACATATGGAAGACAAAACATTATCAAAGCAAATTTTCTCCTTCAAAGCTGGGGAACTAAAAAGATCATTTTCATGTAAACTAGCTTCCCCAAGCTTAGACTTTTCCATAGCATTAGGAGTAATAGTGTTCAAAGAATTCATGCTAATAATATTGCTATCACTATTATGCAAACAAATTCCCATTGCCTTTTTAATTTTCTCTTCCTGCAAAATATTAGTACTTTCCGTGGCAGCAAGAATTCTTTCTTTAGGAGTAAAATATTCAAGAAAAACATTCCTCAAACTACTCCATTCAATAGTGACTTCTTCATCCAAAGACTTGAACCAAATACGATCATTACCAGATAAAGACAAATATAATAGCTTCCTTTTTACCTGACCATTAGAAATAGGAAGCCTAAATAAACCACATATGTTTTCAATTGTCTCCACGTGTTCACGTGCAGACTTAGTTCCATCTCCTGTAAATGGATTTTTCATAATTCTTTTAACATGACCAGCAGGAATTTTAATTCTCACTTTAGGTACCACAGACACAGTAGTTTCAACCACTTTAGGAGCATTAGCATAAGCACTTTCATATAAAGCAAGATGCAGCGAAGCACGTTCCATAAATGCCATAGTAACAATGAGATAAAAGAGTAAATAAAATTCACCTTTCGAGTTTCCTTACCAAACTTCTTACCAATAGCGCTACGCTCCCCGGCAACGGTGCCAGAAAAGTATCTTGATGACTCCCAAGTGCAGGAGATCAATTGTAGTACCTTTTGAATAGAAAAGGTTGTCGAACCCACGAGGAGCTGAAGGTATTGGTTAGTAGTAATGATAAATAAAACAGTGAAAGATGCAAGTGTTTTTGGGATTTTCGGTTGTATAATTGCAGATGGTATATGTAGTAGCAGGTGGTAGTAACAATGGCAGCAAGCAAACATGCAGCAAAACTGAGAGTAAACGGTGATTCAATGCTTGCAAACAAGGCATAGGGATCATACTTTCACTAGTGGTATCTCTCAACACGTTAGCACAACTAAACGCAAATAAATGCTACTCGGGATTATTCTTCTTCTTGATGAAACAAGAGTACTATGCGTATGGCTACAAAAGCACGCCTCAAAGTCTGAGTAAACAAACACCACAATTCCGCAAAGAATAAGACATGATAAATATCTAAATTATTCATAGAGTCACACACAAGTACCCACACTATCCTCTTGATACCGTGTTGTCACAATGACTCTGGAAACTAGATAAATTCACTTGAGTAGCATAAACATTACATATGAATTCAGCGGCACGTACTAACAATGTTCATGATCATATAAAGATCACACCATGGGAGAGAGATGTATACCACATAGCTACCGTACGAGTCCTCAGCCCCGAGGGAAACTACTCACACATGGTCATGGTGATGAGGAGCTTGATGGAGAGGTTGATGAAGAGGTGCAGCCCGGAGTGGAGACAGAAGCCCGCAGCAGCCACGGCGCGGCGGAGGCGGCCCATGGAGGAGACGGCACGGCAGCGGCGGCGTGATGGTGTGGCGGCGGCGGCTGCTGCCCTTGACGGCGCGGCGGCAGCGGCGGCGGTGGCTGCTGCCCTTGGCGGCCACGGCGGCAGCCCTTGGAGGCGGCGGTTGCCCTTGGTGATGTTGATGGAGTTGAGGAGGTTCTCCTCCCCAAGATGGCTGCTGGGAGGAGGAAAATTCGTGGTCTGGGGCCTCTCCCACGACCTAGGGTTTCCTCCCTTATATAGACTCTCGGATTTCTGTCATCCCCTCTAGGGCTGCAGTAAATTGGGAATATCTCGGCCGTCCGGACTCGGAATTGGGCGAATTTTAATTCAGATCAATTCTCGCGAAATTTCCTACAACTTTCCTTTCGGTGAGACTTCCGTTTGACGCCGTCTTGGGCCCGTAACGTGACCATCTTTGAAAAACGTTTCCAGACAGATTTCAGGAAAGTCCCAATTTGACTCCAACAAGGTTTCCTTTTGTATTTTTGATAATTCCTACACAACAAATAGTAAAACAAGAAGATTTTGCACTTTGGCAACTATTAGTAGGTTATTCTAATAAATGTCATAACATGATATAAAGTGTATATAAAATATGTGCCAATTGACATAAAACATGCATGGAACATCAAAAATTATAGATACGTTTGGGACGTATCAGGGTTCCGGACAATTATATGTGTAAACAACTTGCAGATATGATCTAAAACAATAATTATCCTCATGATTCAATAACATGTTCAGATCTGAAATCATGGCACTCGGCCCTAGTGTCAAGCATTAAGCATAACAAGTTGCAACAATGACATAAAGTACTAACAACGGATACTAGGCACCATGCCCTAACAATCTGATATCTATTACATGAATGATCTCATCCAATCCCTACCATCCCCTTCAGCCTACAGCGGGGATTACTCACACATGGATGGGGGAATCATGGATGGTTGATGGAGAGGCGTCGGTGATGATGATGGCGATGATCTCCTCCAATTCCCCGTCCCGGCAGGGTGCCAGAACGGAGTTTCTGATCCCCGAAATAGGGTTTTCGGTGGCGGCGGAGCTCTGGAGTGTTTCTGGAAAAAGCGTCGATCCCCTCGGGTTTTTAGGTCAAGGGGATTAAGTAGTCGAAAGGGGGACGCGAGGTGGTGACCGAGGCGGCCACACCACCCCCGGCGCGGCCCACCTCTGCCGCGCGGGCCCTCGTGGCCCACCTCCGTCTCGTCTTCTGGCTCCGTGTGTCTTCTGGAAAAATAGGAACTCAGGATATTTTTCGGGATTTTCCCGAAACTTGACTTTCTGCACAAAAACAAGACACCAGGGCAATTCTGCTGAAAACAGCGTTAGTCCGTGTTAGTTGCATTCAAAACACACAAATTAGAGGTAAAACAACAGCAAAAGTGTTCGGGAAAGTAGATACGTTTTGGACGTATCAACTCCCCCAAGCTTAGCTTATTGCTTGTCCTCAAGCAATTCAGTTAACAACTGAGTGCGATAAAAGAAACTTTTACGAACACATTTGCTTCATATGATGTAAATATTCTCACTATATGATCAAGTACTTAGGCAATTCATAATAAGGAATGTAGATAATGCCACCTAGTAGCTATGTGAACTATGAAAAGAATAAATAACATGAAATAAATCTATCTGCAGGATTGCAATGTTCATAATAAGATATGATAAAGTGGTATCTCGCTTGCCTTTATTTGTAGAGCAAAACATAAATGCCAAGGCACCTCTGAAGTTCAAGTGAGACTAGAAGTAAAAATATCAAAGATAAGAGCATCAAAGTTATACCACAGTTAACCGTATTCTGGGACAAGCACATTACACTAAGAATGACAGTTATGCTCTCGAGAAGGTGCTCAAAGAAAGGATGGTGACTCAACATAAAAATAAAAGATTGGCCCTTCGCAGAGGGAAGCAGGGATTAACATGTGCTAGAGCTTTTTATTTATAAAACAGAGGTAAAAATTGTTTTGGGAGGTGGTTGTTCCTGTCAACGAATCAGAAAATGGAAAGTACAATATGACCCCTGCCAACCAGACTTTTAAGAGCGGCTCCCATGAAGGACGTTATTTCTACCAGCAAGGCAGATCATCCCTCTTTTCTCTTTTGTTTACACATGCAGATATTTCACTGGTATCATTGCTTGTCTGATAAATCAGGGCAAAAATGTGAAGAGAATTAAGCGGTTAAAGTTGTAATTAATGGGACTGGGCACCCCATTTGCCAGCTCTTTTTGCAAAATTAATGGATAAGCGGATGTATATGCCGCTAGTCCGGTGGTAAAGTCTGTTTGACAAGTGACATAAAGACATCCACCCCGTCCTCATGAGCTAAAAACAGTGTCACAAAATGAGAAGTGTTTTGAAGGTTTTAAAGGTAGCACATGAAAATTTACTTGGAATGGTTCGAAATACCATGCATAGGAATTTTTGGTGGACTCTTTGGGATAACTTGGTTTTTAAGGATTTGGAAGCACGAGCAGCATTCCCGCTCAGTACAAGTGAAGGCTAGCAATAGACTGGGAAGCGACAATCAAGAGAGCATAACCGTCATAATCATGCTTGCGACAGAATAAAATTAACGGAGGCATAAAAGTGATACTAGAACTCTGAGGCAAAATAAATCATCAAGGCTTAATTGACTTTTTGTTTTTCAGTCATGAGCATGCGTGAGCATGTGCCAAGTCAATTCAAGTGAATCATTCAGAGGAGGATACCACCATGTCATACCCTTTTATGAATAGAACAATGCAAGCAAATATCTATATGACATGTTATATACTATTAGTGAATTGGAACTGATCATATGAAAACATGAACTACTAAGCATCCATTAAATAACATTGCCCCTCATACGAATCAGCTAAGCATGTCCACATGAGCGAGTATATGTACAAAAATGAAAACAAATAGAGTTCATACCAGCCTCTCACCACAACTCGAGTTGTCATAAATCGTCATTATTGCTTTTCACTTGTGTGGCTTGAATGATATGAAATGATAACCAAGCTCCAATGGAGTCACGGAAGACTGTTGAACTCTGCAACAACTATACAAAACCGAAGAAGAACAACAAATATTTTTGGGTTTTCGATTTGAAACGAACAAAGAAAGGAACAAACAAATAAAGCAAAATCTTTTTGGATTTTTGAATACTAAACCGAAGCTAAAAGATAAAGCAAACCAGTACTAAAAGTACACAAGAGGTAAACAAAGAGAAATAACAGAAATATTTTTGGTCTTTTTGGGTTTTGGAAAATAAAATCAAAACAAGAAACAACAACGAAAAAGAAAGAAACTGAAACATGGATATACAAAGTACCGACCGAATATGATATAAAGTGAGTGAGATGTCGGTGTACCTCCCCCCAAGCTTAGGCTTTTGGCCTAAGTGGAGATCAATCATCCCATGTGGGCCACGCAGGGGCGCCTCCAGTGTATGACGAAGAAGATCCCTCGTCCTGGTGTGAGCTCCAGGATGCACCGGTATAATACACGGTATAATCCTCAGGGGGCGCCTCGTACGTGTTGCTGCTGCTCGGGGTAGTGCTGCGAGTGGAAGTTGAGCGCACCTAGATGCTCGTCCAATTCCTCCTTTGAAGTGACAACGGCTTCCTGAAAATACTGAACAAACTAGGCTGCGGCAAAGGAACTTCCTTTTCGGACCCGTCAGTAAACAAAACTTTATAAACTAGACAACCTGCATGAGAGTTAGGTGTAATAAAATGATGAAGCTTCATAGCAGCAAGGTCAAGCCTTTGAGGGGGTAACAACTCATCAGTGGGATCAACAGGAAGGCCTAGATAAGCTAAAACACGTGCAGCAATAATTCCTCCAAAATTGGTCCTTTTGCAGCAAGGCGACGAGCAATCAAAGCACCGAGGTTATAAGTTTTATTATTTAAGTGCAGCAGCCAGAAAAGCTAAATGGTAGTTTGAAATGTTACTAGTGTTTTCTCTAGCAAGAACACTCGTGGCAAGATAATAAGTAAAATATCTAATGGCTGGGAGTTGAATGTTCCTTATCTTGCCACGCTGCGCTGTACGGTCATCATCATAAGTCACCTCCCGGTAAAGTTCCAGTAGCTCGGGAGGTTGCCCCTGAATTCTTCTTGCTGTCCCAGATGGAGCAATACCTACGACTCTGCAAAATCTTTTCAGATCCATGGTGTAAGGTTATCATAAATTTTAAATGCAACAGAGGGACTGAAATGAGTGTTATTGAAGGTAAAGCTCTCAACAAAAATCTTGGTGAGCCTTGCATATTGCTCACTCTCATCCTGCATAAACTCCATCAAACCAACTTTGTTAACAAGGAATAAGAAATCATCAAGGATCCCTGCATCTCTCAAAAAGTCAGTACAAGGGAAGATAGATGCATGTGCAACACCATCATCCCCTCATCACCAATCCTGGTGTCATAAGGTCCTCATTGTAGGATGGCCTACATCGAGCAGCAGACCTTGAAGGCCTTGTTGCTCTTGGTGCTTCCCTCTCAAAAATCTCTCCATAAGTGTGATTATGCATCTTCCTTTTCTGAAATTTTTAACAAAACCTCATAAAAATGATTTTGGAGCAACTAAATCAAAGAAACTACTATAGAGACTTGCAAGAGGGCTACACATGCATCAAAACTAATTAATCTAAGCATAGAACAAGCATGCAAACACATCTAACATGTCACCTACAGTACAAAATGCTCAAGAAATACACAACTAAACAAAATTCTACTTGGATAAACGGAGGAGTCACATACCGGAGAGCAAATGGTCCAAATCTCAGCAACAAAGATGGGCTGAGCAAGGAGATCGAGCAAGAGCAGCAAGAACACGGGTTTGAACAATGGTGGTGTGTTTGGTCGGGAGAGAGAAAGAAATGAGAGGAAGATGGGTGAGTGGAGGGCCAGGTGGGACCCACACCATGCCACGGCGCGGCCCACACCCCTGCCGCGCGGTGGGGTGGTGTGGTGGCATGGTGGGTCCCCCTGGTCAGCCCAGGCACTCCCACATTCCTCTTTAAAAACTAAGATTTATGGTATAATTTTCAGAAATTTTTGAAAACTTTCATTTTGCACATTTTCTGGTATTTAAATAATAAACTTAGAGCAGAAATAGAATTTTATAAAGACCAATTTCAACTAAAACTTTGCAAGTTCAGTAACACAACAGTAGGTAAAACAAGGTTGAGAAATAAAATGTTGTTTAGTGCTTCTATGCATTTAAAACATATTTGTTAACAAGGTTGATCAAGTCTTGTCACCAAATAAATTTTATATGACATAAAAGAATTAAACCACATGAGACAATCATGTTACCTTAAATTGTATAGCAATAGATCCAATCATAATACTTTGAAATCCTTCTTGAGGTTCATAAATAGGGCAATCAATACTTCCCACTTTGATAGTTCTAAGATTGGCTATTGTATTTACTCCATATATCTTGTCCGGCTTTTTGGGAAAATAAACAGTATGCTCTTTGTCATTAACATTGAAGGTTACTTTTCCTTTGTTGCAATCAATAACAGCCCCTGCAGTGTTAAGAAAAGGTCTCCCAAGAATAATAGACATATTATCATCTTCAGGCATTTCCAACACAACAAAGTCAGTTAATATTAAACAATTATTAGCCACTTGAACAGGAACATCCTCACATATGCCAACAGGAACAGCAGTAGATTTATCAGCCATTTGCAAAGATATATCAGTTGGTATCAATTTTTCTAAATAGAGTCTCTTATAAAGAGAAAAGGCATAACACTAACTCCTGCTCCTAAATCACATAGAGCAGTTCTAACATAATTATTCTTAATAGAGCATGGGATAGTTGGTATACCTGGATCTCCAAGTTTCTTTGGAACCTTACCATTGAAAGAGTAATTAGCAAGCATAGTAGAAATTTCCTCATTAGGAATTTTCCTTTTGTTAGAGACAATATCTTTCATATATTTTGAATAAGGAGGCAATTTAATAGCATCAGTCAAAGGAATTTGCAAAAACAAGGGTTTCATCCATTCACAAAATTTATTATAGTGTTCCTCTTCCTTTGATTTATGTTTCTTATTAGGAAAAGGCATTTGCTTTTGCACCCAAGGTTCTCTCTCATTACCATGCTTTTTAGCAATGAAATCTTCTTTAGTATACTTTTTATTCTTAGTATGCTTTTCAGGTTCATCTTCACTCTCCTCTTTATCAGAAGCATCATTTTTATCCTTATCATTGTTATGTTCATTACCACTTTCAGTTTCAGCATCAGAGATAGATATACTATTTGGATCATTAACATGCTCATTTTCTTTAATTGATTCAGGAGATTCTTCAACATGTTTATGTTTCTTCTTCTTCTTTTTCTTAGAAGGGTACTAGTTTCATTAGCTAGTTGAGAATCTTGCTCAATTCTTTTAGGATGTCCTTCAGGATACAAGGGATCCTGAGTAGAAGCACCACCTCTAGTTCCTACTCCATAAGCATGTTTTTCATTTTCTCTAGAAGCATTAACTAGCAGATCTTTTTGTACCTTAGTGAGTTGATCTATTTGAGTTTGAACCATATGGAAATGTTTAATAAGCATTTTAACATCATTAGAAGTTCTTTCCACAATATCATGCAATTTACTCATAGCTCTAGAATTTTCCATCAGATGATTCTGCACTCTCATATTAAAGTTATCCTGCTTAACAATATAATTATCAAATTCATCTAAGCATTGATCAGGAGTTTTAGAATAAGGAATATCCCTATCATCAAAATGTTGGAGAGAGTGTACCTCAACTACTGATGGGTGAGGAATTGGCTTACATAATTCTTCTATTGGTGGTAGATTCTTCACATCTTCAGATTTAATACCCTTCTCTTTAAGAGATTTCTTGGCTTCTCTCATTTCTTCATCACTTAGTTCAAGAATTCCTCTCTTCTTTGGTGTGGGTATCGGGGTCGGCTCAGGTATAGTCCAATCATCATGATTTTGGCTTATTTTATCCATTAATTCCTCAGCTTCATCTGGAGTTCTTTTCCT
The DNA here is from genome assembly GCA_947311845.1 of Poa pratensis. Classification (NCBI taxonomy): domain Eukaryota; kingdom Viridiplantae; phylum Streptophyta; class Magnoliopsida; order Poales; family Poaceae; genus Poa; species Poa pratensis. The sequence continues at coordinate 1,480,585 of CAMZMU010000069.1, read as the reverse complement.
GAAAACACAACCAGCACAACTATCTAGGTATGTCCTAGATTCAACAGTTAGTCCATTATAGAATATATCAAGAAGTTCATTTTTAGCTAATTGATGTCCAGGCCGAGCTCTGAGTAAAGAACAAAACCTTGCCCAAGATTTAGGCAATTTCTCGGCTTCCAATTGTTTGAAATTAAAGATTCTCTGTAAAGCAGCATGTTGAGCACTAGCAGGAAAATATTTCTGGAAGAAAGCATTAACCAAATCCATAGGACTTTTAATGGATCCAGGAGATAAACTATTAAACCAAGTTTTAGCTTCATCTTTTAATGAGAAAGGAAATATTTTAGTAACGAAGTAACTGCGTTTCTTATGTCATCAGAAAACACACTACTTAAAGTAGAAAGAGTGTTCATATGTTCTACAGCACTTTCATTTTCAGTTCCTCGAAAAGGTTCTTTCTCAACAATAGATATATGTGACAAGTCCATAGAGAAATCATAATCTTTATCTTTTATATCAATGGGAGATGTAGCAAACTTAGCATCAGGAGACAGTTTGTAATTAACAGCACGTCTTGCAAGAAGATTTTTAATAGCACTAGCATCTTTAGAAGCATTGCATTCTTCAATAAATTCATCATCAAGTTCAACATAAGTTTCCTCGAAATCATCACTAGTATGATCTCTTAATTCAGGTGAACTAACAGGTGTAATGGGACTTTCATTAGGTGTTTCAGCATTTTCAGTTTGTTTTGACTTAGCAATTGTAGCATCTAGAAAAGGACCTAATGAACCACTCTCATCAAGCACAGTAGAAGCATCATCAAAATTTCAGAAGTATTTTCAGATTCAGCAGAAGTAGCAGCATGTGAAGTATGTGTATGTGGTGGTGTGACAAGTTGACTTATAACAGACGGTGAATCAAGAGCAGCAGAAGTACTCAGAGTTGTACCTCTCCTTGTAGTGGATGGCAGTATGCGAACCTTCTTATCATGAGGTTTACCCATGATGAATGAATTGCAGCGAACATATCACTCTCAGGTGAGCTTATAAATAGAGCTATGCTCCCCGGCAACGGCGCCAGAAAATAGTCTTGATGACCCACAAGTATAGGGGATCGCAACAGTCTTCGAGGGAAGTAAAACCCAAATTTATTGATTCGACACAAGGGGAGCCAAAGAATATTTATAAGCCTTAACAGATGAATTGTCAGTTCAGCTGCACCTGGAAATAGACTTGCTCGACACAGTTTATCAGTAGCAACAGTTTTATAGCAGTAGCAGTAGTGAAATAATAGCAGCAGTAAAATAAAAGCAGCAGTAATAATTGTAGTAGACAGCAGGATTAAAATACTGTAGGCATAGGGATGGATGAACGGGCGTTGCATGGATAAGATAATTCATATAATAGTCAAGCGTAGGGCATTTGCAGATAGATAATAATAAAGTATCCAGGTAATAATCAATCATAGGCATGTGTTCCGTATTTAGTCGTACGTGCTCGCAATGAGAAACTTGCACAACATCTTCTGTCCTACCAGCCCGTTTGCAGCGGGGCCTCAAGGGAAACTACTGGTAATTAAGGTGCTCCTTTTAATAAAGCACCGGAGCAAAGCATTAACACTCCGTGAACACATGTGATCCTCACATTACAGCCATCCCCTCCGGTTATCCCAATTGTTGTCACTTTGGGGCCTCGGGTTCCGGACAATTATATGTGTAAACAACTTGCAGATATGATCTAAAACAATAATTATCCTCATGATTCAATAACATGTTCAGATCTGAAATCATGGCACTCGGGCCCTAGTGTCAAGCATTAAGCATAACAAGTTGCAACAATGACATAAAGTACTAACAACGGATACTAGGCACCATGCCCTAACAATCTGATATCTATTACATGAATGATCTCATCCAATCCCTACCATCCCCTTCAGCCTACAGCGGGGATTACTCACACATGGATGGGGGAATCATGGATGGTTGATGGAGAGGCGTCGGTGATGATGATGGCGATGATCTCCTCCAATTCCCCGTCCCGGCAGGGTGCCAGAACGGAGTTTCTGATCCCCGAAATAGGGTTTTCGGTGGCGGCGGAGCTCTGGAGTGTTTCTGGAAAAAGCGTCGATCCCCTCGGGTTTTTAGGTCAAGGGGATTAAGTAGTCGAAAGGGGGACGCGAGGTGGTGACCGAGGCGGCCACACCACCCCCGGCGCGGCCCACCTCTGCCGCGCGGGCCCATGGTGTGGGGCCCTCGTGGCCTCCGTCTCGTCTTCTGGCTCCGTGTGTCTTCTGGAAAAATAGGAACTCAGGATATTTTTCGGGATTTTCCCGAAACTTGACTTTCTGCACAAAAACAAGACACCAGGGCAATTCTGCTGAAAACAGCGTTAGTCCGTGTTAGTTGCATTCAAAACACACAAATTAGAGGTAAAACAACAGCAAAAGTGTTCGGGAAAGTAGATACGTTTTGGACGTATCAAGGTGGAGCCGTGTTGCATTTACCGCATCGACGACGATGAATCTCGGCAGCGTGACGAGTGGGGTATTGGCGACGATCGCGTTATGATGGAAGTGCGCTGGCTGGCGCCATGGTGGTGTCAATGGCAGACTGGCGACGGCTTAGCTTCGATCTACACACTAGAAATAGGTTGGAAGAACATGGCGGCAACAATTTACTTAGTGTGCACATAAGGCGCTCGTTCTAGTATTTGATGTTGAGCGGCGATGGATGTAACCGTGGCACAACGCCTTGTTTTATCGTTGTGCTAGTTGTTGTGGTGCGTTGTCACCTTATTTGGGGGATTGAGTTTGTATGATCGTTGTAATAACTTTGCTAGTTTTTGTTGAATACTAGTTTAACACTAGTAGGGAAAAACATACCAGTGGCGCACGCTTTTTGGTTATTAATGGCTATCTGTGGCACACGCCTCGGACGCCACAGGTAACCCAACTTACTTGTGGCGCACAGATAGTGTGCGCCACAGATAGCCAAGGCGTGCGCCACTGGTGGGTTGTTATTACGAATTAAAAAAAATAAACCACCATCCACCGAATCTGTCTGTGCATGTCTTTTACAAATTGCATAAAGGACCCTAAAAGAAAGAAAAAAAGCAATCAAGTCCACAACTCCACATTCGATCCTCTCCATCGCCGGTGGCCCTGAGCTCAATGACGGTGGTGCTGATGGCCGCGGATGGAGGGGATGACGACGCTGGAGCTCCTCCTATGGGCCGCAGCCGTGGAGATTGGTTGGCGGCGACCGCGGCCATGGCCGACTCCTCCGACGGCTGGTGCATCGAGCCAGGGATGGAGGGGCTCCCGTGCTCTGGTACGGGATGTGCCATGGGGCAGGAGAGCTGCAGCCCCTCGGCCTCTCCTTGGTCCAGATGCCGGCGAGGGAGGGGATCTGGAGACGGGCGGGCGGCTGGCAGAGGGGGTGGCCGACGGTGGCGGTGCTTGCCAGATTTCAAGAGGCGGCGGCAGGCCACGTCGTCCTTGCTCGACGGAGGAAGAGGGGGGTGGCGTCGTGCTTGCTCCAATCGCTGGCTCTGCTTGCTCCGACGAGGAAGATGAGGCGGAATCACGCGCAACGGCAGCCGTCGCTGGCTCTGCATCATTGCTGGCCGCGGCGAGCGCGGGGCGCGGGGCCGAGAAGTACGAGCGAGGAGGGGCGGCAAGGAGGAGGCGGTTGGGCCAGGAGGGAAAGGGACGGGGAGGGGCGGCGGCGAGCTCGGCTGGGGGAGGAAAAGGGATCGTGTGGTGTTATGTGTGTGTGTGGTGGGAAAAGAGGATAAGGAAGGCTGGATCGAGAGAAGAGAAGAGAGAGAAGAGAGGAGTCTGGTGGCCGGGTTGGTGGGGCCCAGGTTACGAGTGGCGCACCTCTATTTTGTGCGCCACAGATAGATTCCCGCAAATATATAGTGTAAACTACCTGTCTCTCTCCACTTTTTACCTGTGGCGCACACAGCCACAGGTAATCTCTCTCCTATGTGCGCCACAGATAATCTCTCTCCTCCCGCAGAAAATCGGAGGGGTCTCAGACAACTTACCTGTGGCGCACCATTTTTTCTGTGCGCCACAGGTAAAAGTTTACCTGTGGCGCACAGAAATGGTGTGCGCCATAGGTAAGTTGTCTGAGACCCTTCAGAGGGAGGAGATAGATTATATGTGGCGCACACAAGTTTGTGCGCCACAAATAACATCTTGTGTGTGCGCCACATATAACATTTCACGTATAAGTCTTTTTCTACTAGTGCAAGAACAGAGAAAAATAACACATATGTGTTGATCGGGAATGTCTCCACCACGGTGTTGTTCTTGTTGGCCATATTGGTGAAGTGGACGTGATCGAACGGTTGGCGTAAATGTAGTCGAACGGAAATGAGTTGTCGTGCTGAGACGCTCTCCAAAATCCTTATTGGCCATCTCCGGCTGCCGGATCACAATGGACGGTGTTTCAAAGGTAGACTCTACCGGATGTCTGTGCTTGTGGTTGCCGCTATGGGAAACGTTGTAAGCAGCACAACAAACCGAACTTGGTAGTGGTGAGAGAGTGTGAGTGTGTATCCTGAATCCGTCTGTTCCGTTATCTCCTCAAGCGCTACGCTGTGGAATAAGTAAGATATATATCAAACATGCACATGCCAGTTGATACGTATTCACATGGTTGGTGCACCATGCAAAAGAATTAGCCTTCCACCAGAACAGGTTCTAAGAGCATCTCCAAGCGAGGCCCCCATAGCCAGCCCTAAACATCCGGATGGCTGTCCGCGGACACCTCTAAAAGTTGGCCTCCTACAACCATGACCCCCAAATGTCAACCCAAATTGTGGTCCACTTGCATGTGATTGGTAGAGAAGGAGAGAAAAGAATAAATAAAGGACAAAAGAAAGGAAAAGAAAGGGAAAAAGTAGTCCAAAGTGGTGTGCCGGACGCGCCCGGACGCCCCCAAACTCACTCCATATGTGGGGAGAGTTTGTGGTGTGCCGGACGCGCGGACACTGAAAAGCCTCGTCCGGTCACGCCCGGACGGAAATAAACCGCTTTGGGAGCATTTTGCGGGCCTCGCTTGGAGATGCTCTAACTCTATCTTAGATCCGCAAAACTCAACACGCGTGCATAGGCGGTGGAGGAGGAGTGTGCGTGACCTACTCCTATTCTCACTCACTGGGTGTATAGGAGCTGCCCTTATAACAGGTTAAACTATCTCGCCACTAGCAATGTAACCAAGATTATTAGTTTATAAGATTTTAGGATGTGTTAAATGATTCAAGTCTCATAAACATCTAGCCAACTAGTCGAGTAGACAAATGAGACTCGTTGGTGCTATATGCGGACACGTGTGGACGTGTCCGCGAATATATAGAGGTCTAATTAGCCCAGTTTATATGAGAGGATTTTTACCTCGTGAGTTCGAGTGATCCAAATATTATGAACATCCAAAAGTGTATTTGAAGTTTAAAAAAATTCAAAACAAATTTAGGTGGATACGTATACATGTTATCTACTTATCTCGGTTGTTTTTCTAGATAATATGTTATACTGTAGCTACACAAAATATTGCAAAAAAGCATGACTCTAAAAAAGGTAAAAAAAAAGTTCATTTTGCTTGGTACGTTTGTCTTTTCTGTGCAAGTCACGTATGAAAAAAAACTATTTTGCTGCAAATTTGGTCGTAAATAGTAGACATGTATATGTGCTTTTATGATTTGCATCAGAATTTCTAGAGACACACGAATAATTTTTTTATTTAAAAAACGAGATGAGCTACAAGTAATTTCGATTTCATATGGTCCAAATGTGTGATGGATGGATAGCTACGGAATGAGATCGAGTGTACTGCAGTAGTAGTACTATCTGCAACTGTACTGCCGTACCGACAGGGAGACTGGGGCAGCCTAGGCATTGTCGTTTCGGGATAGATAACCCGCCCGTCACGTCCGTCATGCCCCCACCATTTTCGACCGAAGAAGAAGCATCATCACGTCCGCGGAAGAACGAAATCCACGGCCATTTCTAGGACCAGGAAGGACGAGAGCGAAAGAAAGAAAGGTGCCCTTTCAGCGCCCGGCACGTCGCCATCTCCCCTTCCCTTCTTTACCACTCCCGCGGCGGAACACCTCACTCGCATTTCCCGAGTCGCAGCAGCAGTAGCAGAGATCGAGTCAGTCAGACACCCGTGAGTGACCTCGATCCGCCTCCTCCGGGCGCTCCTCCCTCATACTCCTTGTCTGGTGGTGCTTCCCTTCCCTGGCGGCGCGCATTAACCCCATTCTGGTGAGATTTCTTCTTCTGCTCCTCCTCTTCTACACCTTCTTCCTGCGTGCATTCCCCTCCCCTGTTCCTGTTCATGTAGATCTGCGACGAACGCGGCGGGGTTCCCAACCGCCGCATTCTGCAGATCGATAGACGAAAGCGCTTTCGCCCCCGCCCGCCGGTCTCATCATCATTTCCCCTGCTTTTATTTATCCTCGGTTTTTTCTTTGTGCAATACATAAAGTTCGCGTTTCGATGGGAGGAATCAAGTTGCGGCGGCGGCGGCGGCAAAGGACGCCTAAATGCCGCTCCGTCGATTGCGGTGCACCTGCTAGGATGCCGTTGAGGAAAGGCCTGGGTTTTCTTTCTTTTTGGGGTGGGGAAAGAAAGAAAGAAAGTTGGCGCCTTTGATCGATAGGACACGACATCTTTTCCGATCCCTAGCAAATGTTGTTTACTGCAAAGTGGGGATCTTTTCTTAGCTACGCAGTGTCCATCATGATTACAGTTAGTGGGCGGTTGGACTGGGTTCACTGGTTTTGGTCTGTGAACGCCATATATAGGATAATTAACTTTATCGAGTCGAGTCCAGTTGTGAAACTAGGTCTCGCTTCTCGGTCATGGATCTGAGGTCGTTTCTTGACCTTTCTGGGGATTCAGGGTCTCTTGCTTGCTCATTGAGTTGCTGCAATTCCCGACTGCGTTGTCTTTTTGCATCTTCACATTTTATCTTTATACGATTTACTTCTTTCATTTCTTATTTTTGCCAGATTTCGAATGCAAGGCTGCGCTACACCTTCAGTGGTCCATCCATCCAAGCTCAAACCTGTGATTGACCGGTAGCATTGCAGTCTGGCCTTCAGGTTTCGGTTGTCAGAGCAATGGCTTCCAAGGCGATGCCCCAGACCCTCCCAGCAATCCCCAACATAGAACAAGGGAATCAGTGTTCTCACAATGATTCTGCTGTTGATACCACCAGTCAGAGTAAACCCGGTACAGCCTCGCCGAGGAAGTTGCCGGAGACAGCTGTCTCGAGCAGTTTGGACAAAGAAATAGAGTCCAAGGACCAGAAACCGCCTCGCAAGCTGCACGGGTCCGTCGATGTCGCATCTAACAAGGTTCCTGCAAGTGATGGGATGGACGTGGTGGAAAATGGACATGTGAAAATATCAGACACAGCAAGCGGATCAAGTGCCAGGCTCATGGGGAGATGCGAGACCGGGGAAAGAGGCGGTGTTAGCAGCAGGTGCAGGCCGAGCACAGGCAGCGACATCAGCGAGGAGAGCGCGTGCAGCAGCTTCAGCAGCACCAGCAAGCCTCACAAGTCGAACGATTCGCGGTGGGAGGCGATCCAGACGGTCAGGACCAGGGATGGGATCCTTGGCCTGAGCCATTTCAAGCTGTTGAGGAAGCTAGGTTGTGGGGACATCGGCAGCGTGTACCTCTCGGAGCTGAGTGGGACCAAGAGCTACTTTGCGATGAAGGTCATGGACAAGGCGTCCCTTACAGGCCGGAAGAAGTTGCTTCGGGCGCAGACCGAGAAGGAAATCTTGCAGTCACTGGATCATCCTTTTCTTCCGACGTTGTACACACATTTTGAAACTGACAAGTTCTCGTGCCTGGTTATGGAGTTTTGCCCCGGGGGAGATTTGCACACTCTTCGACAGAAACAGCGTGGCAAGTATTTTCCAGAACAAGCTGTTAAGTATGTCTCATCTATATTTTACCCTGTACATAACATACCTTTACTTTCTTCTGGTTTTCTAGGATTTTGGCATTTTGTTAGTATTGTAAACAATAGGTTTTTCCAGTTTTGTCTGCTCCCATATATTGTGGAAAGGAAGTACACTGAGGAAAGGTTATGGCCTTTAGCAGAATGTATAGAGTGTAGTCAGTAAATTAGCTAATTGGAGAACAATACCACATAATCTTGTGCAAATTGTCAACAAGAAAGCAACAGTTGCACATTTAATTTGCGCCATAATTTCATTTAATTGGCTACCAATTACATCCATGTAAAAGAACTAAACATGCATCAAATTAGATGAAGCAAATATAACTTATAGCAGCATATATATCCCTGTTATATTTATAGCAATTGAAGTTTTTACAACATAATTTTCTAGTAAATAAAAACTATGGCACATTAATCTGATAGTACATTTTCTTATAATTGCAGATTTTACGTAGCAGAAATCCTCCTTGCAATGGAGTACTTGCACATGCTCGGTATCATATATCGTGATCTCAAGCCTGAAAACATACTTGTTCGTGAAGATGGACACATCATGCTATCCGACTTTGACCTCTCCCTTCGTTGTACAGTGAGCCCGACTCTGATCAGGTCATCTAATCCTGAAACAGAAGCACTCCGGAAGAACAGCCAGGGCTACTGTGTTCAACCGGCTTGCGCAGAGCCATCCTGCATGATACAGCCATCTTGTGCAGCCCCCACAACATGCTTTGGCCCTCGATTCTTCTCCAAGTCGAAGAAAGATCAAAAGCCAAAGCCTGAAGTTGTCAACCAGGTGAGGCCATGGCCCGAGCTCATGGCAGAACCTAGTGATGCACGATCAATGTCATTTGTTGGCACACATGAGTACTTGGCTCCTGAAATTATCAAAGGTGAGGGCCACGGCAGTGCTGTTGACTGGTGGACCTTTGGTATATTCTTATATGAGCTTCTATTTGGAAAAACTCCTTTCAAAGGATCAGGAAACCGAGCGACACTGTTCAATGTCATTGGCCAGCCGTTACGTTTCCCTGAATACCCAGTTGTGAGCTTCTCAGCAAGAGATTTAATAAGGGGCCTACTTGTTAAGGAGCCCCAACAGCGATTGGGTTGTAAGCGTGGCGCCACGGAGATAAAACAGCATCCCTTTTTTGAGGGTGTCAATTGGGCATTGATACGCTGCGCAAGCCCTCCAGAGGTACCAAGACCAGTTGACATCGAGAGGCCTTCGAAGCAGCCCCTGCCGACATCTGAGGCTGCTGCTGCTGCTGCACCTACTGGTGCTGCCCAGAAAGGCTCCGATAACTATTTAGAGTTTGATTTCTTTTAGCGGGTGAATGTTCATTCTTTCATTTGTTTGCATCACCAGAAGTAGTAGGATTTTCGCATGTATGTGTCTGGCAGATAATTGGTATGTAGATTTTTGCCTGTCGCCTGTTTTCTGTTTTCTAGTGGACGGATGTTTCAAATTCATATTCATCCACCAGTTTTGATGTGGCCAATCGTCTAGCAAGCTAAACGCCCCTATTTTCTGTGATGTGCAGAATTAAGTTCATTTTTGTACAGCTTGTACCTGTCATAATAATTACCGTCAGCAACGGTTCCGTCTCATGGAGCAGTTCAAGGTTATGGTGTCTCTGCCGGCTTTCCAACTATACTGTTGTTGGTCATATATCTAATTGCTGCATCATTATGTGCAAGATCTGAATCACTTTCAGGAGAAAAAGTGTTGCTGAGTATTGTTTGATTGAAGTTATATACATGGTCCAGCACAACACAAGTGTAATCATGATCATATCAGCCTGAACATGGTACTGATGACTTCATTTAACTACTGTTTTAGTTCATGAGCACACGGTTAAGCAGCATTTTTAGCATCACAAATATAACTCACTGATTGTCCTAATAATTATTCTAGTAAATGATTCTTTATAACTTGTACTACGCCATGTTCTCTCTAATCAGGCTGATGCACGTACACTATCGTTATGTTTCCATTTGCATCTTTCATGTAGCTCTGTGGACATTAGTTTGCAAATACAATTTCCTTCACTGCGAAAAAACAACAACGCAGAGATGTTTCTCGGCTTGCAGGCATAGACGTCGACGTGGCGGATGAGCCTCTCGGTGGCGTGCAGGGTCGAGCCGGCGATAAGATGCGCAGGTGGAGCTTGGTCATCTCAGATATAATTCACCGGTTCTTCTAATAGTTATTCTATTAAATGATTGGCTACAACTTCTACTGAGCCATGTTTACTACACTAGGCTTCTACTTAAGCAACTTGTACAAAAATCTTTATGAAGCCTTAAAATGAATGATGCATCTTCCAAGTTTACTATACTATATTTATGGTTCTATTTGCATCTTCCATGTGCATTAGAAGTAAAAAACAAGTCTAAATTACGACAAAGAAAACTTCGCGGAGATGTGCTGAAAAAGCTCCCACATATGACGAATTTTCTCATTTTTACACCATAAATCAAGAAGGTAGAAATTAATAGCATGGAAAAACTGATATCAATTTTTTCTATTGTAATAGCATGGCAAGTTCTATAGGACGGCGATTCGACCTGCGATGTTGTATGGCGCAGAATGTTGGCCGACCAAGAGACGACATATCCAACAGTTAGATGTAGCGGAGATGCGCATGTTGAGATGGATATGTGGCCACACAAGAAAGGACCGGGTTAGGAATGATGATATACGTGAGAGAGTTGGGGTAGCACCAATTGAAGAGAAGGTTATCCAACACCGTCTAAGATGGTTTGGTCATATAGAACGTAGGCCTCCGGAAGCGTCATTGCATACCGGACGAATAAAGCGGGATGAGAATGTTAAGAGGGGTCGTGGTAGGCCAAACTTGACATGGGAGGAGTCTGTTAAGAGAGATCTAAAGGATTGGAATATCACCAAAAAACTAGCCATGGATAGGGCTGCGTGGAATTTAGCTATCCATGTGCCAGAACCATGACCTGGTTTCGAGATCTTATGAGTTTCAACTCTAGCCTACCCCAACTTGTTTGGGAAAAAAATCTTTGTTGTTGTTGTTGTTGTTGTTATTGTTGTTGTAATAACATGGTCCAGCTGTGACAGTGACTTGAGCAGCAAGCAGATGGTAATCAAGGTGACAGGCACCTGAGAAAATTGAAAGTTTGCTAAGGTGAACGAATTCAGTATTCAAATTTATATTCATCCACGAATTTTGATGTCGCCAATCTTCTAGTGAGCTAAAAACCCTTACTCTCTATGATGTGCAGAATTAAGGTAATCTTTGTACAGCTTATATCTGTCATGATAATTACTGTCAGAATATTCCCGATGAATTCATTCAACTACTATACAAGTTGACGAGCACATGATTAAGCAGCCTTTTCAGTTTCTCAAATATAAGGTGCTGATTGTCGTAAATAATTTTCTAAGAAATAATTTGCTGCAACCTGTGCCTAACAATGTTCTCTGCAATCATGCTTCTAGTTATGCATCTGGTACAAAAATATTTATGAAGTCTTAAACTGGCTGGTGCATGCACACACACTATATGTTTCCACTTGCATCTTTCATGAAGCTTTATAGACATTAAAAGCAAATACAAGTTTTCGTAACAAATGAAAGAACTCCGCACATATGCCTAGAAGCTCCAACATATGAAAAATCATGTCATTTTTACACCATAAATCAAGAGGATGAAAAGCAATAACATGAAAAACTTGTTAATCACAATCATTTTTCTATATGAACATGGTGCATACAGCATTCCAGGTGTGGCAGTGACTGAAGCATCAATCGGATGATAATCAAGATGACAGGCACCTAAGAAACTTGGGAATTTTCTTTCTTTCTTTGGTTTGGCTATCATCACTTTTGTCTTGAGCTTCTGTTCTACTTTCGCGGTTTGGTGTAGATGATGGCGGTGTCGGAATGGGAGATCTGCTACCGTTATGTACAGGGGAAGGTGAAAATGGTGGTGTCGGATCAGTCGTCGCCGCTTTAACTTCTTTGCCTTCACATATTGTCTTGACTTCGCAGTAGAGAGGTGCGTTCTTCTGTACCTGTCCTGCTATAGTGTTTCCTTTCTTCAGCTTCCTGTGTTCATTCCATGAAAGAAAGTACATGTATATTGGGCAAATCGCAGGCAAACAGTAAGAAATCCTGCTAATTCGTATGCTTCATGGTATGTAGATCTCACCGCAAGTTGGATTTTGAAACCCCCAGCACTATCTGCTTTATGATGAGGACAGGAATAAGCTCGACGACCGCACCAGCCACTTGATCACTCTCAATGAGGTACACATCGACGTTGACCTGAACATATTTTTCAAGAATGAAAATTTACTATCAAAGTTGGAATGCAGAAGGTGCTAGGTGCTAGCTCTAAGTATTTTTTTAAACTAAAATGGTTGGTGCTAGCTTAAAGTGCAGCAGGAAGTACTCAAAAAGAAATGCCAAGAACTGATGCAGCAATCTACCTGGAAGTTGCGGCAGTGGTCAAGATATTTTTGTAGCATCTCTCTCCTCCTTGATCTCATTTCGCTCATGTAAGTTTCTACCTGCTGAGGCGTTGCTTGGCTCTTAGGCATCATTCCTACTATTTCATTCACAAAATCAGTGCCACATGTGTCAGATTCCTCGCAGGATAAAGACGCTCTTTAAATAAATTTACATTGCAGGGGTAAGTACATTCAGAAAACTCTAAAACTCTATTCGCAAAATTAAGAAAACTCTGATACTCAGACTGTTAAATGTCATGTCAACTATAGCAAATAGCAATGTGACGAAAGAAAATAAAAGGTGTAGTGATATACTTGCAAACAAAATAGGGCCATACATAAGTGCTTTCGGGTTACGCGTGTCAAAGAAAGGAAGCTAGCAGGATGGAATCTGAAATTGTTCACACATGGCAGTGGCAGGCTAACATCAGAGACTAGTATGCTTGCTTCCTACTCTTCCCGGCACCTCAGGAACCTAAGCTGTCAAGATTGGCATCATATACAGTCCACACATCCATTCCCCTTACCTGCCTTGAGCTCAAAAGTTCAATCTTATAGCTAAGAATATATGCTTCGCAGCAGGCTACCGCACATCCGGTAGCCGATAGAAGCTCATAGTACCACAGCCACAGGAACAGTAACCGGAAGAGCAACTGACCGCAGAGATACACAAGCATCTATTCTTCCATCTGACTAACATTAGACATGAAAGGTGGGAGCTCTCCTTTTCAGCCTTAACCATGTATTGCTTTGAAAAACATCATGGACCATCTCTAGTCGTCAGTGTGACAGTTGATCAATTAATCCAACTGTCATGTTGCGAACTTACTCCTTTAATTTATTGCTCCTAAAACTTACATAGGCCAGCATCAACACTTCAGAACTTTCTTGTTGCAGCTTGACGGCCGGCCAATTTTTTCCGGTTATTGCTCCAAAAACTTCTAGGTAGGTACATGTGAGAGCGCCACCCTTGAAAGCTCCAATCACACGATTCCAAAATCTCGTAAGGAAAGTCCAAGAACATGGCCTTGCTTGCAACCACACTTGCTGAACTCTTGTGTAATCAAAGGCAAAGCTAGTGTTCATGGTGATCCAAGTCCAGATTTTTGTTGTTGTAAACTGCAACATTATCAACTATAGTTTTGGTTCGTAGTTACCGAATGTTTCGGGAATAGCCCCTAGAATTTACTCAAATTAAATAAATCTCTTAAAAAAGATAAGCATGTTAATCTAACTCCTCACCTTTTTTTCTTACTTTTTCATCTTGCAAAGTAAACCATTGGACGTTATTCTGTTTTTTCAGACGATGCTTCTGATCGGTTGAAGGCGGCAGCAACCATTACATTGATTAGCCACATCTCGCAATGCTCAGGTGGAATCGGGGCATTGGCTGAAGCATCCAGAACTGATGCATGTGCGGAAAATGAAGTCGACGAGATAGGTTTGGTTTGCTTACATGGGGTGGGGATGGTAGCGACGGCGGGGAAGACGTGGACGAGGTAGACGAAGCTGCGTGGCCTGGCGAGGCGGCGCAGCGCCCAGGACAGCGCCGCCATGCTGGACCCGCCCTTGCCCACTGCCACGTACACGTCTTCGGCGTCCGAGACTGGCCCGTTGAGGGGAGGTGGAGGAGACGCAGACGGCGGCCCGGCCACCTCCTCTATCTCCCACGTGCTGTCTTCCTGGTCGTCGACCGCACCGCTGATGCGAGGTATGTCGTCGTCGTTGTCTCGGACTCCCTCGGCCATGTCGACCGGCCTCCTAGGCTAGACTAGCGTAGCCACCGGCCGGTGCTGCTGCTAGCTCTGGTGAATAGCGACGGAGCAACGGAGACGAAGGGAGGAGGTGTGTGTAGCGTCGTGTGTGCTGCCTGTCAATGTGGCCAGTTGGACTTTGAGGGAATCGTGTTGTTTCGGTTTGACATTGTCCTCGGGATACAATACAACATCACTGTTTCGGTAATCTTGAAAATCATATATGCAAAATGAACCGTATTTAAAACCATATATACCATTTTCTTCGCGAGTCATTGCAACAAGCAGAGAGAACGGAAGCAGAACACCCGGCCCCCCTCCTTTTCCCCATCTACAGTGATCAGGAGGAGATTTTTGGGCGACTCCCGTGCGAACCAGCTCGCCGCCGGCGATCCGTTCGATTTCTCGCCTCCGCGGCCGCTCCGGCGGCGGGAGGTCGGGGAATCGACGGATCCCGTGCGTGTACATAGTCTAGGTGTGCGTGGGGTGCCTGCCGGCGGCGCTGTGGAGTTGGCGGCGTGGTCGGAGAGGCTTTTGGCGGCGGCGGTCCTCTCCTCTGTCCTCGGTGCTCCGGCGGAGGCCTGGGGCAGATCTGCCGTCTCTGGCGCGTCCGCTGCTCCCCGGAGCCGCGGCGTGCTTCCCCTCGAGCCGGTGGCCGTGATGGCGGCGCTAGCTCTTGTCCGTGGGGTCCGGCGGCCTTCATCTCGATGCTTGTCGTTGCTTTTGCTTAAGATCTTTGGAAGTTTGCAGGTGGGAAGCTCTCCATCGTCGGTGGTCGCGGATGGCGCTGTGGAAGAAGGGTGGTTCCGGCGGCGGCTCGAGGCCGATGCTCCTCCAGCGCTCAGATTCTGGCGCTTGCGTCAGATGGCCTCTGCGGCATCTCAACATGGTTGGTCGAGCCGGCTGCTGCGGTGCAAGGTGAGCTCGCCTTCTTCCTCCCTGGCGGCGTGCTGCTGGTGCTCGAAGGAGGTGCTCTGCTTGGTGGATCCGCGTTCGCCGTGTGTGGGGTGGTTTTTCCTTCTGTTCGTGTGTGTTCGTTCGATCTGTTGTTGATCTTGTACACGAACTTCCTTCAAAAAAAAAAAGCAGAGAGAATATGCAGTACAAAACCGTATATACGGTTCTTTTTTTCACGAGTCGTACGTACGGCATGAAGAACTACATGCATATTCTGAATTGTGTTGTTGTTTTCAAAGTAGATGTGACGCAGATGGATTATCATGGGAGAGTAGTTATATGCTGGGACAGTATTGTAATGGGGATGATTGCAGGGGCAGCGTGGACCGGGAGGGGAATATGCTGAGGATCCTGGTCGGATCCCTTTTCCCGGTGGCCAAGCTAGCTATTTTTTTAGGAACAACCGAACAGGAAGTGTCTTTTTGTCTCCCGACTTCCAGTCCTTCTACTATTAAAAAAACAAATCGAGAATTATACTTAAGTTTCAAAAAAAAATCCGGAAGTAGCCAATGGCGTATTCACAAAGGTGCAAAATATCAATTTCAAATACTTTGTATTATGGGCTGCACAAAAAATGATAAAATCTGATAAAATTTAGAGAATTGAAAATATGCATACTAAGATCCACATTTTCATCATTTTTTAGTAGCTCAGAATACAAATTATTTGAAATTGATTTTTTGTATGTTTGTGGGATACACCATTGGTTACATCCGATTTTTTTACCCCAAAACACAAAATCGCATACCGCACTTCAGACACTATATTTTATTACCTGCTAAATAAATAAACAGATAATAGGATATATGAAACTGTGTGTGGTCGCTTATTGGATTTGTCATGCGGAAACATGTAAAACAACCCAGTTGCACTTTTCGACAAAGGGTCGTCGAGTTGCAACTGCATTTTATAACAAGAGGGCGATTTATGACATTTAGGAAAAATGTATATAACAATCCAGTTGCATTTTTTCTACAAGGGCTTGTTGCACATTTCTAGCAAATTAATCTCCTAAAGGCACCACACTATCAACGATGCCATACCACTATCGTACTACGGGTTTCTAGTTGAAATGAACTCTGGTCTTGTGTGAGCCCTACACAGGAAAGAAAATGCATAGGGTACAGTGCAACAGCACATGCCACACTTAGGATTTCCTTACGGTGTTCAGTTCCTGATGGCACCATCAAAGCTCTTCACTATCTCAGGTCTGTGCAGTCCACATGGAGAACCAAGGCACTAGCAGCATAGCATCCTTCAGAAATTGACCTGCCATGGTTTATTTGACAAAGCCAAATTTTCACGACTATGCACACAGCAAATAGAACGTTGAAAAGGGCAAAACAGGGAACAAGTATTACCGTATATGCGACACGAGGGAAATTTAAGGGCAGTCGCATCTCGGTTCTGAAGCAGATAGTAGTAGTGGAAGAACTTATTTGTTGACTGAACCCGCAGTTTACCTGACAAGGGTTGTTGTCATATTGCCATCATTTTAAGTGTTCACCGTCTTCTTTGCCTGTGTGTTAGCCCGGAAAGGAACTATCACCCGTTTTGGTACTGAACTAGACAGTCTAGACAACTTCAAAAGGTCTCTGGCAGAACAAAGATAGCATCAGTAAAATAACAGAGTAGAGGTTCTAGAATAAATAATGCTAAAAATATATAGTAATTCTGACACAGTTTTTTGACAACAAGTTTCAGGACTTCGCAACGCACCCAGCAAAGAGGATGTTGAAAAGAGAAAACCAGGAGAAATTGAAGGTGTTCACTCCAACAGAATAAGTCATCCGCTCTTGTCACTAGTAGGGAAACCTTAGTGGCAACATCGCGTTTGCGACGTGCATTGGTACTAACACGTTGCCAGTACATGTCGGCAACACGTAAAAATAAAACGCGTTGCCAATAGTCGTGTACTGGCAACGTGTACTTTGTACCAAACGTGGCCAATAACAATTTTCTGCACGCGAGGCTCGGTAAAATATAGTGGCAACGAGTCCGCTTGGAACACGTTGCCAGTATTACCCTAATGGCAACGTGTGCATAGGGTACACGTTGCCAATGTAAGAGGAGTTGCAACGTGTGCTTCGCTCACACGTTGTCAGCTTGTTTCGTCCCCCCAAATTGACGCGCGCAACATTGTTTGCTCAAACACAGTCAAACCGTCCGCGCCGCGCTGCCCCTCTGTTCAACTCGCCTCGCCGTCGCCTTCCACTCGCCTCGCCGTCGCCGGCCACTCGCCTCGCCGTCGGCCTCCACTCGCGTCGCCGTCGCCTTCCACGTGCGCCGTTGCGCCCTCGTCCGAGAGCAAGGCCAAGATCTACGCCACGCGCGCCCTCCCTGAGCTAGCTTCCTCGGATGCCCATGCTCGCCGTCGGCCTCTCTCTGCTTTTGCCTGTAGTAGTATGCTCCGCCTGCCCCGAAGGTGTTCGATGAAATGGCCAGGAGGATTTTTGTGTATGTGTGCTGCCATTTTGGTGTATCCGTGGTGCCATGTTGTTGTATAGGTTTGGTGCCGTTATAGATGCATAAAAGAAGAGGAATATTTTGGATGATTTGTGTATGTTTGGAGCCATTATAGATGCAAATGAGAAGTGTGCCATTTTGGTGTCATTTTTGGTATGTTTGCGGGGAATGAGGCCCTTGAGATTGCCGGAATGTTGATTAACTTCCGTTTCGGCAAATTCGGGCACTCCATATGTCCTATTTTGAGCAAAGGTCATGCCGAATTTTTTTCTTGAATTTTGGCGTATAACTTGCTACAAATAAGACATATTTGAGTGCCCGAAATGTAAGTTGTAAAATTTTAGGTTTATAGGATCAATATATACTTGCATATTCGTCATATATTTGCCTAATTCTAGTTGCTTACTACGAGACTTCTAATTGTAGGATTCAGAAGATGGACAACGAAGAGGCCAGGTGTTTGGGTAAGGCATTTTTTGATGTCCCGGAAGAAGAGCTTGCATTTTCGCAAGAGTACTGGGAGTGTATGATGGGCGATGACCCCCGCCAAGAAGATGAGATTCTGCCCGGCGTCGGCGCCGAGACCACAGATTACGGCGATAACACGTCAGGCGCCGAGACAATTGATGGAGCCGGACATTGCACAGATGGTAGCAAATCCAGCGAAAAGTGAAAGAGGAAGCCAAATTCGGTCAGCACCCTGACGACTGAGGTCACCGAAGTCGACCCGGGCACCGGTTTCCCTCTACTTCCCCTTAAGGCTAAAATAAGCTATGGTAACACGATAGGATCCATCCTCCGAGACACCATATCCATCAATGAAACAAACATCCAGGATCCCCGCAAAAAACTTTTGCGCGACCTCCTCCTATAGAGGTTGCACAATGTATACAAGTTCCCGGGAGTTTATCCTAAAGAAGAGCCTCCCAATGACAAGAAATTCCAACTAGTTAACGAGAAAGTCATGGTCAAGTTCAGCAAGGCCTTAGCCCAATGGAAACACAAGGTGAGAGTCAAGATCGATGGAGGTGCCACATACAAGGAAGTCCACGAGAAATGGCATAGTATTAATAGAGGCCAATTTGAAGTTTTCAAAAATAACATATTGTACCCTAATACCATTGCTTCGAGGGCTTGGGGGAAGGAAATGCAGAGCAAGAACATAGGTCCCCATCATCTCGGGAGCAATGGTTACCACGCGAAGGAGCTCGTGTGGGGAAAGGAGGATATTGAATTTGCAAAAATGGGCATAGAGAACGCTTGGGACGTATTCGAAGACCCAATGGCCCGTGCCTTCATCAGGGCCCGATACTATTGGAATCCAAAGAAGAAGGAATTTTGCACGAGCGATAAGGTCAAGAATCTCAAGAAAGAACTGGTAATTTACTTCACCAGCTTAATTAGCTTCTAGTCAGTTTTATTTAATTCTAGTGGTCACATTTCTAAATGGCTCGTGTTCCTTCTGTAGCATGACAACCAAGTTCAAAGCAATTCATCCGAGTTGTTGGCCCATGGGACGGTACTTTTAACCAAGCGATGAACAAGACCCTGGGAAAGCCGGTAGATCAGCCCCCGGCAACTGGTCGTGTTCTCACACAAGGAGTCAGTGCCTCGTGGAAATACTGTTTCAATGACGACCCCCAGAACGAAAGAAGAGGAGGAAAACCGAGTACAACAAGTTCGAGCAGAAGATTAAAGAAGTGGGAAAAAGTCGTAATTGCCGGGAGAGAAGAATGCAAAGTCCAGATAAAACCCCTTGTGCCAGCCATTGCTCAGTGGATAAAAGAACATCCTGGAGAAGAATTTCCTATTCCCAGCTTCAACGCTAGCAACTCGATGAACATCCATGAGAAGGATGGAAATCCAGATGGTCGTGAGCCTCAGCATAGTAGCCCCTCCTCTGTCTCTGGCATGCCCGGCACCGGTGCGGCGACATTGGCTGAAATCGACGCCATCACGGTAACTAATTGAGCGTCAAGATATCTTTAATTCATTTCCTTTCCTTGGCTTGGTTGATCGGGTCACTAATGCCCTATATGTTCTCGCAGGCCGAGAGGACCCCATGCATTCTATTGAACGAACATTTCGTGCCCATTGCCAAGGGTGAGTTATGTAATCCAGCTGCCCGCATCATGCATCGACTCTCAATCATGTCCCCTAACATGGTTAAGATCAACATGGCTCGTGCCTTACCGGGTTACGAGCATATGCCTCCCCCTGAGCAAACTTCCAATGGCATAGAAGAGGCCCCCCCAACGCTCACAGGATGCAGGGGTTGGCTCATTCTGTGGCCAAAAACAAAAATTCGTTTGGACTTGACCACCCCACAGACAACGCCTGGCGCCCCGACGCCGCCAAGCCTTGGTAGGACCACTCAACACCTGCCACCATCTGTCTTGAGTCAAAGCAGACCCAAAAGGGTAGGTCCAACCGTTGTGGAGGCTGCTGATCCGGCCGAGGCCGTGGAAGAAGACCATGCTAATCAATACCTCTTTACCCGTGCCAATGACCTTGTGGGTGCTCAGCAAGATGATTCACCCAGTGCCGGACACGTGGCGTGCCGCGGAGCTTTGGTCCCGGTTCGTGGCACGAACCGGGACCAATACCCCTCCCCTGCCTATAAATAACCCACCACCTCTCTTCTCTCCTCTGTTTTTTTTTTCTGGTTGGATTGGTGGGAAGTGGGTGCTAGTTTTTTTCCTTTGCCACGCACAAGATGTGTTCGATGAAATGCCCGAGCCACCCTTAAGTTCACACAAGATGATATCCTCGGCCGAGGTTAGCAATTTTATCCTTTTCATCTGTAATTGATACAGAAATATTGCACGTGTCGATGTACGGTGGTCATTTCACTATTCAAGATGTTATTGTAATGGTATTTGATAAACTTAATTATATGATGCAGATGGATGCACGGATACGATGGATGTACGGCGAACGACGCAGTTCCGAGTTTATTGCAGGCCTGCATAAATTTCTCGAACTGGCTGAGGCAAACAAAGTGGATAATTTTATGCCTTGTCCATGTGAGAAGTGTCGGAACGTCAGGGAGTACTCAACCCGAAAACCATTCAAGACCACGTGCTTTAGAGAGGTTTCATGCCCAGCTATAATTGTTAGACCAAGCACGGAAAAAGAGGGGTTAGGATGGAAGACAATGAAGAAGAGGAGGATGATGACAACTATCCTATGTTCCCTGAGGAATGCGGTGATACTGTAATGGAAGACGTTGAAGAACAAGGAGGTGAACATCGGGCATCAGATGAGCCCGCTGATGGTCTTGGTGGGGTCATTTCTGATGCAAAGCGAGAATGCGATACAGAAAAGGAGAAGCTAAAGTTGGAGGCCATGCTAGAGGATCACAAAAAGTTGCTGCACCCAAATTGCGAAGATGGCAGCACAAAGCTCGGTACCACACTGGAACTGCTGAAATGGAAGGCAGAGACTGGTTGTTCTGACAAGGGATTTGAGAAGTTACTGAAAATAATGAAGCCGAAGCTTCCAAAGGATAACGAATTGCCCGAGACTACATACGAAGCAAAGAAGGCTATCTGCCCTCTAGGATTAGATGTGCAGAAGATACATGCATGCATTAATGACTGCATCCTGTACCGCGGTGAGGAGTACGAGAATATGGATAAATGCCCGGTATGCAGTGCACTGCGGTACAAGATCAAACAAGATGACCCTGGTGATGTTGAGGGCGATGACGACCCCCCGCCCCCCCCCCCCCCCGGAAGAGGGTTCCTGCTAAGGTGATGTGGTATGCTCCTATAATACCACGGTTGAAACATCTATTCAGAAATAAAGAGCATGCCAGGTTATTGCGATGGCACAAAGAAGAGCGTAAGAAAGACGGGAAGTTGAGACACCCCGCCGATGGGTCCCATTGGAGAAAAATCGACAGAGAGTTCCCGACATTTTCAGATGACGCAAGGAACTTAAGATTTGGTCTAAATACAGATGGCTTTAATCCTTTTGGGGAGCAGAGCTCCAGTGATAGCACTTGACCCGTGACTCTATGTATCTACAACCTTCCTCCTTGGTTGTGCGGAAGTTCATTATAATGCCAGTGCTCATCTAAGGCCCGAAGCAACCCGGCAACGACATTGATGTGTACCTAAGTCCATTAGTTGATGAACTTTTGCAGTTGTGGTCCGAACCAGGTGTACGTGTGTGGGATGAGCACAAACAACAGGAATTTGACCTACGAGCGTTGTTGTTCGTAACCATCAATGATTGGCCTGCTCTTAATAACATTTCAGGACAGTCAAACAAGGGATACAATGCATGCACGCACTGTTTAGATAAGACTGAAAGTATACATTTGGGAAACAAGAACGTGTAACTAGGGCATCGTCGATTTCTTCCGAACAGTCATGCCGTAAGAAAGAATGGCAAGCATTTCAACGGTGAGGCAGATCGCCGGAAGAAGCCTAACCTCCCTGATGGTGATGTTATATATGACATGGTCAAGGATTTAGAAGAAATATTTGGAAAGGGTCCTGGCAGTCTATCTGTTCCGAATGACGCTGACAACCACTTACCCATATGGAAGAAGAAATCTATATTTTGGGAGCTACCCTATTGGAAAGTCCTAGAGGTCCGGTCTTCAATCGACGTGATGCACGTGACGAAGAATCTTTGCGTGAACCTGCTAGGCTTCCTGGGCGTGTATGGGAAGACAAAAGATACACCAGAAGCACGGGAAGACCAGCAACGTATTAAAGACCCATACAACAAGCAGACGGATAAAGGGCGTCAATAGTTAAGCAGCTACGCTCTTACCAAAGCAGAGAAGGAAATCTTTTTTGAATGCCTGAGCAGTATCAAGATTGTATTAATTAAGCCTCTGCTGTCTATATACATATATTACGCTCTTTCTTCTTTTACCCTCCGGATCGAGCAAATCTTCTGTAAGGACAAAACGAGGCCCAACCAAAAAGTTGGGTGACCACGAAAGGTACAGGATCGAAAAAGTCGCTGAAGACGGCACACCGACTGCTCCCCCTGATGTTAAAAATAAAATGGTAAAGCAATGCGGAGTTCTTGTTAGGGACTACATCCCGATCACCGTTCGAGAATGACATGAGCTAAAGGAGGGAGGAGTAAGATATGTCGGCGAGGTGGGCAAAGAAAGACTTTGGAGAAAGCTCATGCTTAATTTCACCCTGCCGGTGCCAGAGGTGGATCCATATGAGGAGGATCCAAATGAGGCAGAAAAGATTGCCCGGAAAAACATGGAGCAAAAAGTCAGGGACTGGGCTCTTAAGAAGATGGCCGAGCTATTCAAGAACTGAAAGAAAAGATTGAACAGCGAGTTTGTCCAGAAAAATAAGACTCCGGACTTCGATAAAGGGTATGAGAAGATAAGGGATGATTAGGAAGAATTTGTGGCGTACAAGAAATCTGAGGAAGCTCCGAAAAAGTCTGCAAAAAATAAGGCAAATGCTGCTAAAAAGATCTACCACCATACTATGGGGCCTGGTGGCTACGCCTTTAGCATGCCTAAGTGGGAGAAACTTGAGGCGGACCTGCTGGCTAAAGGGATCACTCCAGAGCCACTCGCATGGATCGAACGGGCAAGAAATTGGTATTACGGGCATGAGGGCATGTTGGACGCAGAAGGGAAGTGCATATATAACAGAAGACACAAAGATAATCCCTACTACCCATCGAAGGCATTAGAAATGCAGTAAAAGATGTTGCAGAGGGACGGTTCATTCCCGATAGAGAGGATGACGAGCTCACACACGCCCTTGGGAATGAGGAACACGACGGACGAACACGAGGCGTACCAGGCTCCAAGCCCAAGACAATTGCGATTCCCGAGCACAGGAAGAAATTTCCTGATAGAAGCCATCAGAGGAGAAAGGAAAGGGAGGCAATGGAAGCACGCGCTGCTGCAGACCGGCTGTGTAATATAGAAGAAGAATTAAAGCGGCAGAAGGATCAAATTGCCGCACTTAGCCAGCAAGGTACTAGATGCCAATCTCAGCGGCACATGGTAGAAGCTGCATGCGATGGTACCGGCGGCCCATCGAATCGGAAAAGCAGCGTGGTTTCCACGGAGCTCCAGGATGGTACTGATGATGCAGTGATGGTGGCTCCACTTCGTCGCTACCCAGTGGATGATATCACGGAGAGCACACCTTGTGAGCTGCATGTGAAAGTTTTTAACTTAACCATGAAGGTGGCGGTCGGCTATGCCGTACCAATTGGACCTAATCCAACTTACCATTTCTCTCCGGTTCCACATGGCTACGTTGTTGTCAGGGTGGATGAAATGATGAAAGATTTTGAGGAGCTGAAGCTGCAACACCCTGCAGGTGAAGATGGGGAGGTGCTTGAACTTGGAGAAGCCAAGAAAGGGACCATTCTATGGCCAAAGGAATTCATTGTGCTTCCAAACTGGCAGCCAAGGCCATTGACTCCTCACCAGTCTCCAGCGCAACAGTCCTGTTCACCGCCTCAGCATTCTCCAGCGCAACAGTCCTCTTCACCGCATCACCAGTCTCCAGCCAGCCGTCTCCACCGCCGCGTCAGCCATCTCCACCGCAGCCTCAGCCGTCTCCGCCCACCGCTTTCGGCTTCTTCAGGCTAGCCAACCACTCTTGATGTTGGGCATTTACGTCCGCGGCATTTTCCTCCACCGTACGGTCATAAGGTCTGATGGGAAGATTCTTATGAGGTACTTTTGGGAGGGGCGACCTTTTACGTTTCAGTGATCGCCTTCCTCCATGAGCTTGAGGGCCTCGTACGAGTACTTGTCAATTACATCCTCCACATGGTAGGCCAGCTTCCTTACATCATCAATCCAACCCTTCATCCTATGGTTGCTCTGATGTGACGTACCCAAATCTCGAATTGTATTATTCATCATCCTCAACTCTTTCTCAATTCATTTCACCTTGGCCGGCAATTCCTTCAGACTTTCAAGCCTCGTCGCCAACTTCTCCACCACAGCCGAGACTCCTTTGTTTAAAGCCACTGCCCCAATCTTTGTCACCGCAGTGAGTATAGCCTCCGCCATTAACTTCTGAAAACAAACAATGCTGAAAAAGTTATATAATAAATGAAAATTTCAGAACTTTATTTTTGCATAATGTAAGGTATATCATTTTTACAAAAGAATGTTAAAATTTAAACTTTTATCCAATTTTCTAAATAAACTGACATAGATTATATCATCTAAAAAAATATAACGACTATTTTCTAAATTTTTATCCAATTTTCTAAATTTACATAGATCTAGATCATCCACTTGTTGTTTGACTCTAAATGTGATGATGTAAGAGTTGATCGAGGAATCACTACAGTTAGTTTCTCTGCATAAATATGCAAATAAAAGGCCTTGAACTATGGGATTCAGTATATAAACCTAATATGAGAAATGAACCAAATAATTTATTGGCTTGTGTTTTTGGAATACAAGATTGTTAGGAGATCCCAAAAAGAGGAGGTTTCTTACGGAAATAATATCTGAATATAAACTAGATTTTATTTGTGTACCATGAACTATAAGAAACAATAATACACTGGTCCTTGATTAAAACATATAAGTGAAAGTGTTAAATATATATACTTTTGCAGCCTTTTGTTCGTGCCTCTGGTGGTATTTTCATGGGAGCTCGAAAAGACCATTTTGATGCAAATGTATATTGTATAGGTAGATTTATGACCAGGATGATGCTGATGGATGATGTATCTGGTTACTAGTTTTAAATGGAATATAATTAATGTTATGGAGATGCTCATGTTTAAGGAAAAGATATAATTTCCTCAACTATCTTAGTCATGATTTAGGTAATAGTTCTTTTCAGTTTCATACAACAGGATTTTAATAGAAAAAAAGAAGATAGTTGAGGAAATATATGTTGTTTTCAAAGGTTTTTGTTTGAGCTTTGCTTTTTATAGA
Source organism: Poa pratensis (assembly GCA_947311845.1). NCBI lineage: Eukaryota > Viridiplantae > Streptophyta > Magnoliopsida > Poales > Poaceae > Poa > Poa pratensis. The sequence continues at coordinate 1,455,030 of CAMZMU010000069.1, read as the reverse complement.
GAAGATATTCTAAGTTTAGTTTTAATTTTTTTCAAGAATTTTATATAATGGGAAATGTAATTCAGATTAATGAAACATTGTGCTAGTTGTTTAACAAGATGTCTAAAAGGTTAAAGCCTTAATACTAAAGGTGACTACAGGTAAAGTAGGAGTTTGAAGGATAGTCTTCCTTCTCTACGCGATATTATAGATGAACTAAAACTTTTCTAACTAATGTGACTTGTTTTATGTTTTCCTTTATTACAAAAAGGGTGGAATTTTCTAGATTTCTTTTTTGCTATTTTTATGGCTTGAAAGAGACGAGGTAAATATATCATTACTTTGTTGGGTGGATGTTAATCAACCCAAAGATCAACCAGGTCTGGGTGTGATTAATATATAGATTGAGATAGTTAGCCTTTTATGTAACTGTTTTTGGAATGTAGAAAATAAACAAGGTGAACGGCAGAATATGATCAGAGCCAAGACATTTTCCACAGTGGGAGTTACAACCTTCCCGAAGTTGATGTGTGTAAAACTAGGTTTGCAAAGATACTTGGCTAAGGGACAAGCCTCCTTGTCAAACCTTCCCGAAGTTGCAACTAAAGGTTTTGATCAAGGTATTTCGGATAGGCCCTCATCACGAAATTGTACTGATGTGGAACACTTGCTACAAATGTGGCGTCGTGTTTTTATTGTCTAAAGAACCTGTTAAAGTGAGGTGAATCCTGTAAAAAGTGACTTTTCAGTTAAATCCTTTTACACTTATTTGATCATGAACCTAGTTTTATTACCCTGAATAATAGATCTGCAGGATGAGGATTCCTCTAAAGGCAACGATTTTGTTTTGTTAAATCTCAAGAATTTCTACTCAATATAATTATAGCCAACGTTTCAAAAAAAAAATAATTATAGCCATGTGAAGAAGGTTTGGAAGGCCTGGAGAGTGGGAATGCCATGGTGATAAAGAGAACATTGATCACTTAGTTTTCTTGTGTCCTTTGGTTCAACTTTTGGAGTCTGATGGGAAGTGCTCTCGGGAAAGGGGTCGTCCTTAATCCCTATATGATTTAGGCTAGAACTGGCTTTCTAGCTACTCTTTCAAAGATACAGTTGTGGTATTTGTAGGAATAGCGTGTTTTACTTCGGACGACGGTGTTAAGAAAAAGAAATATAACTTGTTTTCAAATTATTTTGCCCGGAGATCCTACTAGTGTTGTATATTTCGCAGGAAAACACCGAGTACAACCAAACTTGTGAGCATATTTCAACAAGAAACTAATGACGTACCTAATGAAAACTTGCTCTGCAACCTTATTTGTCTCACCAAGTACAGACCAGAACACCTATTCACATTGTTGTCCAGTTCCCCTGCATTAAAAATATATATGCAAAAGGAGAGTTCAAATTTTAGTCCTAGATAGAAATAACTTTGGCAGGTAAACAACTACAACACGATGTAAAAGTTCTAATTTTGTTTTATAAAACTGTTGTTGGTACACAATGACCATACATAGCGTATTTTGACCAATGGTGTGACCCGAGAATTCAACTTTGTCTCACCACAACAGAAAAACAAACAATTCAACTCACTGGTTGACACACGTATATATACATATGTATGAACTAGACCACTCAATATTAATTTACTTATTCACTCGTCATGGGTAAAAAGTCGTATTTTAGAAATATTTTGTTGGATCATCTTACATTATCTTCATGATGCTCTAGCTATTTTTATCATGATTTTGAAAAACTATTCTAGCAAATGATATATTTTTTGATTGAAGAATAAACAAATAAAATGGTTCATGTTATTACTACCTATTAGCCCGCCATGTATTTTAAGCCAAATTTTGCTCACGAATTTAACTACTAACAGATATCTTCACTAGAAACAATACGATAATCATCCGCGAGATTAATTAGCTAATTCACATAGAAACATGACGTGTGATGGTTTATGCGGGTTGTCGTTCTTCCTTCCGCGCACGGGTAATCATCCAACCGCTACGCAATCCTAGCTAAATCTTCATCCTCCTCCTCCTACTACGTACGCAACTATGGAGAAGGAACATACATTTGATCCCAATCTTGAAATATACACGGTCCAACTCCGGAAATATGGCTAGTCAGAGAAATCCCCCGCAGGAAAACAACATCGCAAGAAAATCAAGGCAGAACTGTAGCTACATCTGGGAATGCACACGCATATGTGTTCGGAGAAGGATATCTATGAAAAATAACGGAAGGAGCAGGAAGAAGAAACGCAAACCTGTCGGAGAAGACGATGGACCTCATGCGCGCTTGTGAGAGTGGAGGAGGACCCGAATTGAGATATATATGCCCAGCACTGAACTACTACTAGTTCTCTCGTCGACGTGCTCCCCTTCTCTGTTTTAGCTTCGGCCACTGGACCAATTCTCTCGTGCGTCTACGTGCTCACCTTCTTCTTTGTTTTAGCTTGGGTGACTACACCAACCATCGCCCATGTCTGACCTCTTCACTTGCCAATGGACGACTAAGAGCTGTTCACATTCAATTAGTGTGCAACTGACACCTTAATTTTAGGTAGGTACTATACGTGCAACTACCACTTTTCAATTATTATGACCTGCCTGTGATTAGGTTCCCAGCCTAGATTCACGTGCAACAGACTGTCATAATAAGAGGGAAGACTTGCTGTACCCTTAAAGTCTTTACGTCTGAGTCTATGTATATTACCTCCGCCGGCAGCGAAGACCCTCCGTACCAATAAAATAATTGGGGTTGTGTCTATATGTGTTACCTCCTTCTGTATATGTAGTACACAAAAGATTTTCTAAAAAAAGGGAACTCGAAGTTTTTCTGAATTTCACATCTCTATATACGTAAATAGCCATATTGGTAAGTTGAAGACATTATCTATTTAGATTATGTTTGCCATAAAATAATTGTTTTACAACATTGGATCTGAAAATATAAAGTACTACTCTTTTTTTTTAGAGAAACAACAGTTGGTTAGATTGTAAGGTGCGTGGGTTTACACCTTTTTGGTCAGTAATGTGGATATTCATTTTAATGGAGTTGATGTTTTTTTAGGTAATTAGACACTCCATTTCCAAAAAAGACATATGTGGTGTATAATCATCATCAACCCACGATTGGTATATCTGAAATTGTTTGTGTTTGTTTACACGTTTATGTTGTACTTGATATTTTTAGAAAATTCGTCAATATTATATATAAACTACTTGTATGGATACAAGCTAGCGAAGAAATGCCCTTATGATTATTTGCATCTAGACGGAGGGCGTTAAACATCATGTTGTTTGAGCGAGACGCTGACGTTGGAGATCTGAACGGTGGGATGATGTCGTTTTGGAGCGGGAAATCATCGACATCCTCACCGCTAGACTTGCTGGTGAGGATTTTCAACAGGCTTTATTACCACTACTTCTGCTACACGGTGTTGGTATGAACCTAGATGACTAGATCTCAAACCATATCCAGATCTAGATTTGTTATTATTTCATTTGTACCTTCATAAATAGATATTGACTAGTAAGTAAGAGAAATTTATTGTTTTTCCATATGCGTAACTCTTAGTGGTATCATAGATACATGTACGATCTAAACTACATGGGATGTGCGGACATTACAAAGTAGTCGCGTGGAGTATTAGATCAGATATAATTACTTGATTATTCATGTTGCTTCCTATAATATTGTGAATTTATGACTCCACAACATAGAAGAGATTTGTTACAAACTTTTGGTGAACCGCGGACTTTTATGTGCTGCTCCTGAGCATGTTGGTCGATCGTCCAATGTTGTGGTTTAGTCGCTTTGAGAGCACCAATCGAGTTCGTGAGTTCCTTCTTTATACCGCTGCCGAGGAGAAGTTTATTGGCGCCACGTTGACCCAAGCCGGGGTTTTCTAGATGCGAACCAAGGTACAACTTTGTGTGGGGGTTGTGCTTGTCTCTACCAAGCTACGACATTACCTGATGTCAAGCAAGTGCGTACTGGACTAGTGGTGTGTCAGAACGATGTGATCCGACATATGATACAAAGGTCGATTCACGGTTTGATTGAGTACGATTTGCCTTATGAATCTCCCGAATCTGTGACAAGCCAGATCGTTGCCGAATTCATCTATGAACATCGGATTGACACATACCAAGGTCCCGACTTAAACCTTGTGTCAGCAGCGCCATGCATGGAAGGTATATTTTTACGTCTCAGTTTGCAGCAGCGGACAACGAGTCTCCCAATCTATGATAGGCCAGATCGTTGTTGACTTCATCTATGAACATGGCATTGACACATACCTGTTATTTTTCTTGTGCTCCGAATCCTAATCCCGTTTTATCATATATGGAGTCCTACCGGAATAAGGCATGTCTATAACTCCGTTTCGTGTCCGCCAAGACAGAGAGTTGTTTGCCCCCCATATATAGCTAGAGGTAGTCATAGAATAGATCGTGAGATTAAGAGAGATCCACCAGATCCATAGCACGAGAAGGGTTTGTCCTCTCGTGTATGTAATACTCCTCCTGATTATAGTTATATGCCTTTGTGCGTCCGTGGTTTTCTCTCGTAAGGGTTTCCACGTTAAATCTGTGTTCTTGTTCTTCGTTTGATCTACTTTTACTGCGCTATCATTTATAACAAGTGGTATCAGAGCAGAAGGTTTCGGCGATCCGCTGCTCCGGGAGACTTTCCGCTGCGCTCCCGGGGCAGCATCGACGCAGCGTTCAATTGGATCAACAGTCGCAGTCTTGCGGCATATGCAGCTTCACCAAAGTTCAAGCATCCATCATGAGATCAGATCTGAGATTAAAGAGTTTGCAATTTTTGTCGGCATCCCGTGTGCCGCCTTGCCGTTTCGTCCGTCCTGCAGTTTGGATCGGGGTCGTGTCTTCGATTCTGGTACTATTTCGATCCACCCATATATCCTGTTCTCTATTCGGTATCAATTCCGTGCGAGGAGTTGCGCGTGGATCACCGCTAGTACCAGATCGCACGTCCGAGTCAGCTTCTGCTATTTCACGTGACTGCATGTACACATGAAGATGAATCAACTTTTGATCTCCAGTTTCTACGTCCACCCGAGATACTACCAGGTGCTATCCAATCTAATTATTTGCTCTGCAATTTAATTCTACAAGGAATATTCTTTGGCTTGTACTACTTTGTGCATAGATTATCTGCTCATTGCTATCATTGAGTATGATCTTTCGTTGTTGGATCGTGACACAAAGTTTTACTTACGGCAAGTCAAGATGCGAGCAATTGTTTGGCGCAAGCCGATTATGATGGATTGGTTAGTTTTCTGTTTAAGGTGGAGTTCTTGGATTATAGCCTGTTGGGAGATTTTATGGATGCAAATTCAAGATATTATATTGCTGCAATTACATGAACACAGTTCAGTTATGAAAAAAAAATATTATGGAGGAGTTTGATTATTAAGCCCGTTGGTAGCCAGCATATACTCTTTTCTCTCCAGTATTTTGCTGTTATGCATGTGAATGTTTTATTCAGTTTGTGATGAGGATCAGTTATGGTGCAAGGAGATTTGTTATCTGCTAGATACTACAACATTTAGTACTGTTAAGTTTTTGGTACAATTTAGTTGTCTTTGCTCTTTTATGAGGGGTCTATTGCAGAGTTGATGTTCCATTGCATGTTGAGGAGGTTTTTTTTTTTCATCCGACAGTTGTTCTATGAGGACAGATTTTGACCATGTCATGAATTTTCATTACCGTCGGCAGTTTTGGTGTACGAGATGCCATACGTACCATATGCTCTTGCATGAGTATTGTTTGCCGAGGTTTGTGCTTTGTGGCACGTTCATATTCCATGAGATGAGTTATTCACATTGTTATGTGCACCAGATGTTGCACTATTGAGCTATGCACTCGTTCAGGCACCACAGGAGATATGATGACTTATGTCATTTGATGATTGAGCAGTTTCAGTTTTGGAGGTCAGTGGCACAGATTCAGACTTTTATTGGGAGATCCAAGTTTCGTTCGTCTGCTTTGTTGACAGCTGTGTTGTTTTCCGTACGACCTACCGTTGGTTTGCTCAATATGACTTCGAGAGAAGTTTATTCGTCCTATGGACGTTTGAAGACACAAGGTTTACTTGTGCTGACTTTAATTGAGGAGTTGATACTATCTATGACTGTTATAGAGGATTCGTCTCAAGGTGGAGTGTTTTTTTTCTTGTGCTCCGAATCCTAATCCCGTTTTATCATATATGGAGTCCTACCGGAATAAGGCATGTCTATAACTCCGTTTCGTGTCCGCCAAGACAGAGAGTTGTTTGCCCCCCATATATAGCTAGAGGTAGTCATAGAATAGATCGTGAGATTGAGAGAGATCCACCAGATCTATAGCACGAGAAGGGTTTGTCCTCTCGTGTATGTAATACTCCTCCTGATTATAGTTATACGTCTCCGTGCGTCCGTGGTTTTCTCCCGTAAAGGTTTCCACGTTAAATCTGTGTTCTTGTTCTTCGTTTGATCTACTTTTGCTGCGCTATCGTTTATAACAATACCAAAGTCCCGACATAAACCTTCGGTATAGTGCACCATGGAAGATATATTTTGACGGCTCATTCTGCAACAACAGACAAAGAATTGGCGTGGCCTACATTTCCCCCACAGTACCATGTTTGAAGCCTCGTGCCAGCTTGATTATATCTGTACAAACATTGTGAAGCCAAATATGATACAATTTTATTCCAATTATAGATTTTAGTTGATGCAGGGGTGACTCATACCAGTGTTACGTGAAGCCGAATAAAAAGTCGGTTGACCACGAAGCATCATGTGCCAATCACATCTGATTGAAGGAAGCCTTATGTTGTTTATCTAGAAGATCTGAGTCGAAAGATAGACATAACTGTCGGGGGCTAGCTAGCTCCCAAGTATACGCTGGTTGATGGCGCCTTATACCCCGAACAATCGATGGCCTTCTTTTAAAATGTTTGAAGGAAGACCCAGTCAAGGTCACCATGGGTGCGGTACATAACGATTTATGGGGACACATCATTCGGCCGGCCCAGGAGATGAAAGATGAAGTGGATGCTCAGACTACGCTAATGAAAAGAAGTCTTTCTAGGTGAATACCATCAAATGCAACGGTCCATTACGGTGTAGTCCCTCCCTTTCCCACGGGAGTAGCACTATGTACCGAAGACTGGTATTGAATTCCCGGATCAAGTCTTTGCGACGGATCAAGTCTTTTCAGTTCATACATGTCTCTGATTAAATGCCTGGCCGGGATAGATGCATGTACAACATACTGTCAGATCGATAGAGAAAGACTTTCTGTACCCATCAAGTCTTTGCGCCAAGTCTATATATATCACATCAGCCGGTTGGAAAGATTTTCTGTAATGTATTGCTCTGTCCATGGATAAATGTACTTCTATCTTTTATGCTATGGTAAGTCAAACTTATTTTAATTTAACTAACTTCATAGGTAAACGAGCCAATATGTATGACACTTAATTGGTATCACTAGATTGGTGTTGAAATAGAGTTACATAATATACCAATTTGTTGTCATATGCACTATGTTGCTACTCTTTTATATAAAGTTGGTCAAATTTTTAATGTTTTTGACTTAGTACAAAATCTTGATGTACACTTATTCGTGGATGGAGAGCATGTCCTTAGTAAAGATGATTTTCTAGAAAGCGTTAAATCAAAGCATTTCTAAGTTTCACGCTAATACATGTACATAAATAGTCACATTGGTTGGATGACCAAATTATCATTTAGGTTTGTCGTAATAATATTTGGTAACATTAGATGTAACAAATGCACTGTATAAACATTAGATGTAACAAATGCACTGTATAAACTTTATGCATAAGAAAAATTAACAAAAAAAAGTGGCTAAAGCTCATAGTTTGTTATGCCTTCATCGATCAGCTAGCTCTCATTTGTGTATTTAAGCGAACGCTAGCTGCATGCGATGGACACAGAAGCTCGTCGCGACAATGGGGAGTTCATCAATGTGGATGAGTCTCTTGTTTCCTGCGCTGCTCGTCGCGACAATGTCAGGCCCCGGGGCAGATTCCTTCACCGTGTCGCCGGGATGTGTGGGTCGCTGCGGCGATGTCGACATCCCCTACCCTTTCGGCATCGGCAGCGGCTGCTTCCGCAAGGGCTTTGAGATCTCCTGCGTCAACAACACCGTGCCAGTCATGGCGGGCACCACCCAGGACATACAGGTTCTGAACCTGGCATTATCACCGCGCCCCTTGGCCCGGGTGATGCTGCCGATTGCGTGGCAGTGCTTCAACTCCACCGGCGACGTCACCGGCTACTTCGACGGCAAGGTGAACATTAACCCGGAAGGCGTGCACCGCATCTCCAGCGAGCTCAACCAGCTCGTCCTCCTTGGCTGCAACTCCTTCGCCCAGATCAAGAGCGGCGTGAGTGGGCGGTTCAACTACCAGTACTACACGGGGTGCGTGGCCTTCGCCAACGACTCCAGCGGGCCGCAGGATGGGGTGTGCAGGGGCGTCGGCTGCTGCCAAGTCGACATCCCGGCGGGGCTCACCGACAACGTGGTCGACTTCGGATCCGGTGGCTCCCGGACCTTCTTGACATGGACATGAACCGGACCACCATGCCGCTGACGCTCGACTGGGCCATCCGCGACAATGGCTCCCTCTCGTGCGCCGCGGCGGCGACCAAGCCGGGGTACGCCTGCATCAGTCGCCACAGCGAGTGTGTCGACTCCGCCAATGGCCCTGGCTACACCTGCAACTGCACCAAGGGCCGCGAGGGCAACCCCTACGTCGTCGATGGGTGCACCGGTAAGTATCACTCGCATGCCGCGACTCAACTCTGTCTGTCTCAGCAGATTTCCATGCATGTCCTGATAAATATTTTCTCTGTGGACATATATAGACATAGATGAATGTGCACCTCAATCAGGGTATCCTTGCCGGGGTATATGCAAGAACACCGATGGAGATTACAAGTGCACCTGCCGTCCTGGTTATCAAAGCAATGACCCATATCATGAACGCTGCACCCCCAGGTTCCCGTTGGCAGCACAGATTTCCATAGGTAACATCTCACACAAGTTTCTTTATCTGCTTTGCCCATGTGTTTCACCAAATATATCATTATTATTGCTCCAGTCCGTTGATTAATTGCACAGTTAATACTATAATACTAATGAAGCTCTTTATACATATCTCTGGTCGTCACACAAAAAATCTTGGATTATGAGCTGTCGATTTTTTTCCTTAGTGAATGCAGTAGAACGTTAATGGTTGGTATATTCAAAGGCCCTTTGCAATGTCGTTGCACACTAACGCCACTCTTAGTGAGGAGTTACTTTTTTTCTCTTAAAGACCGTATCATGTCCGCTCTAACTGTTTTTCAGATTAATATTAGAAACTTTGAGCAATAAGAGAGTGAATTTTGTTTCTTTGTCTACGTAGGTGTAATAGGTGGGATTCTTCTCATAGCCATTATGTCATTCACTATCATCATTATCAAAGAGAAGAAGAAGAATCATGACACATACAAAAGGAATGGTGGTCCTATATTAGAGAAAGCTCGGATTATAAAGCTTTTCAAAAAGGTAGACCTGCAGCCAATTTTCAAAAATGGCAATTTAATTGGGAAAGGTGGCTTTGGTGAAGTTTACAAGGGCCTTATCAGCAACGAATTGGTTGCGGTAAAGAAACCGATTAGTGGCAATGTGCTAGAGAGTGAACAATTTCCAAATGAAGTCATCATCCAGTCTCAAATAATCCACAAGAACATCGTTAGGCTCATAGGTTGTTGCTTAGAAGTGGATAGCCCCATGCTAGTGTATGAGTTCATACCCAAAGGAAGCATGGATGACATTCTTCACGGGGTGGACAAGAAGCCTCTCAACTTGGATGTGCGTCTAAATATTGCTCTAGAATCAGCACAGGGTCTAGCTTATATGCATTCACAAACCAATACTGTAATCTTGCACGGTGATGTTAAACCGGCAAATATACTCTTGAACAATGAGTTCGCCCCCAAGATCTCCGACTTCGGCATATCAAGGTTGATTGCAACAGACAAGGAACACACTGCATTGGTCATTGGTGATAGGAGTTATATGGATCCAGTGTACCTACAAACAGGAAGGTTGACCGCAAAAAGTGATGTCTACAGTTTTGGAGTTGTGATCCTAGAGCTTATTAGCAGGAAGAAGGCCACTTATTCTGACGATAACAGCTTAGTGAAGAGTTTCCTTCATGTTCACAAAGACAGGAAGAAATCAACTAAGTTGTTTGACAGAGAAATCGCGGTAGAAGGAAATTTGGACCTTCTGGAGAGTCTGGCAGGAATTGCTGTTGATTGTCTTAACCTTGATGTGGATCAAAGGCCAACAATGACTGATGTTGCGGAGCGTCTTGTCATACTGAAACGTTCCCATAAACTGTAAGGCAGTTATCAGTAATGTGGATTTCAGTCTGGAAATGCCACGTTGTGCCTGCATTTTTTATATTTCCACTTGTGAGAAGCAGCGGAGGTCACCCTTAAATATGTACCAGTACTTGTGTAGTGAATAATTGTTGTTCTTATGTGGCCTGATGTGCCAGGTTCTGCTGTAATTTTGCTGTTGTTAGAAGCAGGGGAGGTTACCTTTGGTTCCAACTTCCAAGCATATTTGTAGCAGTACCGAAGCGAGCTACCGTTTGTTTGATGTTACCAGATGTATGAGTTAATGAATTAAATTCCGTTGTTACATGGTAGTAGTTTGCTCTTGCTCCAATCTGGCTTTTATCTTCTTTTTGCCTTTTGTTTCGTTTTTGTGCCTTCTATCATAATATGTTTTCTTTCGTTTGTGTGCCTTCAATCATAATATACAGTTACAACAATGTTTGTAGACGTACTGTGTGCATCATAACTATGATTGATATAGTACTAGTACATCGACCATAATACATATCAGAAGAAATATGGAGTGGAATTTATTTTTTACATCTACATCAAGCATAGAAACACCTACTCTGACCGAAAAACTTACAGAAACTGAAGCAATTTGCAAGAACATTATCTGTCCAATGTTCTTGATCCTGGAATGGAAAGCTTGGACGAAGAGATCGGGGACAGAAGCGCCTGGACAAGGACAAGGACAAACGAGTGTGGAGGAGGAGAGAGAACTCGTGCCGGTGCTCTGAGCTTGCTGGGTGCTCGCGGTTGAGGCCGCCGAAGGAAAATCCTAGCGCGGCAGGGTCGACTGCCGACGCGCTGAGGTGGCGGCCGCTTGCTTGTGGCGTGGGAGCTATCCGGGACAGCGTGAAAGACTGGAAGTGGAACTATCAACCGAACAGAAATTGAAGAGAAGAGCTATACCAACTAGTTAGGCCCAAATCAAAAAAATCGTGATATTTTGTCAAAAGACTCGAAGCTTGAGTCTTGATCTTGTTGAACTTCCCGGATTTCGAATTGGTCTATTGTATATTGTTAATGTGCGTAAGTGTATATGCGTTAGAGCTAGGCCCAACATCTTGTACTCATCCTTAATAGTGTCAGAAGTTGTGAGATGTCCAGATACCCGCCCGCTGAATATCCTCCTCTACGGTATTAAAGCAGACTTGTTGGTCTCCAAGGGAAAAAGGCAGTCTACAAGCAGATACACATGGACTCCGGCGTTTGATCGCACCGCAAGACGAGCAAGTGGCACGGCAGAACTTGTCGAGCCACGAGAGGTAACACGTCTACAGAAATTAATACTACCAACGATTTCTAGCTTCCTGCAGTAGTAGGGAAAAGCTTATAGGTGAGATGCTATCAGTGGCGCACCAGATCCCAGTGCGCCACTGATAGTCTCTCACCTGGGTTCCTGGATTTTGAAAAAAAATAGCAGTGGCGCACAAGATTCCAGTGCGCCACTGGTAAATTTTTAGCAGTATCGCACCGTAAACGTGGTGCGCCACAGGTAAGTTCCAGTAAAACTTGAAAAATTTCGAGGTGGAGGAGAGAGTACCAGTGGCGCACCAGCCAGTAGTGCGCCACTGGTAAAAATTTTACCTGTGGCGCACCAGGCAGTGGTGCGCCACAGGTAATTTTTTTACCAGTGGCGCACTGGGGTTGGTGCGCCACAGGTACTCTCTCTCCACGAATACCTGTGGCGCACCAACCCAGTGCGCCACTGGTAAAAAAGGAGAAGGAGGAGAGAGATTACCTCCACCGACGCACGCACCCATGGGTCAACACGCACGCACGCCTCTCATCTCCTCTCTCTTATCCAAATTCCCTCTCTCTCGTCGAGCACGCACCACGCCGCCGCCGGCCATCCAAGCCTCGACGCCGGGGGCGGGGCCGTCCGCCTGCCCAACAACGGCCGCCCCGCCGCGCATCGGCCGGCCCGCCGCGCGTGGCCTTCGAGAGCGCCGCCGCCAAGGATGGCGCCCCCGCCACCCAAGCCTCCCCGCTCGCCCTTCCCTCTCCATCCCCGTCCCCGACCGCTTCCGTCTCCATCCCCGGCGCCAAGTGGGGCGCCGTCCACGTCGTCAACCACGGCGTGACTCGGGGCTGCTCGACGCGATGCGGGGCACGGGGCTTGCCTTCTTCCGCGTGCCCATGGCCTAGAAGCTCCTGTTCGGATGCGACCCGGCCAGGGGCGCCGCCGCTGAGGGGTACGGCAGCCGCATGCTCGCCAACGACGACTCCACCGCGCAGATGCAGGCCTTCTTCGACTCCAGCGCGCCGCTCTGCCACCACCTCGCGGGCAAGCCGGCCGACTTCTTCATCAGCACCAGCACCCAGTGCGGCGGCCAAGAAACCACCGCGTAAGTCCTCCCTGGATTATTGTGCGTTTTGCCATTGTTCGTGAACAATTGAGTCCAACCAGATCCCTTGCCCTGTCTTCAGTAGTGTTTGACATAGTACACATGAAACTGAGAAAAAATTGCAAAATTGTACCCCCTTCCTTGCAAAACGAAGGGCATATTTAGATTAAGACAAAGAATTGTTGATTTGTGTTATCTTCAATTTATACATCAGTAGCAACTGCTCACATAGTTGATCAGCTATTTAGTTAAACTTGTCGAGCCATAGTAAGTCGGAAAACCATGATTAATTTAAACAAACTAGCACTACACCATGGTCTGTTCAACATATATGCTTGGTTATCTTCATATGTCAACAACATCTACTCATAACTGAAGTAATTGGTTATCTTCATATGTCATTGGCATGTGTACAATTTGAATTCGAAATGGGATAGATATAGCTGGAAATTTCAGACATAACCCCCTCCCTCCAAATCATATCTAAATTAGTTAAGCACCTCCTAAAATTAATCCAGAGAACCTTCAGTTCGTCCTGGACCAGCAAATCTGCTGCTGCTTTATAACCACCATATGCTGCTGGCCATCGTGCATACTAGCAGCTAGCTAATAGTCTAAACAATTAAACAACAACGATGATAGTACTACTAATTTTAATTAATCATCTCACTTGCACTAGTATTGGGTATGCAGTTCAGTGACACTGCAGCTGCTCTTGTACCAAGTATTATATATAGCCTCAACACATATATGCACAAATCTCCCAAGTCAGGATGATGCATGCTATACTTTGTGGTGCTCTTTTCTAGATGGAGGCAAGCAAAACCAAGGAAATTCTAAGAGACAGTACTAAGGCATAGATTAATATCGTCTATGTTTAGGATCATATAACGCAATCATTCCTTCTTGGAGTTATGAGCGCCTTTCCTTTAAAGAAATTACAGCTTCTTGCATTACTATGCATTGTTTGCTGGATTAGATGGGTGTGAGTATGAGATATGCAGGTGAATTCTTACTCGTTCTGATGTATTAACTATTTGCCTGAATCTGAACATGACTTGACTTCTATTTGATTAGCTGCAGTGTGTTCTTGTAAAAGAGCAGCTCCTGTTTTAACTGAAAACTACACCTTCAGTTCCATGCTGCTACTGTTGTATACTTGTATGGATGATTTGAAAAAAAATCAGGCTTCAACCAAATTGTCTCTCGCTATTGTAGCTGCTAATTTTTTGTCCAACTCTTTTAGTATGAGAGGAGCAGGTTGGCTGTTGTTGTATGATGCCCATCTGACCTGTAGGTAGTTGTTGGTTTCTATCATACGTACCAACTTGTCAAGTTCTATTTTTATTGTACATGATTAATACCTTATGTAGACTGTGAAGATTATCCATTGTGGTGCATTGAACTGTCGTGATTTGGTGCAATTTCGTTGGTGTTGAGATTGATTGTAGAATGCAACTTCTATAAGTAAAAAATGAGTTTAACTCTATATTGTCTTACTGTTAAACTAAATGGTCAATTGGTTAGTAAATACTAGGACTTGAAGGATTGTGGGCTGTACGAGCTGGTTTCTTATGCTGGCAATGACACTTCAACTCACCAAACTTCCAATGAAAGCAACTCACCTCAGGCTGATACGTAGATGCAACATTCTCAAGACATGACAAACACCTCTCAAGGTATAAACAACATTCATCTCTTAACATTGTCTGCTTTCTTCTAGTTTCCACTTTGAAATAATAAAGCTCCACTTTTTCTGCTACTTTGAGATGTAGGTGCTTTAGAACGCTCCATTGGTCCGGCGCATCTAGGCGTGGAGCTGGCCGTCGTCCTGGGCGTGGGCAGGGACTAAGGGAGGGTGGAGGCCGCCGTCCTGCTGCTGCTCGTCGAGGCCTTCAACAGCCACTGCTTCCTCGAGCAGCACACCATCACCTACGCCCGTCCAGGTAATCTCCCCCTCTATCCAACAAACCTGCTGGTTCCCCATGTCTGCTTGCTGCAATTGACCCGTGCATAATTTGATGCGTACTTTCATGCCAGTGCTTGCGACATGGGACTGCGGCGAGCAAGGACGACATCGACATGGCGCTGTGGCGGCCAAATCGACACCCGGTTGCAGCGACGTTGTCTCCGCTTCTGTATATTTGTGTTTCGGAAACATTGTGTTGTTGTAATTAATAATGTAGGATACCACTCTTGTAATTTATGTTTCTGAATTGTGCAACAGATAATTTTTTTGATTAATTTTTTTTAATCCCGAAAATAATACTAGTGGCGCACATAAGAGAGAGTGCGCCACTAGTAGTATTTTTTTTTAATATTCCCAAATTATTAGCAGTGGCGCACAAAACAGCATGTGCGCCACTGGTATTCACTTGGCAGTGGCGCACAATTTGTCCTGCGCGCCACTGATAACTGAGATAGGTGCCCCACGGAGACTATCGGTGGCACACTATAGTCGACTATCAGTGGCGCACGGGCTGGTGCGCCACTGATAATTTGGTTACCTGTGGCGCACTAAAACTTACCAGTGGTGCGAGTTTAGTGGCGCACTGATAGTCGATTTTGGTGCGCCACTGGTAGCCTTTTTTCTACTAGTGCTGGTGTTTCTCTACCAAGTCACAGATAATTTAGCGTTTATGTTGAACGCGTGTAGGTCACACCCAAAATGCACAACTGTGCTCAAGCATTGTCAAGATGGACAGTACACCACGTCATTAACACAAGCCAAGAAGCGGTAGAAGCCCATACCTGGAAATGTGTCGCCGCGCTTGAGTGCTTGCCGGGCATCACAACTGAGCGCAGTCCATGTATGGAGAACTCACCGTGCTTGGTGGCAAGTCCTCGGAATTCCATCTCAAGTTCTTGTCGCCGACGAGCTGGTCGCACTGTGCATTTCGTCAAGTACCTGCCGGGCGGCAAGGACAGAGCAAGCCCGACGCCCAGCCAGCGCGATGCGTTTGGTGGATCCGTGCAGCTAGCCTAATCCTGGAAGGAATGTTGGTTGCTACAGGTGGAAGAGGCTGTTCGATCGAGTCCGGTCCGGGGAGCCGACGGGACGGGTGGACGGCGGCGAGCCGGCGATCAGGGCGGCAAGGCTGGCAGGACCCCGGCGGCGAGGTTGCTTTTCACCGTTCCTCTTCTCCTCGTTGCGTTGCAACCTTTATATATGGATGTGATTGGGTCGCACCCTTTAAAAAAAACGTTCCCTAGCTCGCGGGCTGACACCCAGCAGGCCTCCTCAGCCCAGCCAGGACATAGCCATTCCACCACTCGTCCGCCCAGCTGATTATCTTTTACAACTAAATACAGTATTTTTCATGGTTTTTCAAATGTTGAATACATCTTTTAAAGTCGAGTAAAATCGCGAGAGTTCTGTTCAGAAACCACAAACGAGATGTTGTAAAGGTCTTCTAACCGTTTGCTACAAGTTACACTTGTAGAAATGCTGCAAATGTTCTTCTTCTTCGTCATGAGGCGGTGTAAACAACTGAATGGGCCAAGCTCGAGTGGTAAGCCTCTGGCTACTCGCTCGTGAGAGGGCATAATTTGTGTCCATGTCTAATGCCCTGTTCGGAAGTCCTCTACCTCTTGCTTCCCAAAAACCGATTGCGGTGTGGAACAACCTAACTCTAGAGATCTAGATCCAATATGCTAGTTTAATTCGCTATTCAAAAAAGATAGGAACACCACTTTTGGGAATTCATGGATTAGCTTGTATTTTCAGCCAATCTGCCACCGCCAAGTGAAAGCATGGTTCAATCTAATTCTCGTTCTATATATCCTCCTTCCTGGTTTCCCGAGTTAATCAAAGCCGGAAAATCTCTAATGTGTGGGTAATGTTGTGACTAACTTTCTATTGGAATAGATATTCTGTTATATTCTAGAGTGCATCAATCTGTGACTAACTAAATTAAATCCATACATGTTAATGGGCAAACCACTGAGTTGATGTTGAAATATCTTCTACCATGTTTTTTTCTCGAAAATGTTTTTTCTAGGCTATTAAGTTCTGTGCTGAGCTAAAAGAAATGGACATGAGTTGCTCTGTCACGGCGAGGACGCACATCTCCTTGTTCCCTTGGGCTGAGCAGCAACAGGCAGCAGCTGCTGCGGGATACTGCTCACTCTCCCTCAGCCACTCCGTCCGGCCGCGAACCAGATCACCAGGTGGATGGCGACGTAGGCGACCACGGCGGCGGCCAGCGCGACGACGTATCCGGACGTGTCCCACTCACGGCTGCTCCCGGCGGCGTACGCGCCAAGCAGGCCCAGTAGGTCCAGCACGATCGCCGTGTTCATGGCGTGGATCAGCAGGCCACGCCGGTCCTGCAGAGACTCCTGCAGCAGCAGGACGATGACAACCACCGACGCCACGAACGAGGTGGAGTTGCAGTAGAAGAAGGCCTTGTACCGGCGTGGGTCGCTGTGGCGCAGCATCGGGTTCCCCGCGTCGTCCCCGTCCTCCCACACGCCGCCCGGCGGCTTCAGGCCGGCCTGGTAACTAGGTGACACTCGCCGCCAGGATTGCCAGCAGCATCAGGTATTTCCGCTGGCTGGAATTGGATCTTGACGAGCTGCTTCCTCGTGGTGGCTTCCGAGAGGAAGAAGACTCGTTGCTGCTGCTGCCGCCGTCTCCATTGGCGGGGGCGCAAGTTTTGAAGAATTTGAAGAACACGAGCAGCTGCACGACTATGAACGCCACAACCGCGCCGACGAGCACGAAGACGTAGATGGACGTCCGTAGCTTCCGGGCGCTCCAGGCGGCGTAGGCGCCCATCAGGCCGAACAGTGCGACCACCATGCACACGTAGAGTGCGTAGCACCGTATGCCGGCCGGTACAGGTTCGGGTTCACCAGCATGATGATGAGCGCCACGGACGCCATGAAGCTCGTCGAGTTGCAGTAGAAGAAGGCCAAATATCTCCTCCGGAACTCGCCACTGCTGTGTTCGAGGATCGCGGAACACGCATGGTACGTGCGGTTGTGGCCATTTTGGGTCGTGCCGTCCTCCGTCCAGAAACCTCCCGGCGGGGTGAGGCCGGCCTGGTAGGTGATGGTGGCCACGAAGATGGCGAGGAGCAGCAGCCGCTTGCGCCGCTTCTCGGTCCTCCTCTTCTCCTCGTCGCTGATGTCCTCGTTGTCGAGCGTGAAGAAGACGACGTGGATGACAACGTAGACCACGACGGCGCCCGCGAGGGCCACGAGGTAGATAGAGGTGCTCAAGTCGCGGCAACTCCCTGCGACGTACGCGCCGACGAGGCCGAACAGGTCCAGTATCATGGCCACCTCCAGCGCGTGCCCCCTGACCAGGCTCCGGTTCTGGACCATGAGGATGACCACCAGGACGCCACAAACGCCGTCGAGTTGCAGTAGAAGAACACCTTGTAGCGCCGCGTCCTTGAGCAAGAGGATCGGGTCGCCGGCCTTGTAGGGCCCTTCCGGGCGGCTCCATCCCGCTTGGTATGTGATGGTCGCGGCGAGTGTGGCGAGCAGCAGATCAGAGACTTTGCCTTCTCGATGCCTTCCTTCTTGTTTCTTGTGTTCACCTCGTCCGTCGCCGCCGCCGCCTAATGTTGGCAACAACACGTTTCCCGGCGGTGGGCTCTGGTTCTGGTGGCATCCTCGTTCTTGCAGCCAATGCGACAAGCGGGCCGATATGCTCTTGAGCCGTAGCCAGGCGATGGTGTTCTTGAGAGGATCCGAGACGAGCACCTTGACGACCATGACGACGAAGATGTACAATGGGACCGCGGCGACAAGAACGACCACGTAGGCCGCCGTGTCGGGCTCCGTCGAGCTCCCGGCGGCGTAGGCGCCCAGGAGGCCGAGCAGCGCGACGAGAATGAAACCGTAGCTGCATCCTGGCGCAGTACCTCTGCAGCCTCCGGCCGAGGAGCAACACAATGATGAGCAGTGACGCCACGAACGCCGTGTGTTAAAGTAGAAGAAGGCCTTCAGGCGGCCCCCTACGGCGTCGTCGCCAGGCGGGTTCAGGCCGGCGGTGTAGGAGATTCCCGTGGCGAACGTCGCGAGCAGCAGCAGCACTTGCGCTGCTCCTGAGCTGGCGCGCGTCGTCGGGCTCTCCTCTGCCGCATGCGAGGTCTCCTCCTCCTCGTACCAAGCCAGGAGGATGCGGATGCCGACGTAGGAGGCGAGAGCGACCACCAGCGTGGAGACGTACACGGTGGTCGGCATGTCATGGCAGCTTCCGGTGGCGAAGGCCCCCATGAGGGCGAGCAGGTCCAGCACCATGACGAGCCGGAGCACGGCGAGCCAGAGCGTCGTCCGCTTCTTGTTCAGGGCGAGGAGGAGGAGGATGACGACGAGCGACGCCGCAAAGGCGGTTGCGTTGAAGTAGAAGAAGGCGCGGTACGGAGTGCCGTCGAGGATCGGGACGCCGGCCTTGTGGTCGGCTCCGTCTTCTTCCAGACTCCCCGGTGGGCTTAGCCCCGCCGCGTACGTCGCCGAGGCCACCAACGTGGCCAGAAGCATGAGGTACTTCCGCAGATGGTACTCCCACGACGGCCCGGGTATGCTGGGCGCCGCCGCCGCTCCGCTGCTGCACTCCATCATCTCGATGGACGACGCCGCCATTTTAGTTCCTAGCTAGCTATGCTTGTCAATTCTATGTGGATGATGAGCAATGCTACGCTTGTGCCATGACACATATATACCGCCACGGCCGACATGGTTAAATTTGTTTTACCGGTAGTTGGCGACGAACACTGCCGTTGACCATTTCAGCCGACGTAGACCAAGTCGCTCACCCGTCGTAACATTACCTGAAAATCGGTCATCACGTGATTGCTGAACCTCATTGACAATTTTATTTCTGGTGCTGGATAAGTTCTTGACGTGCATACTCGCTACTTAATATGCTACCTTCTACTGGTTTAAAGCTATAAAGGACTATAATAGCGAATATGAGCTTCTCCAACCTATATGGCGCACAACTTAAATCTCGGCCGTCCGTTAAAATGATTGAATGGCCGAGATTCGCCGTTGAACGAGTTGAACGTTCAACGTTTTCAACTTGTTCACTCTGTCTAGTCGGAAACCGCTTGCCTGGTCGCTCTCCAAAAGGGCGTAACTGAGAATCATCTGTTTTCGGAAACCGCTTGCCTGGTAGCTCTCCGAAAGGACGTAACTGAGAATCTTCCCGACTGCAACCAGGCAAGAAACAGTTACTGGGTCTGATTATTCTGCACCTGAATGTCACAATACACATCCACTAGTCTAGTTTTCAAATTGCACCACTTGATTAGAAACAAATACACTAATTATTCAATCAAATGATGGACCAATTCGCATTAGGAAGAAAAGATAATTTGACACAAATCGGCCGATGAGTGGGCGGAGTAGTCGGCTCAGAGGAGTGTCACTTGCAACGACTCACATGCACGTTCTAGGTATTTTACTTCAGGTACAATTTGTTTTCTATATCTAACCCAGTTGACTTACGAATTAGTCAACTTCCATACATTCTTGTATGACAACCCTTTTGCAGAAAGCTCTGCGCTGCTCGTAACAGAAAAAAAAATACAGAAATCAACGTGCCACTCCCTCCTTGCATACAATATTGGTTTGGTTCGTTTAAATATTTTCAAAAACATCTTATGCTCATTTAACCTTCCACTCTAAGTCTCTAACTCCACCTGTTCTTAATACTCGTGGGTATCATCTCTATATGTACTTGTGCAATAAACTGCAGATATGTTTGAATTTCACATATAGTTTCCGAATCAGGTGGTGCAACATGCAAGCTATACTAGTGGGAACTTTGTGTCTTATAATTATTGGGCACACAAATTCAGATATGTTTGAACTTACAAAGTATGTCTTCCAAACAACAAAAAAAAAGCCTCGAAGTAGAGTGGAGATTTTTGGCTCCCGAGCTTGAATGCTGAATATTTATAAATTTTAGAAAATTTCGAAAACAAATCCGGAGGCAACAATGATATATCCTACGAACATGTAAAATATTAACTTCAAATACTTTGTATTTTAAGTTATACGAAATGACAAAAGTTAGATCTGAGTATGCATATTTTTGAAATTTCTAAGTTTTATCAGATTTGTTATTTTTGAGTAGCCCAAAATATAAGGTATCTCTAATTAAAAATTTGCATGTTCGTCGGATATATCATTGGTTACATACTTGTTTGTTTTCAGATTTTTTGAAAACTCACAAATATGATTTTCGAATTGTTTAAATAGGAGGGGCACTAGTGCCCGGGAGCAAATAACACTTACTGTCCAAAATAACCCTAGATAATTGTGTGATATATTTTCTTATGCAAGGGAGGAAGGGCCACAAGACGAAACTTTGTATTGACCAGATCAACTCAAAAGTGTCCTCTTCTTCGGACAAAAATCATTTGCATGGCCTGGCCACTTAATCAGGTTAAAAATAAACAACGATAGATTGCAAGTTGCCCCGCTTGAAAACGGAAGACTCAGATACCTATGGGCTATGGTCGAGATATATGGGAAGATGGATCATTTGAGCACACAGGCTGATCGATGAATGGTCAGGGCAGTCGGCTGACAACCAAGTGACACTAAATAAGCAGCAGAATGATAACCACTCGCATCCTTTTATAAATACTAGATGACCCGTTGCGCGACTGCGCAACCGCCAGATGCAACTACCACACTATTTCAACATCATTTGATTTTGAAAGTTTTTGACCTAAATTTATTTCCATGTATGAATTAACAGTGGAAATTTGAACACTGCACTTGCACTACGCAACAGCTGAAAGCAAGACCACATTGTTATCATAGGCTATGAGAATAAAAAGGATTCCATATTTGTCTATTACACAGAACATAGTCGCACAGATCATATTTATCATTTCAGCGGCGAAAACCATATGTAAAAGAGATGTCTAAGAGCAGGGCATGAACTGGAAGTGTATCCTTGTCTTCAACAAAACAATATTATCAATTCTTTTGACTGGAAGAGTCTGATCAAAGCAAACCTACAACCTATCAAACAAGTCGAGATGAAAATAATTTTATACCCAGCAGCAGACTGTTCTTAATCTAAAATTACAGTTGACTATCCATCAGGGTAACCATTTGCTGAAAGCTAGCTATAAATGCAATATATAGAAACAACACAAAATTAATCTAAAATTACTGCAGGGCAAAGTCTTCATCATCACATTTGCTGAAGACATATAGACCAAGAAGGGATTAAATCACAGGAAAAGAAGGCAAATAAGAAGACAAATCTGCCACATTTTCTTGATTGTCATAAACAATATGACTAAACAGGAAACTACTCCACTACTGCAGCTGTTCTCATGTTCTCAGAACCCACAGGTCTGATGGCACAGAAAAGTAAATAGCTGGTGTAAAATAGCCAACATAAATCGGCATAAAGAAACCACCAAAACGATCTTCTAAATCACAGACTAATAGATAGAAAACCCAACTTTACCTTGACAATCTGACAATTAGTACATGTTAATTCTCTTTAGGCCCATTATGCAGGAAAAGGTCCAGTTTAACATATTTGACCTCACAGAGTAAATCCATTATGGCAGCTCCCTCTGACCTACAAGGAAAACTGTAGTGTTTTATCATGCCTGCTATTTTATGGCTAGCAAACAGATCCCAAAAACCAACATCAGGAAATGGTTGTTATCCTGGTTAGCATACAGATATGCTTATTATCTTTGTTACCTCACCACAGAGCAACTAAGCAGAGACAGGGCAAACACCTCACACTAAACGGAAACTGACAAAGAACTTGCAAACTAAAGATAGAGAGGATTGTATACCATAGAATCAAATAATCATTACATGTGCCATTCATTAGTAGTTTAATTATGCATCCCATACATGTCTTTATTTCACACACATAGTTATAACTGCACTGGATATGTGTATTTGTAAGAATGGGCAATTACGAAATTCCTGTTTTATATATAATTACTTTTTTCGGTGAACCAGATGTGAACGAAGATGAACTGACATAGGTTAATCCAGCCTAGCATGGTACCAAACAATACCTCAAGGGGGAAAACTGAAGAACCATACGGCTGCATAGTGTTAGATCAGGCTGGCTTCGGTGGCCTCCGGTGTTGCTAGTACTCGCAGCCTCAATCGCCAATCAATTCCCGCTCTGCTCGTAAAAGGGAAGGAGAGGAGGTAGAGGCTGGGTTAGGATAGCTTTTGGACCAGCTTATAGTGCAGTTTTGGTGCTCCATCTTACAACTGAACCAGAGGTATAAGCAATATAACCTAATAATCTCTACACTAAAAAGGCAGAGCAATTTAACCAAGAAAACTATGCTGGCTGCTGCTATCCAATGTACTGTTGGCCCTCTTCAATCTGACGTAAAATCAAAGCAAACAATGACCCATGAATAGATCCTAGCCAGCCAATCTCCTGCCAGTCTGCCACCCAAATCCAAACCTTCTAGGGCACACCTCAGTATATGCAAAATCTTTTAAATAGAAAAGGAGTTTGTGAGCACAGACATCTTAAGAATACAACTCTAGATTCTAATCGTTTTAGACCATATATCATCATAAATAACCTGTCAAATTATAGCTTTCCATTGAACTCTTATAGTTTTACAAAACAACATACTGCAACATCATCAATATTCAGAGAATCCCAGATCTCTGCCCTTGGGTTGAGCAATATGCAGCCAAGAAATTACACTCCTACCAATACTTTCAGCTAACTATTCAAATTTTTGCTAGCTGCGGATGCAGTCAGCATAGAACACCTACCATTACCAGATTTTCATGCAGCAACCAGTAGAGACTTGCAAACAAGGTCGAGCCTTCATATCCCTTCATCTACAGCTAGCAGCATCTCCTTATTAGTTCAATAAATATGAGGCAAAGAGGGGGGAAATAGTCAAATAGAGCACACCAAAAATGTGTACAGCAAGAAACGCTGCCATACCTCTAGGGTTTGGGAATGGCTGCACATGATCTATGTCCTCGTCACCATGGCCCGAGTCGCCGCCAAGGATCTTGGTCCTCGTCACCATGGCTCGAGTAGCCGACGACCTCTCACCCACGGGCTGCCACCGTAAGGAACTTGCAACCTTTGCCATCGTGTGCTCCTCCTCCGGCTCTTAATGTCGAGCTGCACTCGAAATGAAAGCAAATAAGAATGAAACTAAGCATGCATTATTAGCAGGACAAAAGGAACTCCCTATTTGAAGCAAGAGAGAGCTCCGAATCATGCTAAGAAATTTCAACATTTTCTGAAGGTGATAAAATCTTTTCTGAATGAATATAGAGTTATTTCTCGAGTACCATACAACCCTCGGAATCTCAGATCGACTATACTTACATCATGTACTCTAAGGAGGTTGATTGATTATTTAACAAACAAATGTAGTTACCTCCTCTCTTTGACCCAGTAACATACCCTAAACATAATACGCCATCACTGAACAACCCAAAGCATATTGGCCAGAAAAATCACCTTGCAACCTCGAGCTGAACAGAGAGTCAACAACATGCAGGGGCATTATAATAGTTAACTCCATGAACTACATCAACAGCTAGAATACCCAAACAATCTCCAAGTGAACCAAATTGCACCCATGAATTCAGTGAAATATTCAGAAGATTGGGACAGGAGAAGAGTTGCTGATGAAATATTCAGAAGATTGAGATAGGAGAAGAGTTGCTGCACCGACAAACACAAGAACATAGTCAAGTTACATCAGGATGACACATCAAGGTCCTAGGCTAGTGTTGAGCATCAATTTTTCCACCAAGTCGAGGCAAATATATACTACGAAAAATCAATTTAGGCGGAGAACAAACCTGTAACGACAGCCAGCAGCCCACAATCGTCTTCTGCAGCACAAGTATGCAAGCCAAAACCGGAGAAAGTGACCTGTGAAGAAGTAAAAATGATCAGACATACGAAAAAAAAGATTTTTTACAGTTCACAGTGGCATGTAATGCCTATATGCTGCAGCTCATATAAGACTTGTGTACAAGTAACTATTGAAACCTCTGGTTTGATTTAGAAAGGTTATCTTTTCCCCACCTCATTCGCACTCTTTATGGGCTATTACCAAAGAATATAATTAGTGTGTCTTAGAATAGGAAAGAGCAAGAAAATTGAGTGAATGTTAAGAGGTATGACAAAAATCTAAATTAGGTTGAATTGGCTTAGCAATCTTCACTCAAACATTCAACAATGACTCAGGGATACCCACAGTTCATTTGGGGGCAATTATATATGCAAGAAAATTTAAAGTATGCCATCCTTTATTGTGGACCAATTTTGTTCTTTTCTTAGCAAGCGGCTGCAGGAATGCTTAAGATCAATTGGATGCATGAAGCACAATATTTCAGATCGACACAACATAGCATAGCAGAAATTTACTGAACATCTCAAGTTGCACAATTCGGTCAATCCTTTGCAACCTAATGCGCCGTTCGGTTATATAGCAGATAAAAAACAAGCCAATCAGGCTACAACTACAAATGTATTGCCCTTCCAAAGAATCTGAATAGGATCTTGTAAAAAAACAGCAAATCAGTATATATTTTGTGTGCATAGTATGTGAAGAAACCACTAACTTAGACATGATAATTTATAGATGCATACGTGTCTAGTTCACAGGCAAAAAAGAGATGGAATATATGGGGGAAAATGGCAAATAATTAAGCAATTACCTGTAATGATCAATATAGATAGCAGTTGCGGCCAACAAGGGCTGAGGTGATATGGAAGGCCAAGTAGGCCTCCCCTTTTAAAGAAAGGCCTGGGAGTTAGTTCCAGAAGTTAGTGCTACAAATATAGGTTCTACTGCTTTACAAAATCAACACACACATACATGAAACAGAGAGGACGAAGCACATATACATACCTGAAAAGGAGGAAGTGCAGCAAGCTGAGACTTCACGGGAGCATCACGAGCTTAAATTTCTCTCATGCATTTCTTGGAATAGCTAGGATCATGTAGATGTACAGTAGCTGCACAATGTAGATAGAATATGTTAATCTAGTGCTAGACAGATAATCAGTTGTTTTTGAAAATCGTCCTCTGAAGAAAACAAAGCAGTCAATATGTTACCAATGTAATTAGTGATCGCGTACACCATTTTGCTCTTGAATTGGTCCTATAATGCATATATGAAATGAG
Organism: Poa pratensis; assembly: GCA_947311845.1. Lineage (NCBI taxonomy): Eukaryota > Viridiplantae > Streptophyta > Magnoliopsida > Poales > Poaceae > Poa > Poa pratensis. Next base: position 1,429,108 of record CAMZMU010000069.1, on the reverse strand, counting down.
TAAGAAAACTGATTACTGCTTCAATAGTCCAACAACAAGCAAGGCAACACAGTTTCAACAAATTTCCAACAATTAATTATCGCATGGAGAACAGAACCGAGTCCTATAGCAAGGAAAGGTTTGGTATGCAGTATATGCACCTTAATTCTGTTAGCCAACCAAAGACCAATATCAAGAAGCAGCTTATTTCCAAGGCAAGTGGCCACCTGAATTGGGTGCATTGCGGCAAGCTCTAGCAAAGAAGCAATAATTCTGGGTAATTAGAATTTTGCACTCCAAACAGCTACAACCCTATACTAAAATTCTCTACCGAAGAAGCAATAATGAGACCAAAAGTCATCAAATATACGAGATTCTAAAAGCACTCTTGATCGATGCACATAACTTTCACATATGAAACCAAAATTTTCTTTTTAACCTAAACTTAAACTTGAAAGCATTCTACAATATAAGTTGACTGTAGGAGGAAAGGAACAATAATTGGAGTACCTCTCTTTCCACCACATATGCATGCACTCCCCATGCCTTGCAGCTCGCCGACGACGCACGGCCAGATGCCACCACTGCTGCTCGCCATCAAGGAAGAAAAAAATCACTTCTCCTTGACATAATAACAAATAAGAAGAGGTGGTTTTTCTAAAACTTTCTCCATCAGGTGGGATTTAACTTTCCTACACAAAAATATGTTCTTTCTCCATTGAGACATGAACACAAACAGTAAAGGCACATCTAGCTGTCCTTTTTTAACAAAACATGATGGCCATGAAAAAACAAATTAGAGAGCAAGGGAGAAATTACAGCAATAACAGCGGCAATGTCTGGTTGCTCATCTCCTTGTCTTTCTGCAACCAGACGTGATGCTAGCTATAAGGAGAAAGCACTTCAAGCTCACGACCCAGGCCTGCTGCTACCATGGTCAGCTAGCTCACCACCCTTATACCTGCAACAACAACAAAACAGATCCGAAATTAGCACAGTTTTGGTAGATGTTGGTTCTAGATTTTAGGCTTTCCATTAGCAAATCTGTATTTTATTGTACACATCAGATGAACCAAAAATGAAACCATGTAGGGAAAGGGAGATGCCATGGATTGTCACAAACAGTATATAAACAAGCAGGACCTGTATGGCTCATGCATCGACAGCTCAGACAGTACCTTCCTGTTGAGTTGGACATTCTCCTTCACCAATCCATGCATGAAGTTGCCATAATTCACCTGGATGGTCAGTTAAGACAGTATATTAAACACAAGTGCCTACAGTAGCAAATCAGAAACCCAAGAAATTCTGACTATGGTATCTTATTCTGCATGTACGTTGGGAAATATGGCTGATGGTTTTTTCGAAATTTTCCTTCTAGCATAAGAATGCAAGACATCTGTCCAGAGGGACGGGGCGGAGACAGCAGGACAGATGTCTCAAACCATGTTAAATTGTTTTTTTAGAAAAGTACTTATTCTGCCACATGTATTATAACTTCATTATAGATATCTCTCAGTAAACTATTTTTCAAAAAATATGTAACACAAAGCAGCAAAGTAATAGGCGGTTCATACTTAGTTCTTGTCATCCGATCGCGTCTCCTTACAACATAAAATGAAGGAGGAAGGTAGTACTTCACCTTCAGGGTAGGAATAATAAAGCTGAGATCTGCAAAGAAGTAAATCCAAAAAATAAGAACATAAACATACTAACTCAGAGCTTATAATTGTAACTTGGCAAACTAACTTATTTGAGACACGTAGTTATAACTTCATTCTAGATTTCTCTCAGGCAAACTAATAAAAAATTGTAATACAAAGCAGCAAAGTACCAAGTAATAGGCAGTTCATACTTAGGTCTTGATGTCCAATCGCCTCTCCTTACACCATGAGATGGGGGGAGGAATGGTGGGGGGGGGGGGGGGGGGGGGGGCTATAATGAATTAATGATAAAGCTGATCCGAGCAATTATTCAGTAGCATTATCATAGCGACTGGACGTCATTGGTCGTCACCACAATAGCAGCAGCACCTCTGCATCAGGAACAGTTTTGGGTCAACGGCCACATAGCTCAAGGCAGTACTGGACTGAGGTGTGCTCTGGTCAAAGGCGACCATGGACTTCTTTGCATTCTTCCCGGCATACCACAATTAAGGCACTGTCGCTATCATGTGCTCGTGAGACACTCCTTCATAGTCATTTCTATCTCATAAATTTCAATGGGTTAATTGAAAAGCACGTGAATAATAAATACGACACTTCACAGATGGAGTTCCATTTTCTGAATCAAGAAAAACATTGAAAAGAGAGAAACAAAACCTTAGCCACACAGATCTGCGTCTGTCACTTCCTCCAGCCCAGACCATCAATAGGGCAGCGCACAGATCCGTCGCTGCCACTTCCCCGATCGCACCTATCTCCTCCCTGTCGTCGCCATAGCAGCTCTTGTCGCTCCCGCAGCCCCATCCCTGCCGCCGCCGGAAAGGAAGCAAGAAGTCCAATTTAACATATTTGACTTCAATAAGTACAGAGCATGATCATATCAACCAAAGTAGGCAACCAGCTCAAACAAGAAAAGGGTGGCAAAGCAAACAAATAGTAATTGGTAACTAACTTCAAGCATATATATATAAAGCATGCCATTTGGTCCCTCGTGTGTGTGCAAGAAGCCACCTGCTGTGTGTGCAAGAAGCCACCTGCTTAAGCAGGGGCCCCTAGACCTTGCTTTTTAGTGGTAGTACTCGTAGCTGTAAGACCAACCATATTGCCTTTGCTGGACTTCTGATCACAGGAGCTCATCAAAGAGATATAAACTAAATACATAGTTACCTTTAATATTACACCAATATCTAATGTAGCAGGGCTATCAAACTGAAACCCATATCCCACAGAGACATCAAATCCATAAAGTATATGGTAGAGAAGGCAAATAAATCTGTAATGCAACAACCAGCTGTAATGCAACAACCAGTTTGTTATCACTTTAATATATCAATTACTGACAAAAACTCAAACAGAAAAGAGCAATAAGATCATAGGAGAATAGGCGATAGACCTGCTGATATGAGGGGTGGATATCAGTTTAGCTATGCAAGAAAGACACATATATGTACAGAGCAATGATCGCAACAGCTGTACTATACACTATCAAAGATGGGTTTCCACTGCATTTTTTCAGAGACAATTCACATGCAATGATCTTACCAAAAAAAAAGTCACCAGACTACTTTCAATGATAGAATAAATCACCAAAGTACAATCAATGCATTTAATTACTTGTTCATGTTGTGCAAGCTGTAGTTGCAGTCTTGCAGACTGCAATTGATTTTTTTTAAACATGGGTTGTGTTTATACATGAGTGAGGGTAACAAGAATAATTTAGAACTCCACACAAATGCAAACCAAAATCAAATCACTTAACTATCCACTTCATGTAAACGAGAAACAAAGAATATTTTCACCTGGCTTTGGATTTACATTTGGCCATCGTGTTGCCATCCGCAGCGACATGCTGCATCGACCAATTGTTCTGCACAACCTACAGCAGCACACCCAAGAATTATTCGGATTAAGTAACATAACCAATGATGCTAAGGATTTGAGATGATAATCACAAATAACGAGCTGAGAAGTACATGTGCCGTGCTTGTGGCCTACTCTACTGATGGCGCTGTTGTCCTTGCCCTTGTTAGGGCCATGCTTTGCTGAAAGAAGAGCGCCTCCGCCATGACCAGAAAATAACCAGTCGAGTAGCTCCTTCCTCCCACACCATCAGCTACGAAACTTGTCCCCTCCTCTAGCAATTATCGAAGGATGATATCAGCATCCTATTTCTCTCACATGGAACAAATACTATATTCAAAACAATGTCACTAACTATTTGCTATAAATGTAGAAGAAAACAGTGGCATAACCTGAGAGCAAAAATTGAAATAAAAATTCAATTATACATGGAATCCCATTAACAACACAAAATCCTACCTAACAAATCTAGCAGGACAACAAAAAACTGCTTTTCTAAAGGCTATAACAATCCTGGACCTAGATCTTCGTCAACAAGAAATCAGTGGAACAAATACACCATGAACATCAACCGCATAAACATGAAGGAGAAAGGATTCAACCTGCAGATCCGTGGTGGGTGACAGTACATCTGGGTCTCCGACCTGGCTACTCCTCCTCCACCACATCTTCCTCACCCTCCCTGCTATCCCATGGCAGTGACCTCCACCTGATCTAGACCTTTAATTGTTGCTTGCACTTCGCTGCAGTAAATCCAGAATGGTGATATTGGAGACTTACGAACAAACCTTGCAGCAGCAGCATCGGTGGCCGGAGCACAAGAGGGCAGCGGGAGGAGGGCACAGGAAGGTGCGGGAGGGACGTGAGGAGGACAGCGCCATGGATGGTTGTCCCATCCGCTCCTTGACCTCGTCGTGCTCGACTCCGCTGCACCACCGGCCTGCTCGTCAACTCCGCCGCGCCGAGGCGGAGCACAGCAGCAACCTGCACATCTGCTCCTTGACCTCACTGTGCTCCCTTCCTCCTTGACCTGACCGTGCTCCCTTCCCCGCGTGATTCCACCATGCCGCCGCCGTCCTCCTATCTGAGCAGCAGCAGCCTGACGAGCCCAACCCGGAGTGGCCTCGCCTCCTGCTCCGCTGCTGCCGGCGCCATCTCTTTAATCCCCTGCTCGGATGCGACTGCTCAGAGTGGAGAAGTAGGTCGCGCCGGGGACACGAGTCGCCATAACACGACAGCGACGAGCACGCGCCCCGGGCAAGGACGAGGGCTCGAGGGGCGGTGGTCGTCGGGGATGCGAGGCGAGGTGGCAGCAGGGTGTGAATGGGGAAGGCGGCGTATTGGGGGAGAAAGAGGAGACGGGATTGGGGAAGGGTGTGGGGGCGTGGGGCTGGGTGACGGGCAGGCCATTGGGCTAGGGTTGCGCACAGTAATTCACGGGCGTCTTCTGCTCATTCTCGGACGCACGCCCACGCAACCGTGGCTGACGAAGCGGCCCGAGGAAAACGGGCCCCTGCTGTCAGCGGCTGTGCCCCTCAGTCTTTTAGTGCAAAACCGTTTTCACCCGAGCCAACGGTGAAAAATAGTGACAGCTCACTTTTCACCACGATCCAACGGCCAGAAACGCAAGATTGGGGGTAGGGAGGGGCAAATGGGGGCAGGAGGCGGGTAGACTTTGGTCTTTTATAGAAGTAATATACAGTATATGTCTACAGCATCTTCAGGCAGGAGCGTGAGATGAGATCGAATTGTTGACCAGGCTAGGCTGTCTAACAAAACCGCTCTTCAGAACACGTGCAAAACCATAGTTGGTAAGCTATCTATACTAGTATAGCGTCTAAACTACACTAAGCTCGACTGGTGTCGCTGTTCGAGAGGACGACATAAGTAATAAGTAGGCATCTTCCATTCTACTTCCCCTGACTAGGCGGGCAAATTAACAAGAATAAATTTGCTAAGATTCACGGGGAAATCATGAAGAAAACATTATTTCTTTGACACAAGGCTCGAACTCTGTCGGTTTGTTGTGGCTTCATTAATTTAAAGCCGGGCTCATCTTGAGCCTAGGGTCTTACACAAGGCTCGAAGAGCTTGGTTTTTAAAAAAAACAAACCATATAGCAGATACTAAGTGCTAAGGAAACATTATACATTGTAGTCTTTCCATTCCATATTAGTTGTCGATTTAGTACAAAGGTATACTAAATATGCGATAGTTAATATGGACCCGAGGGAGTAGTAAACATGAAGAAAACAAAAGAAGAAGAGAAAATAGCTTGGCGAAGTGAAGAAGAAGCATGATTTGAGCAAGAAAAGCCCATATGTTGGAGGAATCACACCCTCGCCTATTTGAAATAATGATGTATCTTGTCATGTACTCAATCGTCTTCACCGTTGAATAGCAATCGATGCCCTGTCGCCCTGGCTCAAGGGTGTCGTACTGTCGGCGATCAGAGAAGCTCACCCGAGAGCATACCAAGAAGAAAGAAAAATAAAGATTGTCAGGGATGGTTTACAAAGTGTCTTTGAATTGTTTCTTTGAAACTAGTATATAATTTTAGTACATTCAGTTTATTATCAAATATTTTTGTAGATGAGTTAGTTTGATAATAATTTGAGCTATGGTTCTTTGTCTAAAAAAGAGGATGAATGGGATGAAGAGGAAGATCTCGCTATTCTTATGATCATGGAGATGTAGTAAAACAAGATGACAAAACATGGAGGTTCCCGCGGGCCGAGAGGTGATTCCTAGGAGCAGGAAAGAAGGCCACCGTCGGATTATGTTGGATTCCTTTGGAGTGTCAGGTTCACTAGGTCTATCCAGGGCGATACTTTCACCGGAGGTTATGGATTTTTCCAGCATATTTTTCGTTGAATAAAGAATATTACAGCTTCTCGTGCAGAGGAGAAATTGCACGGTTCATTGGTCATAGCCCTTCGTGGAAGGTAATTGCGGCTCTGCGTATTATGGCTTATGGAATTTCTGTTGATCTGGTCGATGATCATCTAGTAATAGCTAAGAGCACATCCATCTGTTGATTCTGATGATTTGGTTGATTTGGTCAGATCCAAGGGATGTGGCGGCAACGGAGGACAAGCAGGGCCGAAGCGATGCGAACAAGGGGGCTACTTGTGGTGTTCCTCCTCCACCTGCGCTGAATCATTAGGTTCTCTTCCCTAAATGTAATATCATGCATGGGGCACATTCCACTTAGATGTCCGACTATCAAAAGTGAGCGGGGTAACAAACTGGGACATATTTCTCAAATATGTTAAGTTATTTTACCTTGGGAATGTGTTGTTTCCAACCTTGAGCTTTAAAAGCTCTAAGCTTTTGTTGACAGAATTCCTAAATCACATCTTCGTTGGAGTAATATAAGCTATGATAGGGAAAAAACGAATCCTTTTGTAGCTCACTAGCTCATCATGTGCTGACAAAAATAGAAAAGGTAAATACTCACTCCGTTTTTATTACTTCGCGTTCTGAGTTTAGTTGAAGTCAAATTGTCAAGTTTGACTAACAATATAATAAAAATAAAGATATTTTACGGTACATCATACTACAGATTTTATAGTGTAGTATTAAGTAGATCCAACGGTTAATATGATTTGGGCCACCATTAGGCCCAGGGACAACATGGTACTTTCCTATTAATCCTAAATAATCTATAATTAATTTAAATAATCGCAGCTGTACGCCTGCACGATTAAACCGATCGACGCAAAAAACTTCTCGCCAACGTATGTGTCTTCCTCGTGTCTGTGTGCAAAATCGATTAGCTATTTTGGCTAGCATGCAGAGTTGCATACACGAAGATACAACTTTCTGAACCAGCCATGGCGTGTGCAGACTGCAACCCGCTGGTTGCCGTGCCATGCTGAATGAATATGTGCAAGCCTCTCGTTCTCGACCACAAGCCGGAGGCCGCGCTGGAGTCCTTCAGCACTACCATTTGGACGGACACGCCCACCGCCACCATGCCGCCGCCGTCGCCAGTAGGCGTCGCAACCTGCACGGCGAACAATGGCGCCGGAAGCTTCCCGAGTTCCCGTCGTCATCAAGGACCGGGACCAGCAGCGTGAACGCCTCTATGTCGTGCTCGTCGACGGCGAAGCGGCGTCGGCGTCGGCCGTTGGAGAACTCGGCCTCCACGAACTTCACGTCCGATGATGTTGCCGGAGGACGGACGGAATGCGAGCTTGCCGACGAGGGGAGGAAAACAGGCAGACTGACGGCCAGTGAGGACTGATGTGTGGAGGGACCTGAGGGAACGGCAGGAGGTGCTCTCGTGAAGAAGAGCCGCTGGATCGACCGCGTGGCGACGTGGAAGGAGTCGTGAAAGCAAGGCTGCCCCACGTCCTTGCGCATCGCCGCTACGACCTCGCTGACCCGTCATCGTCGACGCCACGGGCCGTGTGCCATGTTGGGCACTTGGGCCAGGAGGAACGGGCACCGTGGAGGACACATCGTGGCGACGCCACCAGGTTCTGTTCCAGCTCCGATTTCCAACGGAGAAAAGCAGCAGTCCGGCGAAGTGGTACACATGCCGCGTCATACAACAGCAGATGATTCGCATCACGATCGGTTTTCTTTTTATTTTTCTAGTGTAATGCCTGAAATGCCACATCTATAATACCAAATGCATATAATATAAACAGCAGATGATCCACATTGCATTGATGTACCGTAAAACGTCTCTAAAAATATCAACATCTATAATACCAAATGCATATAATATAAACATATATTTTGTAATGATTTTAATACTACAGATTTTATATTGTATATGTTGATATTTGTTTCTAAATATTTGAACAAACTTGGCAAAGTTTAACTTTGACTAAATGTAGAACACCAAGTATATAAGAACTGAGGGAGTATGAAGGAGAAAGAAACAATAGTAACGTGATCCCGACCAGCTAGCATTCTACCCATAATGTATGGTTGGCCATAAATTCGTGATTCATAATGGAAAGGAACCATTAACTATTTACATAAAAATCCTGTGGAAGGTCGCACACTAGGGATTTTCCTTTGTTCTAAAAAGTGTAAGGAGCAGGTTACTAGTGTGGTGACTACTGTTTTTAGGGGACTGACAATGCTAGAAAACTTGAGAATGAGTTCAAGGCGTTCTTTGTGTCGGGCTGGCTTTGTACTGCTCGTAGCAGTTGTCCTACAGAATTTACTATGAGGTTATTAAATCCAAAAGAGATCAAGATGACAGTAGTATATATTATGGAGAAAGGATGCGGTAAAAACAATGAATGATGTTTTGCCAAATTTGACTACATCGGTTGGTGTGCTGTTATGCAAAACGCGTGGGTGAAAGTTAGCAATAGTCTTTTGGATAAAAGAATTGAGAAAACCGTCTCTTATTTTGGGCCTTTGCTTGGTGTGTCAATGGAGCTGGACTTTAATTAGCACTGTGCACGAGCCTTGAATATGTCAGGGTGCTGATTGGATGCAAAAATCTACTCCCTCGTTCCAAATTAATTGACTTCCATTTATCCACATGTGGATGTATCTAGACATAGTCAATTATGTCTAGATACATCCACATGTGGATAAATGGAAGTCAATTAATTTGGAACGGAGAGAGTAGATGAATTTGTTGACACTGCTGAGTGCTATTAGAGGGACAATTGTTATGATTTTTGTATGAGCTCGACAAGATTGTGGTGGCTGGCCGTAGTAAACAAATTATGATTGTTTTGTTGAAAATATTGTAGGGGCCCCTCTCCTAAAAGTGTCAGAACTGAAGATACACGTTCTGCTAATGAAGATAATTCTGAGGAACATGGTGTGAGCAGTTGGACTGAATCTGTCAGTTATGGTGAATGTAAAAAGATTAATCTAATTTTGCTGCATTCATGTGAACCCAGTTGTTACATGTTGGCTCAGCCCCTGGCTCCCATCTTTGCGGTGAGAGGTGGGGGATCTCAGATCATTCAGAGTTTTGTCAGCGTCGATGATGATCGTGGTGCTTTCGCGACTAAAGTTATTCTAGTTTTACTCATGAAATATTCATCCGCGAATACATATGACAACCGATCCTTTGTTGCACACGCAATCGTTACTTGGAACATGTTGGCTATTACTTACACACAAAAGGCTGAAACCCTGTGACCACTCGATGGAGATCGGAGTAAACCAAACAACGCTTGTATGTCGAGCCGGTGGCTCCGGGAGTTTGACGAGACATCTTCACCTTGCAGAATCATTTCTGGCTAGCTGCTCCCATAGCATTGGCGATTTCTTTTCTTCGGCGGTGTTGAATGGGTTGCCAGTGTTGCGAGCGTCGACATCATGTAGCAACGAGGTTGGCGTGTCACTGTCGGGTTGGCACAGCTCTTCTCAAGGAATTTCTCTTCGGATTTGGAGGCAGGTCGTATGTTTTCGGCAAAATGGTGTTTTGGGTTTAGCCGTGGTTGTGAGTTGTGGTTTCGTGTGGATTTGGTCGCTGTTGTACCGGGTTTGGTCAGATATTTCAGTAATTAACTGTGCAACTCTCTTTCTTAATTAATAGTTTGGGGCACAACACTTTTACCTCCGTTTAAAAAATAGTAATCTTTCAATCGAGAGATGGAGAATTTGACCCAAGGAATTGGCCTGTAGAGTCGGCCGAAAAGCAAGTAGCACTAAATAAACAGCAGGGTAGCTAACTGATTAACAACTCTGCATCGTTTGATACACTCCCATCACCCGGTTGGGATGCAAACAAACCGCTTACTGCAACCATGCAAACCGTTGTCGTTATCTATAGTTGAATAAAATTTAAAGTACAACAAGTTCAGCTACCTTCCAGTGAGGTTGCTATCCGAATGGACGTAACTGAGAATCTTCCCATCTGCGACCAGGCAGGCAACAGTTACTGGGACTGCTTATTCTGCACCTGAATGCGACAATACACATCCACTGATGTAGTTTCAAATTGGACCACTTGATTAGGAAACAAATACACTAATTATCCAAGCAGAACGATGTACCGATTCGCATTAGGAAGAAAGATAATTTGACCACAAATCGGCCGATGAGTGGGCGAAGTAGTCGGCTCAGAGGAGTGTCACTTGCACATGCATGTTCTAGGTACTCTTACTTCAGGTAGAATTTGTTTTCAATATCTAACCCAGTTGACTTACGAATTAGTCAACGTTAATAATTCATAGTATGAAAATCCTTTTGCAGAAAGATGTGTGCTCCTGGCAACAAAAAAAAAATATCAGAAATCAACAGGACATTCCCTCCTTGCATAAAATATTGGTGTGGCTCGTTTAATTATTTTTTAAAACATGTTATGCTCATTTAACCTTCCACTATAACTCCACCCGTTCTTAATACTTGTGGGTATCATCTCTATATGTACTTGTGCAATAAACTGCAGATATGTTTGAACTTCACAGATAGTTTCCTAATCAGGTGGTGCAACATGCAAGCTATACTTCTGGGAATTTTATGTCTATTATTGGGCAAACAACATCAGATATGTTTGAACCTACAAAGTATGTTTTCCAAAAGAACAAAAAACGCCTCCAAAGTAACCCTAGATAATTTTGTGATATCTTTTCTTCTGCAATGGAGGAAGGGCCGCAAGACGAAACTTTGTGTTGACCAGATCAACTCAAAATTGGCCTCTTCTTCGGACAAAATTCATTTGCATGGCCTGTCCACTTAATCAGGGTTAATAATAAACAACGATAGATTGCAAATTGCCCCACTTAAAAACAGAAGAACTATGGTCGATTTGAGCACACAGGTTGATCGATGAATGGTCAGGGCAGTCGGCTAACAACCAAGTGACACTAAATAAGCAGCTGAATGATAACAACTCTCGCATCCTTCTATAAATATGTGTACAGCCTCTTCAGGCAGGAGCGTGAGATGAGAATTGTTGACCAGGCTAGGCTGTCTAACAAAACCGCTCTTCAGAACACGTGCAAACACTAGTGGAAACAGGGCCACTGGTCCTGGGTCATAAGGGCCTCTAGTACCGGGTGTCCACCCGGGACTAGCAAGGCGACACTAGAGGCCTCCCGCTCTAGTGCCGGGTCCGTTACGACCCGGAACAACAGGCTCCCACGTGGCCGCCGAGGCGCGAGCGTGGTGGAGGACCTCTAGTCCCGATTGGTCATACGACCCAGGACCAAGGACCTCACACATGGCAGCCTGTAATTTTTTGTTTTTCCTCCCAATTTAATATTGAAATGGTGCAAAAAAATATGCGTTTAATTAATTAAAAACAGAAACTACATATAACATATCAAAATGTTCATAAATAAAAATATGTTCACGTCTATCCGGTTACATGGAGGTGCTCATAACCGGGACTAGAGCCCATCTATTCGATTACACGTGTGTGAAGATCATAACCGGGACTAAAGCCCGTCTATTCGGTTACACGGGAGATCATAACCGGGACTTCACCGCTATTCTCCATTGTATGTTCCTTTTGTAGGTATGACTTCGCTGAGCAGAAACCCCGCAAGTTCCTCTGCTAGTGCTTGAAAGCGCTTCTTTAGTGGCATACTCTCGCGCAATAGCTCTGTCTATAAAAGAAGGAGATCAATACGAATATTAATCATAACTATCAAAAATTATGAATGACACTGGAGATCAATTGATGAATATGATTGTTCACGTACGTCTAAAAATTTCTTTGGGTCCCGCTCAGTGACCGAACGACGAATCCACTCGCAAACGAAATATCCACTGAAATTGGTCCCCTGTGGTTGCCTCTCAATCCACTTTACGAGAATAGAATTCAATCAAATCATAGTCAACATATAGTGGTATTGAAAACTATAAATAAAGAGATGCGCGAACCTAGCTAGACCGTACTACCTACCTGTGGGTGAACAAAAGTCAGCTGTTCTTCAAATGAACCTGAACCCTTTGTCCTCGCTTTGAATTGTTTCCAAATCCTGTCGGCAAAAAAAAAGAATAAATGAGTTATTAGTTGCTTGATATCTCTGAAATTAATAAGAGAGACTGATATAGTGCGATAATGTTTGAAATTACCTTTGGAGCGTATCTAGAATGCTTTGGTACCTTTCCTCAGGCCAGTCCAATGAGTCGTACACTTGAACTCTTGATCTATCAACTTTAATGACTAGCAGAATGTAATGATCGCTGCGCATGATTATATACACGTCAGTAACTCATCAGTTACACTTAATTTGTACAAGCGAGTAACACTCTCTTACCTGAAGAAGTAATGAAACATTATCTCCGTGTTGAAATGTTGCTTCATTAGGGCATTTAGCAAGTTCTTCTCCGTGTCCTTCACGTGGTTTTTTTAGTGTCCTTGCATTAACTCGTACTGGCTTAACGAACCCAAAGCCATAGATGCCCTTTCTACCACATTCATCACTCTTCATTCTGCATAATACCGTAGTGAGCATAATTAGCGATGGCAATGAACGAGCTGAGAGCTAAAGACTTTATCTTTTTTGGAAATAAATGAATTGAATCACTTACAGACAGTAGGCACCGACGAGAGCCAAGTCGAGGGAGTCAAGGTTGTATAAGTACCAGAGTTCTTCGAGCTGAATTGTGAACATGTCTTCACCCGCGAAATGATTTTTTGTAACTTTCACACAGATAAAAAGTCATCAAATTCCTTTGTGGTTTTCATGTACCAACTATGGAGTTGTCGCATACATGTCGGTAGAAACTTTATCTGATCACCTCGCAGCAGGGGCCTCCCCCATTTCCATTTCCATTCTACATCAGACGGAAAGAGATTTTCGTTGTCCAGTTGAGCAAAAGTAATACCAGCATCTGCAGCAAAGTCCTTCTTCAAGGATAAAGTAGGAATTAGGTCCGTCACGGAGCCATGACCACTGGGTATAACTACGAGCGGGGCTATCGACTGGTTTGCCTGTTGTCCGAGCTGGGCAACGTCTCTTTTCCCTCTGGTACTACTACTTCTCGTCTTGGGAGAGCTACTACTTTTACTCAGAGCTCGTAAATAGTTATCTGGCTTATTTTTCTCATATTGCGATGGTTCCGTGATGAATCCAATAGCCCACTTGTTTTCCTTTGCAGTAAATGTTTGCTTTTCCTCGGGCTTTTTCCGTGCAAGCTGTTTTTTTGTGTCTGCATCCACCCACGCATCCAATTGCTCTTTAGTCATGTCGCAAGCTCTGAGGTCGTCAAGGCTTTTGGGTACTTTTGGAAGGGGCGAACGTCGGGGGTCTCGCCCGAATCCCATGGACGACGAAGTGGCGCCCTTCCTATGTTGGGGCTCAGGAGTCGGCTCATGCGGTGGCGGAGTCGGCTCATGCGGCGGTAATCCTTCTCATTCCGACATTTCTTGCATGGACAACACATAAAACCATTCGGCCCCTTGTTATCCTTAGCCACATTGAGAAAAGATTGCACGCCATCCATGTACTCTTTAGAGCGTCGGTCAGCGTACATCCACGGATGACTCATCTGCAAATCACCGCTAAAACCCATTACGATAAACCAACATAATAGGAAACATATCATATTCATTAATACAAGTTCATCACATTAAAACTAAAGTATAGTAGTGACCAAATGTAATACATAGTTCTCATAAAACATAAATTAATTGAAACTAGAATACAACTATCTAAATAATTTAAATCCAACAACAAATGCCATCAGAATCGCAACTAAGGTAACTATTGAACCAACAGCAGAATGATACCAAGCCTCTTGACTAATGACATATTTTCTAATCTTTCGAAGCTTCAAGCGCATTGCATCCATCTTCATCTCGTGAACAGCGACGACGTCGGTAAGCTCGACCCCGTGAGTATCAACGATGTCGGCAATCTTCAAGTCCAATACCATCTTCTCTTCTAGACATTGGAGACGAAGATCTTCACTTATCTTCAATTTTGCTTTCAAATCGTTGTTTTCTTTTTTTAAAAACTCTACAATAGGGTCGGCTGGAATTTCCGGTTCAACTACCTCCTAAATAAAAATATATCTATGTCAATTTGGTCGGCATGATTGTTATAAACACGAAACAAAATAAATAGTGATAAAAATATACCACATCCGAATCATAGACCGGACGAGGGACGACGGGGACGGATATCAAAACCATGACACTATACATAAAAAACATAAGAAAATTATACAAGAAAAATAATTATGCATTCAAATCATACAAGTAATTTTGTAAAATAACAGATAAAAGAAGAGGCTCACCGAGGTGGTGCCGGTCACGGGATGGCGGGGGCTATCGACGGCGGTGAGGACCAAGACGACACTAAAATCCACAAATAATAAATTAATTTGAGCTCAAAATACATAAAAAAATGAACTACCTAGCTTAGCCATTTCATCAAACACCTAGGTAGCACTATAAAAATGAAATGAACTAAACTTGTATGGAAATGGCTAAAATTCGGCCGCAGGGTGAAAGGATCAAGTGTTGCTAACCCTTGGAGAGATGGGTGCCGTCTATCTTGACAAATTTTGGAAAAAATGGGGCTACACTTGATCTTGAGAGAGGAAACAATGAAGATGAGCTTGAGAGTTCAAAAATGGTGACTGGCCCGGGGTGGGAGATGATATAGCGGGACCTCTAGTCCCGGGCTGTACCACGGCCCGGGACGAAAGGTCCACCCTGCCGCTGACTGCCTCGGTCCCGGGTAGTATCACGGCCCGGAACTAGAGGTGCCCTACAACCCGGGACCCGACCTGCCCAGCGTCGGAGCAGCCGGCCCGGTACTAGTTCCCTCCTCTAGTCCGGGTTTGAACCACGCCCGGGACTAGAGCCTAACACCCCTCTCCACCAAATCTCCTGTTTCCACTAGTGAAAACCATAGCTGGTAAGCTATATATACAAGTGGTTCATTATAAAGTATAGGGGTTCGATCAGCTGCACAATTATTGGGGACTTTTACGGTAGGGACGGAGAAACACCAACCGTCCAACTAATCAGATCTGACGGTCAAAATTTATTAATACTTGTTGACCAATGGAGTAGTATTTTTCTCCCATAGAGCAAATTTGGTATGTAAAAAAAGGAAATAAAACATGCAGCACAAACGGCGGACTAGATCGGCGGCAACACAGCCATACATATGCCTTCCATATCTCCAGCTTCCTTATACTAGCTTTCGTTTCGTAATTAGTTTAATCTTTCTCATAACTAATTTCTTATTTAAACCTTTTCGTGTACTAGTTTTCATGTTACAAACCGTAGTTGCTAACGAATCAGATCGACCGATTATGAAGCATAGGGAAAATAGAAAAAAAATAGTGAATTGCAATCTTACAGATCGGGTAAACGCACACGGTCGACTTTGGCCATCGCACATGCTTTACTCGAGAAAATCCGTGTGCGATAGCGTGCACACGCTTTATAAATTAGAACCATATGTGAATGTTTATGCTGGGACACCGTTCGGGGCCGCGCAAACGGCTTTAATTTCGATGGGTAGGCAATAGGGGATAACGCACACGGACGCTTGCATCCGTCTGCGATTGTGGAGTCTTAAATTGTACGATCTGTACTGTACTAGTGACTGGACTTCTTATCCCTAACATACCGGAAGAGAGCAGGTTTATTAGATCATCTCCACAGCCCCCTTTAACGTGTCCACAACCCCCAACAGCGACCGCTATAGGGTCGTACAAACACTTGTCTGGACCAATAGGTGCATCTGTCCCAGCTGCGCCCCCATATTTAAAAAATTTATAGTTACTCAAAACGAAACGAAGGGCTCAAATTTAATTATTATTTTTGGATATTTACAACAAAATTTAAACTAAAAACTTAAACACTAAACCTATTTGGTCCACGACGGGAGGGGGATCCGCGGCTGCGGCAAGCCTCATCATCACGCGCCACTGGGTGGCGTGTGTCCCGAGCTTCGTGCGCTGACCTCCTCCCCGTTGCTGCTTTTCGTATCGACTGGTGGTCTACTTATCTATAGGCAAGTGGTGGATGGAATTCACGGCCACGAACTGACGGGCGGCAGTCTCTTTGTAGTGGCAGCGGAGATCTCCATAATGTGTGTTTTAGTGGCCTATTCAGCAACTACATCTCGTAGGCATCGCCGAAACTTCTCTCATCGCGCGATGTCGTCGGACACAACAGTTTGGCTGCTCTAGCGAGCAGGATAGTAGCTCCTGCTCCTCCTCCTTACAGCCATACCCTCCTCCTCGTCGTTGTCGTAGCGTTTATGAAGGAGATGTGTGGGAAATGTTTTGTTGAATAATATAATAAATAAGTCTTTCTGTATCATTTTGATGCATAGGTCGGGCACTTCAACCTTCTATTTGAAAAAAAACTACTTCACAATTATTATTATTTGAGAAACTTCACAAGGTTTTTTTTTGCGGGGCACAAACTTGCGTTCACGGTGAGTACGCATATTCTCTGTTTGTCACGATTTTTAAGTGCACTAGAAAAAGGTCTAGACCTTGTATGGCGAAACTTCCATAGTTGCATGAATCGTGATGACATGATGACCACGGTTGATTCCCCAGTTACCGATCCAATCAAATCGCTACCTTGATTTCGAAAATAAAGTGAAATAGATATATCAAAATTTGTTACCCAGAATAACCTTACAATCAATGGTGGATATGACTCGATACTACTAGCTCATGGGACTAGTAAATTGTACCGTAAAACAGCCGCAATTATTATGTCCTTAACACTTCTATATACCCACACACGTGCAGGGAAAGCGTCTAAACTGCATTTAGCTTCCACTGGTGTCGCTGTTCGAGAGGACGACGTAAGTAATAAGTAGGCATCTTCCATTCCACTTCCTCTAACTAGGCGGGCAAAATAACAAGGATAAATTTGCTAAGACCACTGTGCACACCATCTTTAGTGAGGGTTGGAACACCAAGCACCACGGTGGAGAGTGATGCGCTTATTCATGGGGAAATCATGAAGAAAACATTATTCGTTTGACCACCTTCCCTGCCCGAACACAAGATGAAAAACACAAGAATGCTAGGGAAGGTTTACAAAGTGTCTTTGAAACTAGTATATATTAGTACATTTCAGTTTATTATCAAATAATTGTGTAGATGAGTTAGTTTGATAATAATTTGAGCTATGGTTCTTTATCCGAAGAAGATGATGAATGGGATGAAGAGGAGGATCTCGCTATTCTTATGACGATGAAAATGGAGCAAAAACAAACAGACAAAACATGGAGGTTCCCGCAGCCGAGAGATGATTCCTAGGAGAAGGAAAGAAGGCCACCGTCGGATTATGTTGGATTATTTTGGAGTGGCAGGCTCACCAGGTCCATCCAGAGCGATACTTTCACCAGAAGTTATGGATGTGTACGGATTTTTCCAGCACATTTTTCGGTGATTAAGAATAATACAGCTTCTTGTGCAGAGGAGAAATGGCACAGTCCATTGGTCATAGCACTTTGCATAAGGTAATTGCGGCTCTGCGTATTATGGCTTATGCAATCTCTGTTGATTTGGCCGATGATCATCTTGTAATGGCTAAGAGCACATGCATCCATTTACTCCATAGACACTTTTCAAGGGCAATAATAAGTGCTTTAGGGTACAATACTTGAGAGTACCTAATGCTCAATACACATAGAGGCTTTTGGCAATGAGCGCCGTAAGGGATTTTCAGAGATGTTTGGCTTGGTTGATTGCATGCATTGTAGGTGGAAAAACTTCCCGTCGGCATGACATGAACAATGCACTACCTATGTGAACCATCATCTTTGAGGCCGTTGCACATCAGGAGACATGGTTTTGGCATCCCTATTTGGGAATGTATTGGCTCAACCGATCACCACTATTTGTAAATTTAGCCAATATAGAATCACAAGAGGTGGAGTTTTTGGCAAATGGGCACAAGTACACCAAATATATTACTTCGCATATGAGATATACCCATAGTGCTACATTTATCAAGCAAATTCCCAACCGCCAAGGTAACAAACAATCTTATTTTCATAGTGCTCAAGTAGTTGATAGGAAGGATGTAGAGAGGACATTAGATATTTTGCAAGCCCAATTCCCTGTTATGAGTGGTTAGGCTTGGTTTTGGGACGAAAAAAATCATTGGAGGATGATGACAGTTTGTGTGATATTTCATAATATTATTATTCAGTATAAGCATGACGAGGATTTTGACAGCCGTTATGACTTTATGGAAATGGGGGTGGATCCTTTTAGACTGCATCAGTTATTTCCTTTAAGTTCACCATGAAAATTGAGATGCGAAGACTCATCGACAAGTTAAAGATCTCAAAGAGGAGTGTTGGACATGGAATGGAGAACATAGGTGAGTTTCAATTTCGATTGATATGTTTCTTATTTCGGTTTCGATAAACATTGTGATTTGATGCATTATATTTGTGTTTAAATGATGAACAATATGGTGTACTCCATCCGTTTCACTATTATAAAATGTTTTACCTTTTTACAAAAAGGCATGCATCTAAACATATTTCAATGTGTTGGTTCACTCATTTTGATCCATATATAGCCTAAATTAAAATATTTAAAAATATCTTATAAAAGTGAAGGGTAGGGGTGAAAACGGAGCGGATATGGTCGAATAGTAGTGTAACCATGTCCGTAACCATATTTTTTTGGATACGGAGTCGGAGCGGATAGTGTGCGGATACGAATACGGAATCGGATCCCGCCGGTTACGAATATGGATCGAATACAAGGCGAATATAGTTTGGTTGCGGATAACTTTTTTGTAAGATGTCGTGTAGCGACGAGGTTGGCGTGTCAGTGTCGTGTTGGCGCAGCTCTTCTCAAGGGCTGGCTTCTTCACCTTTGTTGGAGTCTCCCGTGTTTCCTCCTCCCATAGCAGTCTCGGCGATTTCACTTCGGCTTTGGAGGCAGGTCGTCTGTTTTTGTAGAGTGGTGTTTTGGGCTTAGCCGTGGTTGTGAGTTGTGGTTTCGTGTGGATTTGGTACCTGTTGTATCGGTTTTGGTCAGGTATTTCAGTAATTAATTGTGCAACTCTCTTTATTAACTAATAGTTTGAGGCAAAACTTTTACCTCCGTATAAAAATAGTAATCTCTCACTCGAGAGATAGATAATTTGACCCAAGGAATTGGCCTGTACATTCGGCCGACAAACAAGTAGCACTAAATAAACAGCGGAGTGATACGTCTCAAACGTATCTATAATTTTTGATGTTACATGATGATATTTTACCATCTGTTACATGTTTTGCATCCACTTTATGTCACTTTCATATATTTTTTGGGACTAACCTATTAACAAGATGCCACAGTGCTAGTTCCTGTTTTCTGCTATTTTTGTATTTCAGAAAAGCTAGTCTGGAAATATTCTCGGAATTGGACGAAAATATACGGAGGTTCCTATTTCATGGAGACACACATGGAGTCCAAAGGGGAGACGAAGAAGAGCTAGGGAGGCCCCACACGCCCCCTCGGCGCGGCCAGAGGTGGGGCCGCGCCCTAGGGTGGTGTGGGCCCCTCGGGGCTCTCCAGGCGCCGCCATTTCGCCTACTTATTCCCCCCGATGGAAAAACTCTAGATACCCGAGTCATATTCCACGAAAAGTTCCAGAGGCGCCGCCGTCGTCAACCCTAGCTTGGGAGGGTCCAGAACCTCTTCCCGGCACCCTGCCGGAGAGGGGAATCATCACGGGAGGGCTCTACATCACCATGCTCGCCTCCGAAGTGATGCGTGAGTAGTTCATCCTTGGACTACGGGTCCATAGCAGTAGCTAGATGGTTGTCTCTCCACTTTGTGACATCATGTTTAGATCTTGTGAGCTGCCTAACATGATCAAGATCATCTTATTGTAATGCTACATGTTGTGTTTGCTGGGATCCGATGAATATTGAATACTATGATCAAGTTGATTATTAATCTATGATACATGTTATTTATGATCTTGCATGCTTTCCGTTACTAGTAGATGCTTTGGCCAAGTAGATGCTTGTAACTCCAAGAGGGATTATTTATGCTAGATAGTGGGTTCAGTCTCCAGTAATCTGGGCGAGTGACAGCAACGCCTAAGGTTGTGGATGTGCTGTTGCTACTAGGGGCAACATAACAATGATATGTCCACGGTCATATGTACTTGTTTACTTTACGCACATTGTTTAATGCGATTATCCGTTACTTGCAACTTAATAACAACGGGGAACACGGATGTCAACCTGAAGGTGGATTATTAGTCATAGATGCGGTTGGATAACGGTCTATGTATTTTGTCGTAATGCCCAATTAAATATCATGGTAGCCATCTTGTTATATATGTATGCATTGTCATGCGCTCAATATTTTATCAATTGCCCAGCTGTAATTTGTTTACCCAACATGTTGTTTATCTTTATGGAGAGACACCACTAGTGAACTGTGGAGCCCGGTCCATTCTTTTACATTGATAAAACCACCAACTAAAATCATTGTTCTCTTTTACTTTCTGCAATTAAACACTGTTTTCCACACCATACGTTTAATCTTTTGTTTTCAGCAAGCCGGTGAAATTGACAAACTCACTGTTTCGTTAGGGCAAATTAGTTTGATTGTGTTGTGTGCAGGTTACACGTCAGCGCCAGATTCCCTGGTGTTGCGCCGCGCCATATTCCGCCACTGACAACCTTCTGAAGTGCTACTGCTCCTACTGGTTCGATAACCTTGCTTTTATACTGAGGGAAAACTTGCTGCTGGACTACATCATAACTTCCTCTTGGGGTCTCCCAACAAATGTGTGTTGCACGTCATCACAGAGTGGCTAACTAATTAACAACTCTGAATCGTTTGATATACTTATATACACTGCCATCACCTGGTTGGGCTGCATAACAAACCGGTTACTGGAACCATGCAAACCGTTGCCGTTAACTACAGTTGAATAAAATTTAAAAAGTATAACAAGTTCAGCTACCTTCTAGTGAGGTCGCAATCCGAAATTAGGGACGTAGCTGGGAATCTTCCCGGCTGCGACCAGGCAGGCAACAGTTACTAGGCCTGATTATTCTGCACCTGAATACGACAATACACATCCACTGGTGTTGTTTTCAAATTGCACCACTTGATTAGAAAACAAATACACTAATTATTCATGCAGAGAGTGACGGACCAATTCGCATTAGGAAGAAAGATAATTTGACCACAAATCGGCCGATGAGTGGGCGGAGTAGTCGGCTTAGAGGAGTGTCACTTGCAACGACTCACATGCACGTTCTAGGTACTCTTACTTCAGGTACAATTTGTTTTCTATATCTGACCCACTTGACTTACGAATTAGTCAATTTCCATACATTCATTTTATGACAACCCTTTTGCATGCAGAAAGCTAGCTCTGCGCTGTTGCCAATAGAAAAAAAACAGAAATCAACGGGCCACTCCCTCCTAGCATAAAATATTGGTTTGGCTCGTTTAAATTATTTTCAAAAATCATGTTATGCTCATTTAACCTTCCACTATAACTCCACCCGTTCTTACTACTTGTGGGTATCATCTCTCTATGTACTTGTGCAATAAACTGCAGATATGCTTGAAATTCACATACTCCTAATCGGGTGGTGCAACATGCAAGGTATACTAGTTGGAATTTTATGTCTATTATTGGGCAAACAACTTCAGATATGTTTGAACTTACAAAGTCTGTTTTCCAAAAGAACAAAAAACGCCTCCAAAGTAGCCCTTCTTCTGCAAGGGAGGAAGGGCCACAATACGTAACTTTTTGACCAGATCAACTCAAAAGTGGCTTCTTCTTCGGACAAAATTCATTTGCATGGCCTGGGCACTTAATCAGGGTTAAAAAAACAACGATAGATTGCAAGTTGCCCCGCTTGAAAACGGAAGACGCAGATAACTATGGTCGATTTGAGCACACAGGTTGATCGATGAATGGTCAGGGCAGTCGGCTGACAATCAAGTGACACTAAATAAGCAGCGGAATGATAGCAACTCGCATCCTTTTATAAATATGTGTACAACCTCTTCAGGCAGGAGCGTGAGATGAGAATTATTGGCCAGGCTAGGCTGTCTAACAAAACCGCTCTTCAGAAGACGTGCAAAACCATAGCTGGTAATCTGTATATACTAGTGATTCATTATAAAGTATAGGGGTTCGATCAGCTGCACAATTGTTATGTCCTTAACACTTCAATACACCTACACAGGCAGGGAAAGCGTCTAAACTACACTAAGCTTCGACTGGTGTCGCTGTTCGAGAGGACGACGTAAGTAATAAGTTGGCATCTTCCATTCTACTTCCCCTGCTATGCAGGCAAATTAACAAGGATAAGTTGCTAAGACGACTGAGCACCATCCCTAGTGTGAGGGTTCGAACACCAAGCATCACGGTGGAGAGTGAGGCGCTGATTCATGGGGAAATCATGAAGAAAACATTATTTCTTTGCCGCAAGGCTCGAAGAGCTTGGTTGTAAATTAATAGATCCCCAAACAAACCATAAAACAAATACGAAGCACAGAGGAAACATTATATATTGTGCTCTCTCAGTTCCATATTAGTTATCGTCAATTTACTACAAAGTTGTACTAAATATGTGACAATTAATATGGAACGGAGGGAGTAGTAAACATGAAGAAAACAACAGAAGATGAGAAAATAGCTTGGCAGCCAACAAAGCCTTGAACTAAACCGATCGATTACACGGTGAAGACGAAGCATGATTTGAGCAAGAAAATCCCATATGTCTGAGGAATCACACCCAAATCTATTTGAAAGAAGGATGCATCTTGTTGCGTACTCAATCGTCTTCATCGCTGAATAGCAACCGATGCTCTGTTGCCCTGGCTCAAAGGGCGGCATACCGTCGCCGAAAAGAGAAGCTCACCCAAGAGCATACAGAGAAGCTCACCCGAGAGTATACCAAGAAGAAGAAAACAAGAATGTCAGAGAAGTTTTACAAAGTGTCTTTGAATTGTTTCTTTGAAACTAGTATATATTTTTGGTACATTTCAGTTTATTATCAAATATTTGTGTAGATGAGTTAGTTTGATATTAATTTGAGCTATGGTTCTTTGTCTGAAGAAGAGGATGAATGGGATGAAGAGGAGGATCTCGCTATTCTTATGATGATGGAGATGGAGCGAAACAAGTAGATAAGACATGAAGGTTCTCACGGCCGAGAGGTGATTCCTAGGAGAAGGAAAGATGGCCACCATCTGATTATGCTGGATTATTTTGGAGTGTCATGTTCACCAGGTCTATCCAGAGCAATACTTCCACCGGAGGTTATGGATGGATACGGATTTATTCCAGCATATTTTCTCCTTGATTAAAGAATATTACAACTTCTCGTGCAGAGGAGGAATTGCATAGCCATTGGTCATAGCACTTTGTAGAAGGTAATTGCGTCTCTGTGTATTATGGCTGATGGAATCTCTGTTGTTTTGGCCGATGCTCATCTTGTAATGGCTAAGAGAAGATCCATTTACTCCATAGACACCTAATGCCCAAGACACACCGAGAGCTTTTTGGCAATGAACATCGTAATTAAGGGGTTTTCAAAGATTTGGCTCGGTTGATTGCATGCATTGGAGGTGGAAAAACTGACCGTTGGCATGACGTGGACAATGCGCACTGGCCATGTCAACCATCATCTTTGAGGCCGTTGCACATCAGGAGACATGGTTTTGGCATGCCTATATTGGAATGCATGGACCCAGCCGATCACGGCTGTTTAAAAACTTAGCCAATATAGAATGACATGAGGTTGAGTTCGAGGCAAATGGGAACAAGTACACCAAGATATACTACTTTTCATGTGAGATATACCCATAGTGTGCTTGATTTATCAAGCCAATTCCCAAACGCCAAGGTAACAAACAATCTTATTTTCATAGTGCTCAAGTAGTTGATAGGAAGGATGTAGATAGGGCATTTGATATTTTGCAAGCCCAATTCCCTTTTATGCGTGGTTAGGCTTGGTTTCAGAACGAAAAAACTCTTTGGAGGATGATGACGGTTTGTGTGATATTTCATAAGATTATTATTGATTACAAGCATGACCAGGATTTTGACAACCATTATGACTTTATGGAAAGGGCGGTGAATCATTTTAGAGTGCATCAATTATTTCCTTTAAGTTCACCATGAAAATCGAGATGCGAAGACTCATCGACAGATTAAAGAAGATCTCAAAGAGGAGTGTTGGACATGGAATGGAGAACATAGTTCAGTTTCTATTTCGATTGATATGTTTCTTATTTCGGTTTCCATAAACATTGTGATTTGATGCATTATATTTGTGTTTGACTGATGAACATTATGTTGTACTCCATCCATTCACTATTATAAAATGTTTACCTTTTTCTTAAAAGGCATGCATCTAAACATATTTCACTGTGTTGGTTCACTCATTTTGATCCATAGTCTAAATTAAAATATTTTAAAATATCTTATAATAACGAAGGGAGAGGGTAACAATTATCTAAATTATGGTAAACTGTAAGAAAATGCTCTAAGGTCACTAGCATTCATCAATCATGCATGGATTCCCTAGCAGGGCTCATGACGATGGGAGTGCACCAGGGGGGTATTTTTTGCCAAATCTGGCCCTTTGCCGGAACTATTCTCGCATCTGGCCCTTTGGCAAAACTATTTTCAGATCTGGCCCCTGGGGTCGGCGCCAGAGGGTTTGGCGCCGACGTTGCACAGCTCGGCGCCGAGTCAATTTGGCAGTACATTGGTTTTAGACGTCGGCGTCATGGTCTTTGGCGCCGACCCATGTTCGGCGCCGCGCCCGTCTGGCGCCGTCCTGTGCAACGTCGGCGCCAAACCCTCTGGCGCCGACCCGAGGGGCCAGATCTGGAAATAGTTTTGTAAAAGGGCCAGATGCGACGTTAGTTCCGGCAAAGGGCCAGATTTGGCAAATTATACACCAGGGGGCGGCAACCCTTTACTGCCTCCTAAGCGTTATTTAGTCAACTACACACAGCGCCAATGTCAACTAATACATTCTTAATAACTGGGTCCTGCTCCACTACCGTCGTCAACTCTTCCTAGCTGCAAGGAGTACAGGGGACTTGTACGTACGGTGCCGACATAATGGCACGCCCTCTCCCCTATAAAATGGCGCGATCGAGGAGGACATGAGCATCAACAATCTCTCACAGCAAGCAACCACTGACAAGTGACAAGTGTGATAACAAAGACATGAGCATGTCTGCCCCTCCTCCAACGGAGCTGGGCCTCAAGTTGTCACCGAGCCTCCTTCATCCGGTCGCCTCCGCGGTGCTGGCCATCCTGCTGGTGGCGCTCGGCACGCACGCTCGCCGCTGCCGCCACCCGGCGCTCCGCTTCTTCGTCTGGGGCGCCTCCATCGCCTTCATCCCCCTCGCCTCCTCCGCAATCTCCGCTTTGCTTCAGCAGAGAAACTTGGAGCGAGACCGGTACTGCAGAGAGCATCCAGACTGCTCGAACTTCCCGGAAGGCAAGAAAAGCCCGGAGGTGCAGACCATGTGGACGCTCCTCCTGTGGGCGGTGATCATACTCGTCATCAGGGGCAACGCTGACACAGCCGCGTCCTCCGCGGCCACCGCCGCCGCCGCACCTTCCTCCAGCGACGTCGGTGTCGACGGCCAGAGGGTCCGGACCTCCGTCGAGATCCTCGGCTTGTACGCCGTGGTGGCGTACCTGATCGTCAAGTGCATTCCGGAGGCAAAATGGCTGGGTGTTTCGGGAATATCCATCTTCGTCGTCTTCTTTCTGCTCGGCCTAGCCAAGGTGGTGCTCAAGCTGGTCGCCTTCTTCAAGGCCAGCGGCTCCTACGCCGTCGGCAAGAACGCCCGCCTCGTGTCCGGCTACATGGCGCAGCTCGTCGAGGAGGGCGCGGTGGAGGGCCATGGACACGTGCCCTCTTACCTGGTCATGGGGGAGAGCAAGGATCACGTCGAAGAAACTCCCGAAGGGTACCGCGTCAAGCGCGACGCCCTCGATGACAAGCTCGGCCGCCTTGTCACGCTGGACCGTGTGTGGTGGCTGTCCGATCACGGCGACGGGCTCCTCGGCAAGCGATGGGAGCTGAGGGACCTCTGCCTCTTTTCTCCCTCTTCAAGAACCTCCGCCGTCGGCTGTCAGGGCACCCCCTGGCCGAGGAAGGGTCCAGCGACGCCCTCGACTTTGTGCTCCGTGGCATGGACACGGCCGGCCAAGGAGGAGCCGACGCCGACCGGGTGTTCCGCGTCCTCGTGGACGAGCTCTGGTTCGCGAGCGACTTCTACTACGCCCCGCTCCCTCTGTGCTCGTTCAGCGGCTGGTGCGCCGCCCTGAACTACCTCATCTCCGTCCTCATCATCGCCGGAGCAATCAGCGTGGGATGCGTGTACCAGGTCTCTAGAGTGATCGTTTTTAGCCGAGAGTCCGTTAAAGTCCCTGAGTCCGATACGAGCCCCGATGTCACTCTAGCGCAAAAGGCGTACTACATCATCACCCTATTCCTCCTGCTGGCCACCGTGCTCACCGAGACCTGCGAGATCGTCGCCGGCGTGTGCTCCAACTGGACCAAAATAGCCTTGCTCGGTAGCTACATCAGACGCGGATCGCCCGGGCGATGCACGCACGCGGCACTGGACGCCGTCCTGCGGCTCAAACCCTCCAAGCGCTGGAGCAACAAGATTGGGCAGAACTCGGTGCTGGAGCCCGGCGCTTCGGTAGGCGATCGGGGCTCTTCTCGGAGAAACTGTACGGGCGTGCGGGGCTGATGAGGTCGGTGGGAGTCTCGCCGGACGTCAAGGACGCGGTGCTCAGGTCCTTGAAGAGAAGCTACGGAGGGTTGGACAGAGGAAGCACGGCGGCGGCGCCGATAGTCAGCCGCGGCGGCGGCTCCGAGAGCTGGACGTGGCCGGCCAGTGGTTTCGATGGAAACGGAAGCCGCACCACAGAGCACATCCTCTCTTGCCACATCGGCACAAGCCTCTTCGAGATCAAGCACTCGCACGCGGCGTGCCCGACGGCGGCGGCGGCCGACATGACTGCCGCCAGCCAACTGTCGAACTACTGCGCGTACCTGGTGGCGGCCGCGCCAGGGCTGCTGCCGGATAGCACCGCGTGGACCGAAAAACGGTACAAGGAGGTGGTGGAGGACGTGCAGGCGGCGCTAGGGGAGAACGTCGACGGCGCCAGCGCCAGCGAGTCGACGGCGCAGAGGTACGAGCGGATCCTGAAGGAGCTGAGCGCGAGCTCTCGAGACAAGGTGCTGCAGCGCGGCGCGGAGCTTGGGAGGCGGCTGGTGGAGGCGGACGAGGCGGCGGCGTGGCGGTTCCTGGCGGACTTCTGGTCGGAGATGGTGCTGTTCGTGGCGCCGTCGAAGAACGTCAAGGGCCACGTCGAGGCCATGGGTCGTGGCGGGGAGTTGGTCACGCTCGTCTGGGCTCTTCTCCTGCACGCCGGCGTCGCGGATAGGGATGAGACACCTGACGGTAGTAGCATCCCGTGAAGTGGGAGATCTACTATCATGCATGAACTTGGTTCCCCGTTCATCTTAGTATTAAATTTATTTAGGAGTCCCTGCACTACAGGAATGGCGAACTGTGCCGACGGCTATTTATCGGGGCCGTCGGCACAGGGGCGACCCAGGACCAGCCGTCGACAAGTCCGTCGGCACAAAAAACGGCCGTCGGCACAGACATTCTTTCCCGAGGCCGTCGGCACACAGGAGGCCGTCGGCACAGCATATGAGGTGACGTCGACGGCACTCTGTGCCGACGGCAAAGCCGTCGGCACAGGCCTCTACCATTTTTATTCATTTTTATGTACATAGATGGGTGTCTATTGCGTCGTCCAATTGGTTGGTGTCTATTCACAAAATTTGAGAAACAATCCTTCAGAAGTCGGCTTGAGTAGAATTTTCCCTCACGGTAGAGCTGCAGACCCACAAAACCAAGTTGTTGAACTACTTTTGACACCGAGGAGTCGCTCTTTGGGTCAATAAGAAGACCAAGATGAGAGGATTTCATCTCTATAGGTCAAACAGTCTCCCTTGTCAACAATCTCTTGCAATTTGTTAATGTTGATGTTTGTCACCTTCCCATGGCCTAACCTAACACAGCCAAGCAAAAAAGTCCACTGGGCTACCCCCTTTCGACGCACGTCATTGGGGGTAGACGAAAACGTTAGAAATTTTTGCTTCTGCATGGTTTTAGTGTAAGTTTGCAAGATTTTAGTGTGCCCAAGATTACACAGAGAACATTCTTGAACCGCCGATACATAATTGACTAAGAAACAAGTAAACATGCATGTAGAACAAATTACAACAATCATGAACAACTAACAAATTTCTCCACCCTATGCCGTGCGTGTGCTGCCACCCTTGCCCTTTGACGAAGATTCTGCCTTCTTGCCTTTGCCCTTGGACGAAGCTTCAGCCTTCTTGCTCAGTGCTTCAACCCTCCTTTCCTTTGACGACGGCATGAAATCGTCGTCATCATCGCTGTCAACTACCGAGAGACAGGAACGACCGTACGAATTACGGTCAGCTTCAGTTCGGTAGAACGGACTATTCGTAACTTTCCTGTCAAACTTATCTGCAAGCCTGAGCATTTCTGCACGAATTTGGAGCGGGGTTCTATACGGAAACCCATCGTGGCATAGCTTCGCCCCGAGTGAAGCGAGATGACTCTCAGTGTGCAAAATTTCTTCAATTGGAACTACCCTACCATCTACCTTCAAATTGCTTGAAAGCCTAGCGAGATGCTCGGATGCGGATATGTGAAACCCAGACACACACTTCTCGCAAGGACCAATACACACCATGCTTGCGCTCAAGTGAGTACCATGCCTACCTTCGACTGGGTTATATAGAACTACGGTGGCGGGAAATATTTGGGCGGGAAACGGTGGCGGGAAATATTTGGGCGGGAAACGGTGGCGGGAAATATTTGGGCGGGAAACGGCTCAGAAGCACACGAAGGAAACACACGATCTGTGTGCTTCTTCTGGATCCAACGGCTCACAAGCGCTCGAAAGAAACACACGATCCGTGTGCTTCTTCCTGATTGGGCAACAAAACACACGGTTTCTCCTAGCTACAGCCCGACACTGATTCACGGTCGAATGTCGTTGCATTCAGTGTCGGGCATAGCTAGGGAACCCGAATGTTTTGTGTTTGAGGGTCACTTCGATCCGGCAAGACATCTCTGATGATTACAACCGTCCGGCAAGACGTCTCTGATATTCTACAACCGTACAGCAAGACATCTCTGATGATCTGCAACCGTTTGGAACGGTCACAGGTCATCAGAGACGTCTTGCCGCTGGTTGCCCAAAGATGTCTCTCCGAGTGACGCTCGAATGTTTTGTGTGAGTGAGTAACCTGTCTGAGGAGGTGGGCTATATATAGGGTCGCAAGCCCTTTCGAGTGACTCCCTCCAGCTAGCCAATCAGGAACAAGTACGCGGATCGTGTGTTTTCTTCGAGAGCTTGGGAGCCGTTGGATCAAGTGAAAGAAACACACCGCTGATCCAACGGCTCAGAAGCGCTGGGAGGAAACACACGATCCGTGTGCTTCTTCCTGATTGGGCATACTACAGCTCACAAGCCCTTTCGAGTGACTCCCTTGTAACAGCCCGAAAGTTTGAGAACCTAAAAACCCGAATAAAATTTTTGCGTTTGTGTTTCATTGCATTGCATGCATCATAGCATCCATATTAAAGTGCTAAACAAATAAACAATTGGTTTGGCACTAATTAAAAACAAAACGCCAAACTTGCTTAACAACTTTCAAAACAATGGAGGCAATTAAACTTGCAAAACAAAAATACTTGACACCTTATAATTGTCAAGGAAGTTTCAAGAGTTCAAAATTAATAATTTGAGTTTGTTTCAAAATTTCAAAGGGCTATACTTTAGTATTTGAGAAAATGCTATATTCAAACTCTATGAACAAAAGTTGTTCCAAATATTTTATTTGGCAACACCAATTTTTGTGGTGCTTCTACATGTTATGGGGAAGCTCCATGAATTTTCTCGTATTTTTCTAAATTGTTTAAGTACCCTAATAAAATCAATGAAAGGCTGCTGGAGTTTTAAAAGAAACAGCCAGGGACCTATCGGTGATGGAAATAAAATGGGCAGGGGGTTCCCTGCAAAACGGTCACCGTCTCTCTCCTCCCGCTGCTCGCGCGCACACCATGCCGCGCTGTCGCTCCCGTGCGACGCGCGACGCCCGGGCCCCCTCCTCTGCTCCCCCTGCAAGGAGAGCACGAGCACGTCGAGCTCACCTGCTCCTCTCACTCCTCCCCGATATTTTTCCTCTCCTTCCTCTCTCTGCTCCTCTCCCCACGGTGCCGCACCCGAGCCGCCATGGTCGCCCGCATCGCCATCGATTGAGTCATCCCCGAGCCCAGCCAGGGCCACCGGAAGCTTCGCCGCGTCGCCGGCTACCTCTCCGCCAGAGGAATCGAGCCGGGAAGCCCGGAGTCACCGCCGCCGTTCCCTCGTCGCCGACCACCGCCGCCGCTCCACCGCTTGATTCACGCCGCCTCCGGCCATCCCCGACACCGCCGAGCATCCCCACGTTCCTAGGGTGAGCACATCCACCTCCTGGACCTCCCCTCGCCTCCCCGTTCACCGTCGTTAGCTCTTCCTGTGGTGGATGCAGTAGCTCGCCGCCGTTCTGTGTCCATCGGATTTTCCGAACCGAGCCGCGACCGGATATTCCGGTTCATTACAGAAGCGTAGCACTTTGAGTCCTTAGCTGATTTTCCGAGTTGAACTCTAGCGATCGGATAATCCGAAGCTACTATGATCGGAACATCCGATTTTCTACAGAAGCGTCGTTGCTTAGGTCCTTAGCCAAAATTTGGGGTCACCGTAGCCACCGGATATTCCGAGTGAGACCCCAACCGGATAGTCCGAATTTTGACAGTACTCCCGAGTACTGTTCCCCTCTTTTTCCTTAGCCGTTTTCGGGTCAGATTACTCGGATAATCCGAGTCCTGTTCCACCGGATAATCCGGGTACTCTGTTTAACTTTAATACCAACCTTTTCAGCAATCTTCCAAACCTGTTGCATGAATGTCTTAATCACCCAAACTTTGCATCCTCACCTGTCATGACATCCTTATGCAACTTAACGATAGGGTTTCATCCATCCTAACCAACAGGCAAGGACGCTACCCTACCTAATTCCACGGAATATTCGAGATGCTCCGCTCTAAGCACCCGAACTCCGTTTAATTTGAATAGTTGCATCATCCCCCTCCCGGGGATTTAAAATGTCATGTCATCATTTTTCCTTGTGCATTGCATTGTACCCATGTGTGGTGATTGATTGTTCTTCCGTTGTGCTTCGATAGATCCAGCAGACGGGGTTCCACCTCAATACCCCGCCGAGCAGTACTATCAGCACATCGATCAAGGCAAGCGTAATCCCCCTCTGAGCATATCTTATCCTATTTTCCGCAATTATTTTCTCCACTATAATATTGCATGCGGTTCTAAATGTCTTTCGTTTGGATTAGAGTATCCTATAAAATGCATTAAGATTCCGATGCCAATACCTGTTTTCCCCTCCTATTACCCTAGGTTTGCATTGTTGGCCTGATATAATTACTATGCTATGCAAATGCTTAGCCATGCTTAGTGAAATGCCTAGTTGTACTATGGTTGGTACATGCTGGAAACAGGTGTTGACTTGTGACAGTAAATGATGGTGGAGAAGTGTGGTGATGGATAATAAAATGCTTAAAGGTGGGGATGAGAGGCCACATGGGATGTGGTGGGTTGTCTCGTTCTCGCCGCCTAAGTGCGAGTTCTCGCCTACGAGCCAAGTTGAGCGTGCAACCATGCGTGGGCATATGGAACCTCGTCGACCGACTAACTTGTGGCGGACTAGCCGAGGGTCCTCTAGTTTGGCTTTCCATTTGCGCGTGCGTTGAAGATGGTGGCCAAGACTGAGATGAGGATGGTTGTGTCAGGAAAATAAGTGGCCGCGGGACAGGGTGCGAGAAGGTACCTCTTGTCCTACCGCCACTGATGATCCTTGGATAGTCTTAAGCGAGGTAAAGGTTGTAGCCGTTTCACACTCAGCCGGCTTTCCCCGGAAGAGAGCTAATGTCTGGCAATGAGTCTGGCGGTACGCATGGATAAGGAGCTGGGAGGTCCCTCGCGGAACCTGGCGACTTTCACATTGTACACCCCTGCAGGGATAAATCTTTTCGAAAAGCCGTGTCCGCGGTTATGGACGACTTGGTGACGGATTCGATGATCATAGAATAACTTAAACGGAATGATTAAAACTTGGGTACTAGAGGTACCAATTCCACGAATGTAAGGTTGACTTCCTCGAGGGTGATTCGGGGAGGTGCCTTTGATGAACAGGTACAATGATGATGGTGGTTGTTGTTGAGAAAGTGATCTCAAGAGAAAAGAGTTTCTTCTTACCCCTTTTCAAAATAATCTGATTAGTCGATGCCATGGAGTTGTGTTTTATAAATAAAATTAGCTTTATGCAAAATAGCCATAAAACCTTTGAAAGCCAATCATGGAGCATATATTAGCTCTTAATCTTGCGAGTTCGTCGAACTCAACGTCGTTTGCTTATTTTCAGGAGAGGACTTCACCGACCTCGGAGGTGGGTTCTTTGTGGACGTCGACGAGTAGTCTGGGGTTCCCAGGTGGCAGCTTGAGACATCCCGAAACAGCTGGCGCTGGATGTTTATCTGCAGGCCTCTTAGGCCATATGTTGGTTCTTGTTGTTTAGAACAACACACTTCGCTTCCGCATGTTGTAATGTTGGGTCTGTGACCTCTGTTTGTCATTTGCTATCTTTCTCTGTATAAGAGTTGAACTATATGATTTTTGTGTCGTAGAGTCTGTGAGGTGCCAGTTGTTCCACAAGTCTTGATCTTACTATTATGCCTTGAGGGTTGCGCCAGTGTTAAGGCATCAATCGGGGTGTTGCGTTGTCTGGAGTGAGGTGTACCCAGCAACGCCTGCCAAAGGTTTTGGCCGGGGATTGGTAAACCCGTAACCTCCGCTTGTATCGCTTAACCGGTGACACGCAGCATCACTGTATAACAGTCGGGTCGGGGCGCCACAAGTTGGTATCAGAGCAGTACTGCCTGTAGGAAACCCTTCTACTGGTCGACGTTGAGTCTAGTGTTTGTGAAAACTATTTTGAACCTAAAAATGAGTTGTGAAAACCATCTTAGGATTCTTTTTACTCCTTATCTGGTTACCCTCTAATCTCGGAGCAATCTTACCTCAATTTGAGTTAAAAGTTTTCAATTCTCATCTGTTACTTCAAAATGGTTAGGAATCTCGTGGTTGGGTTCTATCTTGCGTGTTATGTGTTCAGTTGCTCCCGCCGCGTTACAATCCGATATCAAATCAGATGTTTGAACACTGTTATCCGTACCAAGTCTAATCATTTGTCCTTTTCTTCGGGTTCTAGCCCAAGGACTTGAACATAAGGTCCCGGATTGTGCTGTGAGTCCGGTATGTGGATTGTGTGGGTTGTTACCCATGTGATCCTTATGCCATTTAGGATTCTCGGCGCATGATGCTAATCTTCAACCCAAGTCTTCTCCGTCTTCTGTGTGGTAAATGGTAGAATTTTAAATTACCACCCCTCAGCTGACTATGTAAACTCCATCTCTTCCTTAGCCTTGTTTTAGGTTCTGTATTGGAACCATCAGGGTTACAGCCAGGATTCTCCTAACGAGTCTCCCAACTATGTTTGTGACTCTGCTGCATCTCTCCTTTTGGGCATGGTTATCACAATTGAGTAATAACCTGTGCATCTTCAACATCTTAGGATTTCTCCTGAGCATGTTTCTTACTCTGATCTGCTTTCCAACCTTAGTCTGTCTGTTGACAGTAAAGTTCTATCGTGCATTAGGTGTTCTGATGCATTTCACTCTTGTGATCCGTCAAGACTTTCCAAATTCGTCTTGTTAGGAGAAACAAACTCCCGTACCTTGTCCACTTCTCGGACCAGGTCAAAGTAATTAAATCTGCAGAATAAGGGCCTTGTCTAGCTTTCGTTCTGTTCCACCCTAGAGTGTCACACTCTTTTATATCGAAGTATCGTGTAAGTATCATGATCCTCTTGATGAAGTGATGCTCCCACCTCTCGTTACTCTTCGTTCTCCGAGTGACTTGTTACTCCAGAATGATTAGACGTGAGCAATGATGTGGCTATCGGATAATCGCATCAGTTCTTACTGTGCTGAAATCCAAAGACATTCCTTGTCCTCCTCAGCATGATTGGTTAACCGATCAAGAAGTTGAGTTTGACAGTGCTACCAAGTCCGTTGGCTTTGATGCCTTCCCTCGGTCAAAGAGCTAGGTTCATGCCGAAACTCCCAAAACCATCTCCTTGCGCACTGAACGGCATGATCCTCTCTCGAACTCAAGATCCACTGCCATGTCGTGATATCCTGTAGATGGATCGTGCTATCCTGTTGTTCCTTCCAGAAGTATCGACAGGTTGTCGCCTGTCCAAGCTCAACATCACGGACAGCTCTTTTCTCCAAGAAAAATTGAGCTTATGGGTAAGCTGGTTCTCTAAACAACTCCCTTCTCCAAGAAAATCGTGCTGGATGTCCTGAATTATTCGCTTGAGCTTAAACAACTTGGAGAGATAAAAGACAAAAGCTCTATCTGATATAGTTCATTCTAAGTGGGATGTCTAGTCTGTTCGTGTTGAAGTAAGGAAGTATCTCCTCGTTGGAGATGCTAACCTCCAAACCTTTGGGTTTGAATTGGGTGAACTCCCAGGACACATCCCGGAAATTTCTGGAAGTTAGAAGTGACTTTTCCTGGTTCACGTGCAATTGCTGAAAGATGTCGCCGTGGATCTGAGTGAATTGTCTGGTTTCCTCGAAATCATTTCAACTTGATCATGCATGTGTGGAATATTCTCGGAATGGTATGTTGTTACCTCCATTCGTTGAGAATTCCAATTATGCATCCAAGTCACTGGTGGAATTGTTCCAGAAAGAGAGGAATTCTGAGAACTTCTTTGTCTTCTTTGGTGTTTCCCCACAAGGACTAAATCGTGTCTCGTTGCAAGTCAATCAAGTAGGGCAGCTGTCCTCTGACAAGTTGCTAATACTAGAGTTCCGCCATCTCGTTCCTCCTTTGGAGTTTGACATTCTAGTCCAACCCTTGGGGTCTTAGCAACTGTAATCCGTGGTAGGCATTGCCAAGCTTCCTATTCCTACCGGTGCTGTGTCCAAAGTATCTCTACACCCGATCAGATCTAAATATCAATCAGAAACGATAGTTGGTGATCCTCAAGAAGCTTGTTCACGACGTCTGGAGAAATCAAGAAGTGTTCCTGATTCTAACGTTTGCGGAATTTCCGAAGTTCTCTCGATCTAGCTTTCCGATCCTTCTCCAGGGATCTCAAATGCCCCTTCGTGAGGAAAGTTCTACTCAAGCCGACTAGTACAAGTTGCCTCCTCATCTGTTGGAATCTTGTTTAGCATTCGTCTTCAGAAACTTAAGGCCTTGTGCAAAGTTCATATTCTGAATCCTTGAGAAACACTTGCCCATCAACTAGAAACTTCTTGTCAAATCTCCCGTCCCCTGCCTGTGTCTCCTAACTGTAAATTCAAGGGATGTGAGAAGTCTCATCCTAAGTTCTACTAGGAGGTACTCGGTCGTTGTATCTTTCCAAGATCCATCTCTCCGGTGAGGTTTCCTTCTCTCCTATGGTGTACTTTGATAGTGACCTTGAAGTGTAGCCGATAAAGATCTTCAGGATGCGCTGAATCCATCTACACCGAGAAGATAGTTGAAGACCGTCGTAACCCTTCTCCCTCTTTCCTACTCTTAGAATCTCGGGACGAGATTCCTGTAAGGAGGGTAGAGTTGTAACAGCCCGAAAGTTTGAGAACCTAAAAACCCGAATAAAATTTTCGCGTTTGTGTTTCATTGCATTGCATGCATCATAGCATCCATATTAAAGTGCTAAACAAATAAACAATTGGTTTGGCACTAATTAAAAACAAAACGCCAAACTTGCTTAACAACTTTCAAAACTATGGAGGCAATTAAACTTGCAAAACAAAAATACTTGACACCTTATAATTGTCAAGGAAGTTTCAAGAGTTCAAAATTAATAATTTGAGTTTGTTTCAAAACTTCAAAGGGCTATACTTTAGTATTTGAGAAAATGCTATATTCAAACTCTATGAACAAAAGTTGTTCCAAATATTTTATTTGGCAACACCAATTTTTGTGGTGCTTCTACATGTTATGGGGAAGCTCCATGAATTTTCTCGTATTTTTCTAAATTTTTAAGTACCCTAATAAAATCAATGAAAGGCTACTGGAGTTTTAAAAGAAACAGCCAGGGACCTATCGGTGATGGAAATAAAATGGGCAGGGGGTTCCCTGCAAAACGGTCACCGTCTCTCTCCTCCCGCTGCTCGCGCGCACACCATGCCGCGCTGTCGCTCCCGTGCGACGCGCGACGCCCGGGCCCCCTCCTCTGCTCCCCCTGCAAGGAGAGCACGAGCACGTCGAGCTCACCTGCTCCTCTCACTCCTCCCCGATATTTTTCCTCTCCTTCCTCTCTCTGCTCCTCTCCCCACGGTGCCGCACCCGAGCCGCCATGGTCGCCCGCATCGCCGTTGATTGAGTCATCCCCGAGCCCAGCCAGGGCCACCGGAAGCTTTGCCGCGTCGCCGGCTACCTCTCCGCCAGAGGAATCGAGCCGGGAAGCCCGGAGTCACCGCCGCCGTTCCCCTCGTCGCCGACCACCGCCGCCGCTCCACCGCTTGATTCACGCCGCCTCCGGCCATCCCCGACACCGCCGAGCATCCCCACGTTCCTAGGGTGAGCACATCCACCTCCTGAACCTCCCCTCGCCTCCCCGTTCACCGTCGTTAGCTCTTCCTGTGGTGGATGCAGTAGCTCGCCGCCGTTCTGTGTCCATCGGATTTTCCGAACCGAGCCGCGACCGGATATTCCGGTTCATTACAGAAGCGTAGCACTTTGAGTCCTTAGCTGATTTTCCGAGTTGAACTCTAGTGATCGGATAATCCGAAGCTACTATGATCGGAACATCCGATTTTCTACAGAAGCGTCGTTGCTTAGGTCCTTAGCCAAAATTTGGGGTCACCGTAGCCACCGGATATTCCGAGTGAGACCCCAACCGGATAGTCCGAATTTTGACAGTACCCCGAGTACTGTTCCCCTCTTTTTCCTTAGCCGTTTTCGGGTCAGATTACTCGGATAATCCGAGTCCTGTTCCACCGGATAATCCGGGTACTCTGTTTAACTTTAATACCAACCTTTTCAGCAATCTTCCAAACCTGTTGCATGAATGTCTTAATCACCCAAACTTTGCATCCTCACCTGTCATGACATCCTTATGCAACTTAACGATAGGGTTTCATCCATCCTAACCAACAGGCAAGGACGCTACCCTACCTAATTCCACGGAATATTCGAGATGCTCCGCTCTAACCACCCGAACTCCGTTTAATTTGAATAGTTGCATCATCCCCCTCCCGGGGATTTAAAATGTCATGTCATCATTTTTCCTTGTGCATTGCATTGTACCCATGTGTGGTGATTGATTGTTCTTCCGTTGTGCTTCGATAGATCCAGCAGACGGGGTTCCACCTCAATACCCCGCCGAGCAGTACTATCAGCACATCGATCAAGGCAAGCGTAATCCCCCTCTGAGCATATCTTATCCTATTTTCCGCAATTATTTTCTCCACTATAATATTGCATGCGGTTCTAAATGTCTTTCGTTTGGATTAGAGTATCATATAAAATGCATTAAGATTCCGATGCCAATACCTGTTTTCCCCTCCTATTACCCTAGGTTTGCATTGTTGGCCTGATATAATTACTATGCTATGCAAATGCTTAGCCATGCTTAGTGAAATGCCTAGTTGTACTATGGTTGGTACATGCTGGAAACAGGTGTTGACTTGTGACAGTAAATGATGGTGGAGAAGTGTGGTGATGGATAATAAAATGCTTAAAGGTGGGGATGAGAGGCCACATGGGATGTGGTGGGTTGTCTCGTTCTCGCCGCCTAAGTGCGAGTTCTCGCCTACGAGCCAAGTTGAGCGTGCAACCATGCGTGGGCATATGGAACCTCGTCGACCGACTAACTTGTGGCGGACTAGCCGAGGGTCCTCTAGTTTGGCTTTCCATTTGCGCGTGCGTTGAAGATGGTGGCCAAGACTGAGATGAGGATGGTTGTGTCAGGAAAATAAGTGGCCGCGGGACAGGGTGCGAGAAGGTACCTCTTGTCCTACCGCCACTGATGATCCTTGGATAGTCTTAAGCGAGGTAAAGGTTGTAGCCGTTTCACACTCAGCCGGCTTTCCCCGGAAGAGAGCTAATGTCTGGCAATGAGTCTGGCGGTACGCATGGATAAGGAGCTGGGAGGTCCCTCGCGGAACCTGGCGACTTTCACATTGTACACCCCTGCAGGGATAAATCTTTTCGAAAAGCCGTGTCCGCGGTTATGGACGACTTGGTGACGGATTCGATGATCATAGAATAACTTAAACGGAATGATTAAAACTTGGGTACTAGAGGTACCAATTCCACGAATGTAAGGTTGACTTCCTCGAGGGTGATTCGGGGAGGTGCCTTTGATGAACAGGTACAATGATGATGGTGGTTGTTGTTGAGAAAGTGATCTCAAGAGAAAAGAGTTTCTTCTTACCCCTTTTCAAAATAATCTGATTAGTCGATGCCATGGAGTTGTGTTTTATAAATAAAATCAGCTTTATGCAAAACAGCCATAAAACCTTTGAAAGCCAATCATGGAGCATATATTAGCTCTTAATCTTGCGAGTTCGTCGAACTCAACGTCATTTGCTTATTTTCAGGAGAGGACTTCACCGACCTCGGAGGTGGGTTCTTTGTGGACGTCGACGAGTAGTCTGGGGTTCCTAGGTGGCAGCTTGGGACATCCCGGAACAGCTGGCGCTGGATGTTTATCTGCAGGCCTCTTAGGCCATATGTTGGTTCTTGTTGTTTAGAACAACACACTTCGCTTCCGCATGTTGTAATGTTGGGTCTATGACCTCTGTTTGTCATTTGCTATCTTTCTCTGTATAAGAGTTGAACTATATGATTTTTATGTCGTAGAGTCTGTGAGGTGCCAGTTGTTCCACAAGTCTTGATCTTACTATTATGCCTTGAGGGTTGCGCCCGTGTTAAGGCATCAATCGGGGTGTTGCGTTGTCTGGAGTGAGGTGTACCCAGCAACGCCTGCCAAAGGTTTTGGCCGGGGATTGGTAAACCCGTAACCTCCGCTTGTATCGCTTAACCGGTGACACGCAGCATCACTGTATAACAGTCGGGTCGGGGCGCCACATCCCTCCAGCTAGCCAATCAGGAACAAGTACGCGGATCGTGTGTTTTCTTCGAGAGCTTGGGAGCCGTTGGATCAAGTGAAAGAAACACACCGCTGATCCAACGGCTCAGAAGCGCTGGGAGGAAACACACGATCCGTGTGCTTCTTCCTGATTGGGCATACTACAGCTCACAAGCCCTTTCGAGTGACTCCCTCCAGCTAGCCAATCAGGAACAAGTACGCGGATCGTGTGTTTCCTTCGAGAGCTTGGGAGCCGTTGGATCAAGCGAAAGAAACACACCGTTGATCCAACGGCTCAGAAGCGCTGGGAGGAAACACACGATCCGTGTGCTTCTTCCTGATTGGGCATACTACAGCTCACAAGCCCTTTCGAGTGACTCCCTCCAGCTAGCCAATCAGGAACAAGTACGCGGATCGTGTGTTTCCTTCGAGAGCTTGGGAGCCGTTGGATCAAGCGAAAGAAACACACCGCTGATCCAACGGCTCAGAAGCGCTGGGAGGAAACACACGATCCGTGTGCTTCTTCCTGATTGGGCATACTACAGCTCACAAGCCCTTTCGAGTGACTCCCTCCAGCTAGCCAATCAGGAACAAGTACGCGGATCGTGTGTTTCCTTCGAGAGCTTGGAGCCGTTGGATCAAGCGAAAGAAACACACCGCTGATCCAACGGCTCAGAAGCGCTGGGAGGAAACACACGATCCGTGTGCTTCTTCCTGATTGGGCATACTACAGCTCACAAGCCCTTTCGAGTGACTCCCTCCAGCTAGCCAATCAGGAACAAGTACGCGGATCGTGTGTTTCCTTCGAGAGCTTGGGAGCCGTTGGATCAAGCGAAAGAAACACACCGCTGATCCAACGGCTCAGAAGCGCTGGGAGGAAACACACGATCCGTGTGCTTCTTCCTGATTGGGCATACTACAGCTCACAAGCCCATTTCTCACTATATATATGTAGTCATGGCCTCCATTGGCATAACACATCTAAACTGATATCTGATCCCTCATCACTCTCCCGTGGCGTCACCACCGCGTGTGCCGTCCGCCATGCCAAGGTGCTGCCCTCTCCCTCCCCTACGTACGTAGGTTGCACGCACCTTAGTTGTTTGATCAAATTCCCCACTCATTTTTTCAGATCTCGGCGGGAATCGATGATGACAAGCGGCCATTTGTTGGACACGGGCAATGTCCGGGACTGGGCTCCACCGGGGTGGCACTGGGAGGTTTCTTCCGGGACGCGTAGTTTGGTGAGGAATCCGGGTGACGTCGTCGACCCGGATCTTGTTTGGTGGCCGTCGCGTGGGCCAGCCTCGGTGCAGAGGCCGCCGGCCCCTGAGGTGGAGGTGCGTCGCCGTATCAGAGAGGAGGACGAGCATGTCCGTCGCTACCTGGTTAGGTTGGATACGCAAGCGGTGCATGACAATATGTGGTATACACTTTATAGGGATCCTCCTCATGTGAGTATTGCCCCAGTGATGGTTCCTTATCTTTGGGTGCAAGCCGCCGGCCGCTCAGCACCTCGCGGCTTAGGACCCGGCAAAAGTTAGTTACATTATTTGTGATGTATTATGGATTAAATAAAGATGTAGACTGGTGGCTATAAGCACATTCCTACTAGTGCAAGTTTGTTGTCACTCGTCTATGTACCCAAGTTTGTTGTCATTCGTCTAGTTTAGTTTTCTTATGTTCCATGGTAACGTGACTCTTTTGTTTTGAAGGGTCCTCAAGATGCAAATAGTTTTGCAATTAGCACTGATTCATCTCATACACAATCACTGTAGGATCGGTCGGAACCCCACCCAAACCTAGGTTGTGCCATACCATATGTGTACAAGTGTGTTGTGTGTTTCAAATGTCCAAGAATCTACTCCTAGGTGTGACCGACATCACCGGCTTCACTTTCTCTCTAGTGAGTTTCTGCACTTAGAGGTGAAAACTCCCCTTTCGGGCGAACCGGATGGAATCTTGTGTCGATTTGGGGTAGACTTTGGTTTCTCATGTTCCTATGGCCTGACCTAACACAACCAAGCAAAAAAGTCCACTGGGCTACCCCCTTTCGACGCACGTCTATGGGGTAGACGGAAACGTTAGGGTTTTTCCAGCGGATTCAGGGTTTCGCCGAAGCGGGGCCCCGGAGCGTCGGAACCCCACCCAAACCTAGGTTGTGCCATACCATATGTGTACAAGTGTGTTGTGTGTTTCAAATGTCCAAGAATCTACTCCTAGGTGTGACCGACATCACCGGCTTCACTTTCTCTCTAGTGAGTTTCTGCACTTAGAGGTGAAAACTCCCCTTTCGGGCGAACCGGATGGAATCTTGTGTCGATTTGGGGTAGACTTTGGTTTCTCATGTTCCTATGGCCTGACCTAACACAACCAAGCAAAAAAGTCCACTGGGCTACCCCCTTTCGACGCACGTCTATGGTTTCGCCGGAGATATAATACAATATGTTTTTTTGTCTTCGGTCAACTGTCTAGGGTTTCGCCGGAGATATAATACAATATGTTTTTTTTGTGTGGCCCTACCATATAACTGTAAAAATTTATAACAAAATTTATTAAAAAATTGTACAAATTTATAGCAAATAGGTGCTGTCTGTTTTTTAAATGGAATAAAAAAAAAGAAAAAGCCTAAGCCGACGGCAAAGCCGTCGGCATAGGTGCTCTCTGTTTTTAGACAGGGCACGCGCCCGAATCGGCTACCTCAGTTCCAAATCGAAATCCAAATCGAGCACCCGCCCGAATCGCTTGCTCCGGCGACCCTCCCCCTCCCCCCTCCACCGCACCACCGGCTCCTCCACCAGATCGAGCGGCGGCGCGGCCGGGCCTGCTCGCCGGCGTCCACCCGCATCTCTCCCCCACCCGCTTCTCTCCCCCACCCGCCGCTGGGCTCTGGCCATTCCACCTCCTCCTCCACGCCTCCTCCGTCCACCCTCCACCCCGTCGTCCACCCTCCACCCTCCACCGCGACGCCGCCCACCCTCCTCTCGAAACCCTGCAACCACCACCACCACCAACGAAAGGAGCATGAGGGGAAGGTGGGTTCCTCGCTGCCGCCGCCGGTAGAAGCACAACCTGAAGCTCCTCTTCCTCAACTCCTGTCGCTGCTGCTGCTCTCCACCAACCAGAAGGTGGGTTCATCTCTTCCTCTCTTCAATTTCTGCAATTTCCCGTGAACTAGTGTTGTGAGCAGACTAGATTGGAATACAGAGACATGTACGTGCTAGTTTGGTAGCTGTTTCCTAAATCTGAAATGTATGTGAATTTGTGAGCAGACTGCTGCATTTTTTTTCGGTTGTTTAGCTACTAGGCACATTTGTGAATTTGTGTAAGAACAATAATTGCTAACAGATTCAGAATTTTCAGATTTAGGACTTAGTGAAAATTTCTCCCTGCTGCCATACACACAAATCATTCTGCTGAAGCAAACAATCTTTTTAACAATGGCCATTTATGACTTGTGATATAGCTATGCAATGTTGGATATGATGCTCTTGTGCAAGTGCATTGGTGCAGTCTATAGGTAGCCAAAAACAATTACATGTGTATGCCTGATTTTGCATTGACTTGAGCAGAAACATTGGTTAGTAGAATTTGTAAAATTTGTCATCTAAATTGCTATTTGTAAAATCACCGGGAGCTTGTACTTATGAATGATCCCTGTGGAAGAACGATAAAAGGAACTATATTTGTGACGATCAAATTTCCTCTCTTTTTCTTTTTTGTTCTTTAGTTTACTATTTGCTTCA
The DNA here is from genome assembly GCA_947311845.1 of Poa pratensis. NCBI lineage: Eukaryota > Viridiplantae > Streptophyta > Magnoliopsida > Poales > Poaceae > Poa > Poa pratensis. Next base: position 1,385,602 of record CAMZMU010000069.1, on the reverse strand, counting down.
ATATTAATGTTGTCATACTTGTGTGCTAATATTTATTGTTTCTCAATGCAGTTGATTGAACAATATGAGTCAGGGCAAGGAAAGCGCAGCTACCTTGGTTAGTACGCTGAAGGCACAGAAGTCTAACCTTACACGGAGTGGACGACCTACCACCTCGCGTTACGCCGCGGACGAGGGTGCACGAGTAGGACGAGGTGGAGGACGAGGTGGAGGACGAGGTGGACGGCAAGGTGGAGGACGAGGTGGAGGGCGAGGTGGAGGACGAGGTGGAGGAGACGTGGAGCACCCACCCTCCGCTTCTGGCGACGTGGATTCCGAGTTGCCCTCCGCTTCAGGCGACGTGGCTTCCCAGAACCACCTGGAGGGAGGTGGAGGACGAGGTGGAGGACGAGGTGGAGGTGGAGGTGGAGGCGGCGCCGAAGCGGAAGAAGAGCCGTGGCGAAGCAGGAGTCCCCGAGGAAAAATACTGGCCTAAGACCGAGGAGGCGAAAACCCTCATTGAGCCTCATGGCGTTGAGTAAGTGTACTAGTTTTGTAATTTTGAACATGAAATTTCATTTTGGTCATAACAATTTGGCATATGTACTAATGTTTACTTATTGTGCAGTTCATGGACATGGACAGGCCCTAAGATTCCACGCACTCCTGGGAGCTTGCTTGGAGCTCTGATTAGGAAATACTGGCCAGGCTTGTACACTACAGGGCCCGAGGACGAGCTGAAGTTAGCCACGAAATGGGCGGACTATGAGGCTGCGCCGTCCCCACCGTTCGAGACAGCTGCTCACGCCGTGATCACCACTTTTTGGGTAACACATATTTTTCGAATTTCGTTCATAGTTAATGACCCCACCGTGATAACTCATGACTCACAATTTTTTTATGCATGGTTGAAGCGGTTTTATCGTGTGCTGGACCAGCAAGCCGCGGATAGCATTTTGCATGCTCATTGTGTGAGGTTGACACGGCAGCAATTCTACAACCAAAAGTTTACATCCGCCAATGACTTTACCTATGAGAAGACGGGCAAGAGGGCCAAGAAGGCGGATAATGCCAAGAATGCAGCGGAGATGACAAAGGAGGAGTACATTTCGGTAAGTACATTGTCAATGGAATTCTATATTGCTGCTAAGTTGCCATTGCACTTAGCTCTTCTTGAATTGCATTTTCAGGTTATGCCCGACTGGGCCGACCGCAAAGAAGACGCATGGGATGCGTTGGTTAGGAGGTGGGTCGGGGAAGACGAGGATTTCAGCGCCGTGAGCCAGCGGAACAAGGCAAACCGAGGCTCCGAGGGAACACACAGTGCGGGAAACCGCAACCACTTCCTCTTTAAGGATAAGATGGTATATATATACATGGAACGACGTGCATTTATTTTTACCGCATGTTTCTACTTGGTATGAATAACATTTCTTTTCGTGATGCAGGACGCCGAGACTGGGACGGTAAGCACCCACATCGGTGCGTGGAAGAAGATGAGGGAAAAGAAGCCCGATCCAAAGAAGCCTCAGCCACAGGCTCCTGAGTACTACGGCAGAAGCGAGGAGGCCGTGAACAGCTACTGCACGCGTTCCAGGGGTTTCACCCGGAGGTGGATGACCCCTTGAGCGAGGAGGTCGACGAGAGGTCGGTATATATATATATATACATGGAACAACGTGCATTTATTTTCACCGCATGTTTCTACTTGGTATGAATAACAATTCTTTTCGCGATGCAGGGCGGTGGTCCTCTCGGGGCACGGAAGGCCGCATGGCCGTAATCGCACTCTTAATAAGGTGGTTAGGCCTGCCATGACCTTCACGCAGGCAAAAGCTACTCTCCCTGACAACAGCCCACTGATCCCGCCTCGTCCACAGCCTCGTCGATCCACTCCCATCGATGTAAGTTTTTTTGCATCCTCTTTCCGACATTCGTTCTTCCATGGCTAAGTTGACGAGATTCATTCTTTTCGAAATTGTAGCCCGATTTTGAGGAAGCCTACGCTGCCGCTCATGCGCAGTATGAGGTGGCCTTTGCCAAGTGGGAGGAGCAGAATAAGCCTTGGACCGAGTATCAAAAGTTGTTCCGAACTGTAAGTTTTAACCTTTACTTTTGTCAAATATGACAAGTCCCACTTCCCTAGTTTGAGCCTTCATTTTTGCAACACCTGACATCTAAACTATCTTGCAGTCGGTGCTGAACTTTTTCACCACTGGAGTGCGGGTAGCCCCTCCTATGGAGGAGCCTCCGGAGCCGGGTCCGACTCCACGGATGCCATCGAGGGACGTGTTCGCTCTCTCCTACTACAGAAGAATCCCGGTATGTTTGATCCCAAACCACTGGTTACTGCTTTCCTTTGCCTCGCAGTTGCTAACTCTTGCTCAAACATGTAGGAAACGGGAACCTCGTCGGAGAACCCACACATTGATCCTTCTGCTTCTCCTAGTTCCTCGACGGGTTCGCCTCGCACCACACCGTTACATAGCGGTGGTCCTTCTGCCGGTGCTTCAGCTTCTCCTCGTGCTTCCGGTGATTCGCCTACTTCCGGTGCTTCTGCTGCGGCGATCCGACGCTCACCTATTATGAGCCGGGGAGATATGGGGTACACCCCGTCGCCGCAATAGATGTAGGGCTTTCGGCGTCTAGACATCTTCCTATGTATGTATATACTTGATGATGGTCCTATGTGTATATACTTGATGATACAGCATTTTGTGATCCATTGTGATCAATAGATGGAGCCATTGTGTGATCTTGCTTGTTGTGAATTTGTCGTGATTTTTGATTATTTTACTGCTATTATTGCTGCAAAAAACGAGCTGCTGGATGAAAAAAATTCTGGTAACACCTGTGCCGACGGCAATGCCGTCGGCACAGACCCCTAAATGTGACCAAATGGGCACACCTGTGCCGACGGCATTGCCGTCGGCAGAGGCCCCTCCCAGGAGCGCCCAGCAACATCCACGTGTCCACACCTCGACCGGCCTGTGTGGGCCCCACACGCCGCTGTGCCGACAACCTAGGTGCCGACGGTGCGTTTCTGGCCGTCGGGAAAAGCTGTGCCGACGGTTTATACCTGTGCCGACGGCCAGGTGGCCTGTGCCTACAGTGGTCTATGCCGACCACCCTGTGCCGACGGTGGCCGTCGGCATAGGTATGTGCCGACGGCATTTGGACCTGTGCCGACGGCCGCACCGTCGGCATAGGTATGTGCCGACGGCATTTGGACCTATGCCGACGGGCTGCGGCCGTCGGCACAGGTGGCCATTCCTGTAGTGCTGCTGTGTTTTCCATTTGTAGACTATTATATAGTTGTAAGTTTTCTTTCCTGTGAAGAAAAAGTTGTAAGTTTATTCCCCGAAGTATGAAAAGTAAATTACGTTTAAATTTTAGGTCTCTCCTAGTGCAACTATAGTATCATGTCAAGTACTTTGTGTCACAAGCGGTGGGGAGTAATCCCCCCGTTACGCTCGAAAAGAATAAATACTTTGTTAGCACGTAAATGAATGCCGCTATAGTTAAACAAGAAAGACAAGATCACACTACGGGAGAGCAAGTCGTTGCCGTGTGCCTGGCTCTTTGCCGTGTGCTGGATATCGGGCACACGACAACGTCTATCTTTTCCGTGTGCCGCACACGGCGAATAATAATACACGGTATAGTAGTAAAAAAAACACACGGCAAAGACCGGCATACGGCAAAGGCGGTAAAAAGCACACGGTAAAGAATGGCACAGAGCAAAGAAAGTGGACACGTGTCCACCAAACGGCAGCGCCGATGGCGTAGTCACGGCAGGTCTTTGCCGTTTGTTTGCACACGACAAAAATTTATTCGTTGCCGTGTGTTTGCACACGGCAAAGAAGATTTATCCTTTTAATGAAATTAAAAAAAATGAAAATCGGTCAAACGCACGGCAAAGAATAATGCCAACACACCGCAAAGACCGATTTTCATTTTTTTCAATTTTACTTTATCTATTTGTAATAAAGATATGACCATTTCCGTGGCATAGTTTGTGCTAATGTGCCCACATTTGGCACATATATGTATCTTGGTATGGTAAACAATGTTACCGAACTGAGTGTTTTCAAATTATTTTTTATAAATATCATTTTTTATTTTCTAAGTGCAAAAAATGACTTTTTTGTGAAGCAAGTACAACAAATATGGTGCAAAATGGCACCCATCAAATTTTCACACAAAGTAGTCCATATGGATGGATAGTTCCCAAATATTAGGAATTTTCTCGCTTTCTACCTAATTTCGCACATTTAAATGACTTTATGTCGATTTTCCGAAAGTAATTCCAATTTGATCTACAAGTGTGCGATAATTTGCTCTGAAATTTTTCTAAAAATCATTTTAAGGTACACAAGTAGTGATTATTTCCGAGAACCGATGATAGTTTTGAAAAATTTGACCTCTTTCAACGAATAGCCATGCTCGCCATTTGGACCATTTTTTCAAAAACCTCAAACAAAATGAAGAAAATCTCAAAAAAAGAAATCCTTTGGCATGGAGCCCTCTTTTGTGTACTAGTTGGTAGAAAAAATGATAAACTTTATTTTTTTTCAAACTTTCCAAAAAAATCTTTCACGAAAAGGTCTATCATATATAAACATGTTTAGGTTTCAAGCCAAACGATCAAGATATGACCATTCCCGTAGCATAGTTTGTGATAATATGCCCATATTTGGGACATACATGTATCTTAGTATGGGAAACAATGTTACCGAACTGTGTTTTTCCAATTATTTTTATAAATATCATTTTTCATTTTTTAAGTGCAAAAAATGACTTTTTTTAGTAAGCAAATACAACAAATGTGGTGCAAAATGGCACCCATCAAATTTTCACACAAAGTAGTGCATATTGGATAGATAGTCTCCAAATATTAGGAATTTTCTCGCTTTCTACCTAATTTCGCACATTTAAATGACTTTATGTCGATTTTCCGAAAGTAATTCCAATTTGAACTACAAGTGTGTGATAGTTTGCTCTGAAATTTTTCTAAAAAATTATTTTAAGGTACAGAAGTAGTGATTATTTAAGAGAACCGTTGATAGTTTCGAAAAATTCGACCTCTTTCAACGAATAGCCATGCCGGCCATTTTGACCATTTTTTCAAAAAGCTCAAAGAAAATGAAGAAAAACTCAAAAAAAGAAATCCTTTGGCACGGAGTCCTCTTTTTCGTCTACTAGTTGCTAGGAAAAATTATAAACTTGATTTTTGACAAGCTTTGGCATGGAGTCCTTTGGCATATGAGTTAAACACACGTGTAGATTATTCCCGCGTTCTGATTGGCCCGTGAACCCGTCCCACAGATCGTGCCCCTCAAACCAATCGCCACCGCCCGCCCATCCTAGATCCGACGGCAGCCACACCACATCACGCGGATCGATCCCAGATCCCATCTAGCTAGTACCTTATCCACCCGTCGTCTCCTCTCCTCCACACGCAGGCGGTCCGTCCTCAATCTCCACCGCGCTCGCCGGCCACATCGTCCTGCTGCCTCCCCACGCACTAGTAGTCTCTCCGCCGCCCAGGTGCTTCTCCGGCCGGCGGCTGCGCTACCCGACCGGCGGCTCACGACCTGCCCCTAGTGCTCCCATCCGGTGGCTAGCTGGTGCAACCAACCAGCTGCGAGACGTACTACATGGCCGGCGACGACTGGTGCTGTCGGAAGCACCCGCCCGTGTGGTGCGGCGGCGTGTGCCCGCACTGCCTCCGCGACCGCCTCCTCGCCTCTTCCCCAACTACGCGCGCACGCGGCCTTGCCCCTGCGCCTTCTGTCTCATCGGACGGGAGCACCGGATCGGGCCCTCGTGGTCCGTCGCCCTGCACACCGCCTCTCTCGCCTCGCTCCCCCTTTCTCTTCCCAGCAGATACGGAGTGGACTGGGGTCCTACACGCCAAGACGCGAGCCACAGAGTGGAGTTGCTGCACGCCGGAGGCCGTCACCGGATCGATCCGCCAGCCTGGCCCTCGCTGGGACGGGGGATTTTTTAATGACATCATCGCACTGTGCCATGTGTTTGCACACGGTAAAGGGGAGGTCTTTGCCGTGTGTTTGCACACGGCAACGAGTGACCGGTGGGACGCACTTGTCAGGAGCCCGCCGTCAACGTCCGTCGTCGGACTATTAGTAAAACAAGAACATTGTGCACTTTTGCAACTATTAGTAGGTTAGTCCAAATAAATAATAAACTTAATATAAAACAAGTGCTAAAAGCATAAAAATGGCATGAAACAATCAAAAATTATAGATACGTTTTGGACGTATCATTGGTATCATCATGTACTAGTTTTTAAATTGGTAATTCGTGCGCTATATGCTCGGTAACACTTCGGTTTAGTTCAAGGATCGGTAACTTGCTTGCTATGTGCTTGATATCATCATCTACTAGTAAGGATGTCGTAAATATCGATAAAAATGCATATAATTTTGAGGTTGGTAATTTTACCTTTGATAAATCACGTACCGTGGGATTGGTAACTTTTAGCTAAAAAAGGTGTCAAAACATATCGACACGGGATCTAGTTTTTAAGATCTCATTGTGACCAATCTATTGGTGACAACATATTTTCAATTGAATTTGTCGTTTGAAAGATAAAACATTTCAAAAATTCAAATTAGGAAAAAATCCATCAACAATTTCGTTACGTAGTATGATATTTTGAGATTTCCGTGATACAACTATGGTAACATCATGCAATAGTTTTTAGGTTTCGTAATACACGGTCTATACGATTGGTAAATAATCTAATAGGTTTTATTACTTGGCAATTATTTTTTTGCTTCACTATGGAATGTTTAATTTTTATGATTTGGTTCCTTCTTTGATAGGCACTTGGTTACATCTGCATTTTATGTTTCATTTTTTTTGAAATGGGAGCATGCCCCAGCATCTGCATCCAAAGGATGCACACATCCGATTTTATTAATAATGAGAGAAAGCAGACAACCACAAGCCTTACAAGGAGATACATCGATCAACCAGAAGAGCCACCGTCCAGGAAAAAACTCGCTACACCTACAAGCATGGTGCAGGGGTTGACCAATCGGAGCCAATGCCCCAACCTCGCACACCTACTCGCATCATCGAAAACTGGAGGCCCCAACCAAGCTGCCCAATGGCTAGCTGCGGGCACAAACCGGTACAGCAGACACACGACGCACGTTGATTCTCCGCCTCCTCCGTCTTCCATCGAACCATTTTCAAGAATGCTCGAATGTAATGACATTACTAGGCCTGCCGTTGCCGCCACGTCACCAGACAGCACCACCGCCCTGTGCACGTCCATCATACAGCGTCCAGCGCCAAGACCCCACGGCGCCACGCCGCCGAGACCCACCCTCGTTGATGCAGTAGAAGAAACACCGCTTCATCTTCAGGTCCTTCCAGTCATTTCTCCAAAATGATGCCCTCAGGAGGGAGAGCGACACCATCATCCAATCCGGGAGTCCCAGATTTAGGGTTTTCCCCAGAGCAGCCCGAGCAAGGTAACGCGAACTGCAATGACGACGCCTTGGAAGGAAACGACGTCAAAGACGCCGCCATCGTCCGCCATGACCAAAGTCTACGCGATTTTCATCGGCAGTCGCGCCACCCGACCCTACAGCTGGCTAAATCTGCACGGTGCCGCATCGTGAGACACACACCACCGTCGGGACCTCGGCAGGGGACCTCCAAGCGCCCCCTCACCGACCCCTCCACGCACCGTCGGCCGGCCATGGGCCAACCCACGACAGATCGGAGCGGGATCCGATCTAATGCCGCCACACTCGCCGGAAAACCGGACAAGGATGAAACCACTGCCGTCGGCCGACCAGGGAGGCTCTCTTGCCGCCACCTCCACCTTGAGCACCTGAAACAGGGGCTAGACGGAGGGATCCATCCCGCCGCTGTCTGCCGGCCGCCGGCACCACCACGGTGCCCAGCAGCTAGAGTCATCAGGTTCACCCGTGCAGCCAGCTGCCGGGGCACGAGATACAAGCCTGCCCGAGCCCATCTGTGCCCAAACTGGCCGTTGCTCGGCGCCGCCACTGCAAGGAGCGCCTTCGCCGCGAAGAGTCAGGCCACCTCCGTCGCCGTCGACTGCGCCCTCCACCGGGATCCCGTGACTCCTCGCCGTCGCATCACCGCCGGGCCACGCACCGCCGTCGCCGGAACTGCGCCTGGCCGCCGCATGCACGGAGAACGCCCGCCGTCGCCGTCACTGGCACTGCCAGGGCTTTGCCCGGCGGTACCTCAGGCAGCGGCGGGGAGGAGGGGGGCGCGTAGTGAGGGGCCGAGGGTCGGTGGCGCGGTCGCTACCGAGTCGCCTAGGGCAGACGACGCGGGGTCAGTTTTTTTGCTCCAGGCAATTAGTACGCCTAGACCCAAGTCGTCTAGCGAATTTTATGTTTCATACGTACTTTGGTAACATTTTTTTGCTAAGTTACACTAGTTGAAAGAGGTAGTTCATTTTATTCGACATTTTTTGTACTAGTATGAAGTTGTTTATTGGTACCTCCCATCCTTTTTTTTCATCTTAAAATATCACTGCCCAAAAAGGGAACTGATAAGTTACACCAGTTGAAAGTGGTAGTTCATTTTATTCAACATTTTCTGTACTAGTATGAAGTGGGTTATTGCTACCTCCCACCCTTTTTTTTACCCTAAAATATCACTGCCCAAAAAGGGAATTGATAAATTGTTTGTTTTCTGGTATACCAGAAAGTGACCAAAAAAGGGAATAGCAAATATTTTTCAAAATACGTACAAACAGTTGGCGTGTAAAGGGAATTTTTGAATTCAGCGTTGCACACAATCAACTAGCCTCGTGCACGATCCTACCTCTTTTCACGTTAACTGCATGCATGTGCATCCTACGTTCGTACACGAAGCTGTCACGAAGCTAAAAGGGAATAGTACGTACATGAAGCTGCACATCGATCGATCGCCCGCGCGCCCCGTACATACACGAAGTTGGACCTGCCCAGAAAGGGAATAGTACAGCACGCGCACGTATTCCTAATGAACAGTGCTGCTACAGTGAGCCACCCGAAAATTCGTCCCGTGCGGGGATCGAACCCGGGCGGGTGGGCAGGCCACTGCCTGCACCAACCACTGCGCTACGAGCGCGGCTCAAGCTAGCCACGCCCAATGTTCATGTAAAACTACAAAATAATATGATGTACTTCTCACGAATAAATGGAGAACCTGAGCAACATACAAATAGCAGCAACACGTTCATGAATTGCTTGGAGGACTCAACACTATCCACAATACGGTTTATTTTCCGGAAAAGGAATTACCTTCCTAAAAGCCAGCTGATTGTGCTCATCCTCCAATATCTTCTCCTGCACCTCAGAGGAGGATAATGCCCAAGAACACGCGCGAGCATCGCGTGTCGTTATAGTAAGATAGAGAAGTGAGACATAATTACAAGATTTTTGACTAGGACGCAGCCACAGGCGGCAGGTCCTAAACAGCTCAAACAGCCTGGTACTACTCTCTCCCTCGCTTCTCTCCACACAGCCCCGCTATCCGCCACAGCTCGAGTTCATGATTTATCCGACCATGTACTACATCTGACGAAGAAGAGATACGGTCAAACACCCTGCTGTTCCTCTCCAACCAAATCGACCTGGCGGTGAGGATGACGAGTCCATTGACTTCCTTCTTCCGTGTTTGTGGCACAGCTGCAGCAAAGTCGTTCCACCATACAGCAAATGAGGAATTCTGAGTGGGAGTGAAGGACTGAAGCCCTGCCTGACGGAGCACCGCAAACCACACCTCGCGTGCGTATACGCACCTGGCCAGAAGGTGCTCGCCGTCCTCGGGTTCCTGATCGCAGAGCGGGCAAATTGGTGGATGCTGCAACCCTCTCCTTGCCAATCTATCCGCTGTCCACAGTCTGTTCTTAAGCGCAAGCCACATGTGTATCTTCTGTGAAAGTGGTGCACCGGCAGACCACAGATCCGAAGCACACGGTGCAGCTGTTCTTCCAAGGAAGGATGCATTGTACGCAGACTTTGTGGAGTACTTGCCGTTTTCCGTCAGGCGCCACCGAACAAAATCCTCCTCTTCTGATATGTATTGATCATGTACCAATTCCCATAGATCCAAGTATTCAGTAACTTCCTGAACCGTGAGCTGACCCCTGATCCCGTTGATGCATCTGTTGTTTAGGAGAGCTTCCCTCACCGGCAGTGTATTGTCACTTGGCTTGATACGAAGCCATAAGCTAGGCGCAATCTGCCTTGCAGAGCGCCCGTCAATCCATGGGCCTAACCAAAAACGCAGCCGCTGTCCATTCCCCACTCTGCACTCCAAAGCAGCCATAAACAGCTGCTCTGCATCTCTCGGAATTGAGAACTCCAGGCCTCGCCACAACTTTCCTTCTTCAGTTAGCTCAAGCCATTTCCACCTCATCCGCAGCGCCATATTCAATGTACCGAGGTTTTGGATGCCTAGGCCACCAAGGGGTTTTGGTGCGCAGACATTCTTTCACGCCACCGCACACTGTCCACCTCTTGTTTCCAATGATCCCGCCCAAAAGAAACTTCTCAGGATTTTATCCACCTTTTCAAAGGGAGGCAAATCTAGGACAAGCATTGGATATATTGCAGTTGCAACCATCGTCGAATCCACCAGAATTAGTCTACCGCTTTTCTGCAGAAGCTTTGCTTTCCAAGAAGGCACATGCCTCGCTACTCTATCAATTGTTGGTTGCAGCTGGCTCTTGGTGAGGTTGATTGGTGACAGGGGCAGTCCCAAATAAGTGATTGGGAAGGCCTTCATCGGGCATGCAAGAACTTCTAGAATTGGCTGTAAATCTAGCCCCTCACACCTGATAGGGGTAACTGAACTCTTGTTCAATTGCTGCCATTGTAGCCCGGATCCACTGCCATTGTAGCCCGGATGCCCTGCCAAAAACCTTAGGAGCTCAATTGCTGCCACTGCCTCGCTTGTTGTCGGCTTGATCAGCAGAACTACATCATCTGCATACAGGGACAACCTGTGCTTGATGCCACAATTTCCCAAAGGTTCAAAGACTCCGACCTCCTCGGCAATTTTGAAGATTGCATTCAGCACATCAACCACCATGACAAACTTCATTGGAGAAACAGGATCACCCTGCCTAAGTCCACGGCCATGCCAGAATTGTGGGCCCACAGAGCCATTGATCAGCACTCTTGTGTTGGCCGAGGAAAGTAAAAGTGCAAGCCGAGCTCTCCATCGCGGCCCAAAACCCCTCTGCTGCATTATTTCCAGGATAAATGGCCAAGCCATGGAGTCAAACGCTTTAGCAACGTCCAGCTTCAAAAGAATAGCCGGCACCCTTCTTCTGTGCAGCGCTCGCACCGATTGCTGCACCATAAAGAAATTGTCCTGGATCGACCTCCCCTTCACAAATGCACTCTGGTTCCGGTCCACCAGTGTTGGTAAAGATGAGGAAAGTATGTTTGCCATTGCTTTGGACACAATCTTCGCAAAACTGTGAATCAAACTTATCGGTCTGAAGTCTGAAACCTCCACTGCATCTTCCTTTTTTGGTAACAAAGTGATATAGGCACTATTGAGCCTAGCAAATCCACGGCCATCAGCTGCATCGAATGCATTGACTGCACGCATAATGGCATCTCGAACAAGAGTCCAACAAGACTGATAAAGTGTTCTGCAGCAATATTGCCCATGCCTTCTATATCAGTGGCCAATTGATCTCCTTTTCTTAGTCTAAAAATGTGATTCTTTCTTTTCCTGACACTAGCATGGAGATGAAAGAATGCCGAATTTGCATCTCCATCCTGAAGCCAAGTGATCCGAGATCGTTGCCTGGCAGGCCAGACCAAAAAAAATCTTCTTGAGCTGTGCCCGGAGCCAGAATTCATCATCAGATAGACTCCTTGTTTCCATGGCTTGGTCTAGCCTGAAAATCACCTCATTTGCCATCAGCATCTGTTCTTTGATATTGCCGATCCGGCGCTGGCTTCACCGTGAGAGAGTCCTGGCTATTTCCCTCAACCTCTGCTCCAAGTCGACGAACGGATCAGATATCTGCACTTTGGCAAACCACGCCGACGCCACCGTTTCCTGGAACCCCTCAAACTTCGGCCAAAAACTTTAGAAGTGGAATCTTGATTTCCTTTTAAATGATGCATTGGTGGACAACATAAGTGGACAATGATCGGACATCTTCGAGGACAGAGCCCGCAGCAGACAGTCCGGGAAGATCGCTTCCCAGTCGGTGGAACTGAACCAACGGTCCAGCTTGACAAGCGTGGGTGCACGACGCTCATTGCTCCAGGTATATCGCCGTCCCACCAAGCCCTGCTCCTTCAAATCTAAGTCATTCACCAGTTTACGGAATCGTCCCATCATTCTGCGATTCAGATTATCGTTGTTCTTGTCAGCTGCTTCTAGGATCAGGTTAAAATCACCAGCCACGGCCCAAGGTCCAGGGAAAGAATTCCGCACTGTGCGTAGCTCTTCCAGAAAGTCTAGCTTCCTATCTTCCGCCGTAGGCCCATATACCGTAGTGAGGGCTCATGGTTCTCCTCCACCAAAACTCAGTTCAATTGTCACTGAGAAGGAATCAACCTGAGAATGAGACACAGCAACTCGTGCTGACTGCCAGGCCACCACAATTCCTCCAACCGTATTGTTAGCCGGGAGGAAAACAAACTGATCAAAGTGCGGCCCTGGAATCCGCGAGATCGTGAAACTATCCACCAAAGCCAGCTTTGACTCTACGAGGCAAACGACGGATGCCGTTGCGTCAGCCACAACTTGTCTAACCACATCTCCATGGCAGCGGTCATTGAGGCCCCGCGGGTTCCACAGAACAATATTTTCGTTTTCTCTATCCATAAAGACACATTTTGAATCCACAATCCACCAGCACAAAGCTCAAGAGCTACAGAATAGCTCCGCAGGCATGCGCGCGTCGAGGAAGAACAGCTTCGTGAGTGCCTCAATCCTCGAGGGAGGTAGAGGCTCGATGAAGTACTCGGCGTAGCGCTCCAAGCAGTCGGCAGATGGTTCATGATCAACCTCACAGATGCCCAACCTCGCCATGAGCACACGCTGCGCGCGCTTAACGTATGAGGTAGGCTTGCCCTTTGATTTCACTGCCAGCCGGGCACTGCGTCGCCGATCCACTTCCGGGACGAAGAGCTTGCGGCAGCGTTGGTGTCGTTTCTGAATCGCCGGCATGGGTAGCAGTGGTGCTGCGATGTGTTGCCGGATCTAGGCAACGACACTTCGGAGCGGATCCTCCTGAACCGCACCGGCCGCCGGCTGAGGTGCCGGAGTGACAAACCCCGCACCTAGTGAAGCTAGCAGCTGCTCAGCCGGGGCAGTAGTCGCCTGCACCTGAGTGATCGCCGGGGTTTCTTGTTCAGCAGCAACAGGTGTTCGCGCCACTTCCTCCTCTTGATCTGCCTGTGTGGTAAGCAGCAGCTGCAAGCCATGGCCAACACCCGTCTATGGGCCACCCGAGCGTACCGATCCCTCGGCCGAGCCCAGCGCCGCGCCCACACGACAACAAACGCTCCACGACGAACCCGGCGTGGCCCTACCGAAGTCCTGTACAGATGCACCCCTGATGCTTCCAACGACCGAGTCCAAGTCCAAATCCTGCCCAGCATGGATCGGACCCAAGACCGAGTTTTGGGAGCCAGCGTGCTGCCCACAGTGCGCATGTGCCTCCGAGCCGTTGGTGCGCGCCGTTGGCATCGGTGTGGACAGCTCGATCCGCACCCACCTTTTCTCAGAGAAAGGCTGCTTGTCACTGTTGGCCCTGCCACAAGAGCCAAAACTGCTTTCCACTCGGGACCCGCCAGAGTTTGAAACCCGTGTCATACGGCTAGCACCGTAGTTGCTGTTCGCCGCCGCCCTCCGGTTGTATTGCTCTGCCATGGGCCGGTTGAACGGGCCTGGCCGCGACGGCGCCGCCACCGAGGACGAGGAAGCGCCGTCCGGGCCAGAGCTAGAGCCGCTTCCCTGATCACGCCCACCGAGCCCATCGCCTCTGGGGGAAGCCGGTGGTGACGGAAGCGGCGACGCCGGTGGCGACGGCGGATCCGAGACTGCTGCCTCGACAGGCTCCGCCAGCACCCGTAGCCGGATGGTGTAGCGCAGCATCTTCGCTCTCCGACGAGGCACCGGCCCCCTGTGCCTGCCCGGACCACGCCTCGCCACCGGAGGCTCCTCGATGTGCAGCTCGCGCACCGGCGGTATGCGCGTCGGATCATCCGTTCGCACCCAAACTCGGAACTTTGACATGTCGTCCCGGCGTAGGGTGGGAGTGTCAATGTCCACCACGAAGCCGATGCCGTCGATGACCAAGTCCGCCGTGCGCCGTGTCCACGCGTGCCCCGGGACACCGCGCAGCTCGACGGGCACCAAGAACGGCAGAGAGACAGCCATCGCTTGCGCTTGCTGGATCCACGGGCGTAGCAACAATTTGAACCAGGGGCCATCAGCGAGACCCCGCCGCACCATCCTGTCCCGGTCACGCACGTCCCAGCAGAGAACAAGAAAGTCCTCCGGCTCGAAAGGCCTAATGGACATGTTCATCGGGCCAAGGTTGAACTCCCCATGTAGCGCCAGTGCCGCATCCGCCATGTCGACCTCCGGCCGCGTACCCGTGATGGTGACCACCACCGCGTGCGCCATCTCCGCCTCCAGCCTTGACAGCTCGTTGGACCATTCAAGGAAAAGGGCCCCAGCGCCGGTGGCACTGGCCTCGCCTCCTCCCGCGGAACCACCACCGCATCTGGACGCCGCGCCGGACCCCGCGCCGAGCTCTCCGCCGATCCTTCATGCGTGATCTGGTTCCACTACCGACCAAGCCGCACCGCACCCGGAGGTGGGGGGCCTGGCGGCGGCAGGCACGACGGCAAGGGGGAGCGCGCAGGAGCTGGCGCGACGCGGCGAGCTGGCTCCTTAGGGCTGGGAGGGGACCGCGGCCGCGGCCGCTTGCAGCCCCTGGCGATGTGGCCTTCCCCATCACAGCGGAGGCAGCGCACCTTCTTGGTGCAGCTCGCTGAGATGTGTCCGCCCCGCAGACAGTTGTAGCACACGCCCGCCATCCCAGGCGGCAGCTTCTTGTGCGGCGGCGGCTGCGGGGCCGGCAGCTACTGGAGCATCCTCTGCCTCAGGCGACGCAGGCGACGGCGATGGCTGCGCGACCCTTCCGCCACGAACCACGGCGCCTCCTCCACCTCTCCGGCCGCCAGCGCCGCCACAAACTCCTTACCTACCACCGAAGAGGGACACGAAGACAGATCTGAACCCGAGAGAGAAACCCTACTGTTGGACGCCATGGAAACTACTAGCGGGATGAGGCGAGGGCACGGGGGTGGGCACCGGGACCCGGAGGGTCGCCGGCGAGAAGGGGGCCGCGGTGCCGGAGCGGCGGCCGCGGTGTGCTCCTACGCTCCTAGCGAGAGCACAATGAACAATGATCAGCATTTGCAAACAAGTTCTTGCAAACAGAGCACAATGACCAATTTAGAGCCCATACAGTCCTCCATTGATAGAATAATACCAATGTCTCCAAGAACAGAAACTTGCCCGACCAATAAACAGGACAATGCTTATCAGAATGAAGTGCAAGGAATAACATTAACTGAACTATATTACTTTGGTTGCTATATTTTTCAGTTAACCGATACTGAGACTTAAAAGAGACAACACTACAGCCACAACCACACAAATAGCACAGCTACAGCCACAACCACAACCACACAAAGCTGCTGCTATCTATCCTGCTAGTACCGCTACAACCACAATCACACAGGATACAACACTGGTGATGGAAAATTAGGCAGAAAAAAAGAGGGAAACGAAAAAGGGAAGGACCTTTTTTGGTTGGCGTCGTGGTGGTCGGGATCAGCTCCTCCTCCCCTTGTGCGTCGTCGTCCGCATCCGGATGCCTAGCTGCAGCTTCTTGGCAACCACCGGTAGGAAAATACCAGGAAACGAAATCAAGCAAACCGCCCCCTTTGTGAACCTGAACCCTAGCGACGGAGTGAGGGAGGGAAAACTTACCAGCTCGAGGGTGGGCGGCTTGCTGGTAGCAGATGGGCTCGGCGGCGGGCGGCCTGCTAGTAGCAGAGGATGTCGACGGCGGGCGGCGTCCTGCTTGCTGGCCTTCCGTCCGTCGGAATCGCCATGGTCGCCGTCCCCGGCACTGCATCTCGGTCCGCGGCTGGAGTTGGAGTGGCGGAGTAGAAGACAGCGGCGACGACCGATCCGCGTCAGGGAGAGGAAGCAAGGGAGGAGCGGTGGTCGCGACACACGTGCGCGCCGGCATGACGCAAGCCGACCGAGGTCAAGGGCGCGATTGGCGGCGCTGGGAGAGAGAGAGAAAGGGGATCGAGATGCGTCGCGGGGGAGAGACACGGCGCTGTTAGCGGAGGAGAGGATAAGGAGGAGAGAGCGGAACAGGCCTCTACACAAGTGAATGCCAGGCAACGACAGAGCTTCTGCTGCAACCTTTGCAGCTGGAGAGCGGCTGAGCTCGCATCTACCTCTCCTCGGAGCTTTGGGCCTCTCTGAAGACCGCCACCAGCTACCGTCTCCGCAAGCAGCCCTCGAGACGTTGGCATCAAGAAAAGCCTAATGCTCGGCCCGGCGTCTCCCATAGGAGCTGGGTGCTGGTCTCCTCTGCCTGGAAACACACCCGCGAAGAAGCTCAAGCAAGCAGGCCCCTCGGAGTCGAAAAGCACAAACCGTGCTTCCCTGGTCTTATCGTGGGCGTTGGAAACTGTAAGATTCGTGCTGCACAGTGCTGGTCAACGCACTCATCGTTAGAGATTCGCAAACCACGGCGCCCCGGCCAATCTGCCCAACTTCTGCCTAACTTCTGGCTCAGTCCCAGGCATGCCTATTTTCGCAGCCCACGCCAGCTCACAACAAATACAACGGCTTTCGTGTTCTTATCCTCTCCTCCGACGGCCTCCGCTCTCCTCGTCCGTCTCTCGCCGCCGCCCGCCATTTGATCTGCCCCACCAGCCTCCCTCCACTCATCGTTGCACGGCGACGCCGCCACCCACCTTTGTCTCTCGCCGTCGCCCGCCATTTGACCTACCACACCAGCCATGTCCGGATCTTCGTCGAGCCGCAGAAGCTGTGGAGGATCTGGATCCGGTTGGACTCGCTGCAGCGGAGACGAGCTCGACGGCGAGCAGAGCTCCCGGCCGCAGCTCCTCTGTGCTTGCAAGATCCCTCTCGCCAAAATTACTGCGCACACCTCAAGGAACCCAGAGCGGGACTTCTACCAATGCCAGAAATTAGGAACCGTAAGTATCCCCAATATTTTGACCGAGCCCGTGATGTTTCTGTGGTTCCTGATTTTGGTTTGCCTTTTGTTTTCAACATTGAAGTTTTTTTTGAGATCGAAGGATACAGATCGAAGAACAACAGAACTAGTGGTACAAACTCAAGAAACAAGGAAAACAAACCCAGCCTTGAGAGCCCAGATCCGCCGCCGCCGACTCACCACGGTGACCGCCGACCGCGCGCTGCCACTAGGCTCCACCCGAGCCGGCGAAGATGTAGCGAACCGCGGCCAGGAAGCCGTCGACAGAGCCGTCGTCTTCAGTCCACCGCCTGGGTCTTGACGGAGAAGAGGACCTGGAAGACCACCAGAGCACGCCATCGCCTAGAGCCCGCGTCGATGCCGTCGACGCCGCAGGCGACTCGGAGATCTGGATCCCGGCCTCCTACACCACTTCTCGAGCTCCAGCCGACGCCGGAGGAAGCACCGGTAGAGCGGGGAGCCAGCAGCACCGCCGGAGACGACGTCGAGGAGGGGAAGCCGCCGAGCTCCAAAACGCGACGCCGCCGCCCTTCCCGCCACGGCCGCGACGCCCGCACCCCGATCTACTCGCCCGGAACGCAGATCCGGCGATTCCCCACCCTCCCGCTGCCGGAGCGGCCGGCGGAGGGTGAGGGATCCACCCGATGCGCCGGCGGGAGCTGGGCGGGCCGGAGTCGCCTCCCGCTCGCCTCTGTCCACTGTAGAAACGCGGGGGGAGGGGGGGTTCCAGAAATATCGAAGTGGTCTTCAACATTGAAGTTTTGATCCAGACTTTCCTTTGTTATTGGGGCGATTTTCCGAGCAGCCCCTTTTTCTAGTATTTGCTGATTTTCTAAAACGAAGATCCGGACAGAGCCCATTTTTGTTTCGATGGATGGCTTAATTGGCATCCATTTTTTGCCATGATCCAGACTTCCCTTGTTTGCTTACCTCCCCATTTTCCTGTTCTCTGTTCTCAGGAGTATTCATGCAAGACATGGATATGGGTCGATCTTGTGAGCCGCTACGTGGACAAGATGGTCTAATGGAGGCATAATAGTGACTTGGAGTTGAAGAAGCAGGAGTTGGCGTCAGTGAAGGACGAGCTAGCAGCCATGGAGAGACGATTCGAGGCCCAGCGCATATGAAATCAGTGGTCTCAAACTCCAGATCGCAGCCATGCATAATCAGATGACGGTGTGCTTATCTGCTGCCATGAAGATTAAGATCCTTCGTCTCTGCCTTGGGTTAGCTGGTACGGGATTGTTCATAGCTCCAGGATCATTAGCAGTTGCGACGGCTGTAATGGGGATCCAGTGACACTCGCCCCGTCGTCGAAGTAGCAGTCACCGCCGCAGCCTATGCCATCGTCGATCCCGTAGCTCGTGTTGGATCCAGTGAATCCATGGACGCTGCCGCCTGCGCCGTCGATCCTGTAGCTCGTTCCGGCGAATCTGGACAAACGAAGAACTAGTAAGAAATAGTCGCCGCCGCCATGGAGGATCTGAAGCACGAATGGCGGGGGCGGAAACGGATCCGAGGCCTCACAGTGTGCTTGCGGGAGCACCGAATTTTGAGAGGAGCTCTGTGTAACTCTCTAATCCGTCCATGGCGGCGGCGAGGAAGGCGCCGAACGAGGTGCGAGGAGCGAGGCTCGAGGGAGGAAGAAAGAGGGAGAGAGCGGAGCGGTGTGTGGTATGTTATCGCTGGCGTACCTCTCTTTTGGTACGTCAGCAGTAGTTAGCCGCCACCAAGCCTTAAGCAGATTCACTATAGGAGGCGAATTACATCGATACGCCCACAGACGTACATCTTCAAGACATCTTGATCGAGCAAGCAGCATTGGCTCATCTATCCCATTGAAAACTTTGGCGTTGTGTCGCTTCCATATGGTCCATGCAACGGTAGTACAGACAATAGATTCAGCGAAACCGCCGCACCGGGCATTCCAAAGGTCTTGGATCGTGGAGATTTGTTGCGTGCCATTCGAGTAGAAATGGTCCCACATTTCCCGAGCCTTGTAGCAGCCTATGAGGAGGTGATCAACGTCTTCAACCTGGGGACAAAAGGGGAAGTTTGGCGACGCGCCGAGTTAGTGTCGAAAGCGCCTTTCGTTGGTGGGGAGACGGCGACGCCGGACCAGCCAATTGAAGATCCTGCACTTAAGAGGTGCTGCATTTTCCCAAACTTAAGAAGCGCCTTTCTTTTTCCTCTTATACTGAAAACAAAGAGAACGAACATGCAGCGATCCGGATGTGCCGTGCCATCCCACGGACTCGGACGTGCGATCCTAGTCGCACGGCTACCACACAAAGCTAGCGTGGGCTCATGCCTTATCAAAAATAACAGAAAACGTCGACCAAGTCCTTAAACTGACGAAAAAAACAGCTACGACACTTTAACTGAAGAAAATGACACTACTAGTCTAAACTGAACCTTTATTCGACAGGCCGGGTTGCCTGATTCCCCACGTCCGTCTGCTCATGTGACTGAGGATCATTTCCTTGACTCTCATGTGGACATGACAATGCCATCATTATATGGACTGCAACGTAGGCCAACACGGCAGCGATGAGTGCGACAACATACATTGACGTCTTCCACCCCCTGCTGCATATGCCCCCAGGAGAGCGAGCAAATCCAGGAAGATCGCCGTGTTCATCACCTTGAATGACCACTGCTTCTCCCCTGCGAGGTCATGCTGCTGCTTCTTCTTACACCACTGCTTTAGCAACAGCACGATGACAAGAATGGATGCCACAAAGGAGGCGGAGTTGCTGTAGAAGAAAACAAGGTACCGGGGCCTCCTGTTGGCATGCATCACTGGGTCACCTGCGCTGTACCGGTCACTGTCGCTCTGCCAAGTTCCCCCAGGTGGACTCAGACCAGCCTGGTAGGTGACACTCGCCACAAGGATTCCGAGAAGCATCAGGTATTTGCGCTTGGCATGCTTTGCCTTTTCTACCTTTTCTTCTTCGTCCTTGTTCGCTGGCTTCGTCGTTTCACTGTCCGTCTTACTCTTTTTCCTTTCGCTATACAGGACCATTCCAACTATGATGAAGAGGACCACACCCACCAACACGAAGATGTAGATGGATGTCTTCAAATGTTGTGTGCTCCAGCGGCATAGGCCCCCATTAGCCCAACCATGCCCGCCCCCGTGCAAACGGTGAGCGCATAGCTTCGTATGGCTGGCCTGTACAGATGTGGGTTCACGAGCAGGATGATGAGGGCGATGGACAGCATGAAGCTCACCGAGTTGCAGTAGAAGAAGGCCGTGTAGCGTCGGGGAAAGTTGTACAGGAGGACCGCGGGATCCATCGTCCTCGAGCCGAAAGCCTCCCGGAGGGGTCAACCCGGCTTGGTAAGTGATTGTTGCGGCCAAGACCGCGAAGAGGAGCAGCCGCTTGCGCCTCTTCTCCACCAACTCGATTTGCTTGTCGTTTATGGGGTCCGTGTGGTTCAGCGTGAAAAAGACAATATGGACCACCACATAGACCAGGACGGCACCGGCCAAGGCCATGGCGTAAATGGAGGTGCTTACATCCCGGCAGCTCCCAGCGGCATAGGCACCGATAAGACCAAACACGTCCAGTATCATGGCGGCCTCCAGCACGTGGGTCTGGAGCAGAGGCTTGCTCTGGACCAAGATGATGGCGACCAAGGAGGCCACGAAGGCGATGGAGTTACAGTAGAAGAAGGCCTTGAACCGCCTAGGGTTCGTTGACAGCAGGATGGGGTCGCCGGCCGTGTGGCCGCCCCTATCGTCGGCCAAACACCACCTGGCGGGCTCAGCCCCGCTTGGTAAGTGATGGTTGCTGCAAGGGTGGCGAGCAATAGAACAAGGGAGCTAGCCTTGTCCACCGTATTTCTGGAAATTGCAGAGGACAGAGTTCAGTTTTGCAAACTGGAATTTGGTGCAGAGGAAGTAAGAAGAAGAAGACGAAGAACAAGAAGAAGGTATGTGTTGTTGTAGTTACCTGCCACTGTCTGTCTCCGGAAACAGGTTTGACGCTGAATCAAAGAATCCTTTGATTATTGTCCAGAAACAGGTTTTCTTTACGGCTTGGGTCCAACCTGGACGAACCGCACGTTGGAGGAGTAGAATGAATGCGAAGACAGCACCAACCAGGCTGGAGACGTAGACGGTGGTGTCAGTCTTCCTGCAGCTGCCGGCGGTGTAAGCGACGACGAGGCTGACCAACGCGATGGTGATGCAGCCGTAGGCCAGTTTCAGACGAGGCTTTTTGTCGAGAAGCACCACGACGATGAGCAGCGATGCGAAGAACGCCGAGGCATTGAAGCACAAGAATACCGTCAGGCGCTTGCCATGGCCCTCCGCGAGGATCGCGCGGCCAGGGAGGTGGCCGCTCCCGGCGTCCCAGAAGCCTCCCGGCGTGGTCATCCCGGCCACGTAGGTGACGCTGATCGCGAATGTTGCAAGCAGCATCAGGACCTTCCGGAGCCGTTTCTCTTCCTTTTCTTCTTGAGATGTGAGCTTTTTGTCGCTGGAGTTGACAATCACCGTCTGGAGGACGAAGCAGGCGAAGGCAAGACCCACCAGCGTGCAGGAGTAGACGGTGGTGACTGTGTCCCGGCAGGTGCCAGCGGCGTAGGCCCCCATGAGGCTCATCAGGTCCAGCACCATGGCAGCCTGCAGCGGCTTGACAGGGACGGTGCCGTCCTCCTTCTCGTGCAGGATAGCGAGGGAGAAGATCATGAAGATGACCACGAGGGACGAGGCGAAGGCTGTGGCGTTGCAGTAGTAGAAGGCCAGGTAGCGGGCCTTGCTGGTGGTCCGGATGATGGAGTCGCCGGCGAGGTGGCCTGCCGCGTCGTCCGTCTCCTGCCACACGCCGGCTGGCGGGCTGAACGCCGCCGCGTATGTCACCGTCGCCACCAGCGTCGCCAGCAGCAGGATGTACTTGCTCAGGTCCAGCATCAGCTTGCTGCTCTCCTCCTTCTCCTTCCCGGCTCCAGGTTGGACGTCTCCGTTTGGCGCTGGAGTGGCTGCCGCCGCAAGCGGCGGGGGCTCGTCGGCTTCCACCGTGATCCCATGACTCTGGCGCTGTCGCCTGCTGCTCTGTTCATGGTAGCCATTTACAGATGTGGTGCCTCCAGACTCAAGATGTCTAAAATATATAGCTCAGCCGGCAGGTCTGTTCGTCACCATGACAGGCTGCCAACACGTCATGGGAATTTTATATGACGACGACCATTGCAAGAGAAGACGAGCTCGCAACTGTCATTTCAGATGAGCTGCCGGTTTTTTGTAAACAATTTTTTGAAGGCCGAGGCTAGATCAAACCACGTGAGTTGGCTTCGTACCTGACGTGGTGCCAGGTCATACGGTGTTTTTTTTTTTGAAAGGAAAAATGAGCTTATACAATGCGCGCGGGGGACTCAGTTTTGTCCCTTGAAGCTAGCTCAATAATCTTTGGTGGGTAGTTCTGGTTGATTGTAAAATCGCCACCCGAATACGCCATTTTTGCCAATGCGTCGGCCACCCGGTTTGCTTGTCTCTTTGTGTGAGTGATGATCACGTCTTCAAGGTTGTGCAGCAAACCTTTAGATTCTTCGATGACATAGCAGAGACTTGATTTGTCCAGTTCGGTTGATCTTAGAGCATTTGCCAGCAAGGAGCTGTCCGTTTCAATGATGATCTTGGATCGTTGAAGGTCATACGGTGTTTTGTGGTGTAAAGGAATAATTAAACTTGAACTGGTGCATAAGTTTTAATTATTTATTAATACAGACTATATGGGCAAACCCCAATATGGAGCTCGGGCTACAGGGAGCCTTTTTTTCAGTTTGTAAACTTTCCTTTGCACTTCGACAAATTTTGCAAACAAAAATGTACAAGTGCGTATGACTGTAAAAATAGATAATGTGAAAAAGGATATCCAGATTTTCTGTTCCACATTTTTGCAATTTGTATGTAGCCCAAAAATGCAACATTTTTTTAACACAGTTCGATTTCAATGTATTTTGTTCCCAAGTATCAACTTGGCCAATACCAATATACATGCTGACTTGGGAGTCAAAAAGAAAAGAACAAGGCGTGACTTGGAGGCATATGCATGGCTCCGGGTCATGGAGCTCCTCTCCCTCGCACGCTCGTCTTCTCGCGTCAAGTAAACTAATCAGAAAGCAGCATCCAGATCTTACTCTGGTTGACACTCTGGATGATGCCAAACCTTGAGAATTTTTTTTAAACAGACCTTGAGATTCTTTGACCCAAGGTTGCCGTTGAACCAGCCGCCTCAACTAACAGATCTTACCGCCACTTGATATTTTGTTAGGCAGCATGCTAAGGAAGTACGAAGAAAAAATAAGACATCTTTGCACTGGATCCGTTGACCAACACAAGTTCCTCCAGCGCACTTTGTTTACACACATGCTGAGATGAGCTTTCGTAGAAAACTTACATCTTAATGAGTCTAAGTCAAGGAACTAGGGTAACCTCCTCATGCAAGTAAAACGAGTCACATCATGCCTAGGGCGGCCCAGCGTAATTACTCGGGACAGGTGAGGAATCAAGGACTCCTTACCTATTTTGAGTACAATACAAGCCAGTGTAACTTCCCAATTCCTTTTTTTTTACCTGAACTTCCCAATTCCTAGATGCATCACCACCTCCCTTGTATTCCACTACCGGTACCACCAAATGGTCCGGCCCTATCCAAAATATGTCCGACACCCCCAACCAGGCCCGCAACTTTGGATGGCCTCTCGGGGTGACAGTGGCCATACACGTCCACCTTGGCTCACAGACATATGGGTCTCGCATGTTATCTACATTCCAGTCATTTCACCGGTTTAATGGCGGAGCAACCTTTCCACTGGTGCTGCCAGGTCAGAGGGCAGAGATGCGTCGCCGGCATTAAACCGTCACGTCGTATCACCACCACCCGCCAGTTTCCACGCGCGCCATCGTTTCTGGCCATTTCCTGCTGTCAAGCTCCCTGCAGCTCCCAGCAGCATAGGCACCAACAAGGACAAGTAGTGTGATGCCAATGAACGCCTACAATGCAACACGAACCGTACAGATGGGCCTTTTAGCTGTACAGAGGCATGTTTAGCATCTCTGCAGGTCAGGAGAGTATGATCTTCTTGTCAAGGAGTAGCATGATGATAAAAGGGGATGTGATGTACACCAAAAATATATATAATGTGAAAAAGGAAAAGGACTTGGGAGATAACGAAGAAAAGGAAAAGGCGTGACTTGGAGGCATATGCATGGGTCCGGGTCATATGGAGCTCCTCTCGCTCGCACGCTCGAGTCTTTTGGAGTCGCACAAACTAATGAGCACTTGAGCAGCATTCAGATCTCACTGGCTGGCAACGATGCGGAGCCTTGACTATTCCCTAGACACTGGATGATGCCCAACCTTGAGATTCTTTGACCCAACATTGCCGCTCAACTGACAGATCGTACTGCCACTTGATATTTTGTTTGGCAGCATGCTAAGGAAGGATGAAGAAAAATTAAGACATGTTTACACTGGATCCGTTGACCAACGCAAGTTTCTGCAGCGCATTTTGTTTACACACATGGGTGTGATGAGCCTACGAAGAAAAAACACACCTTAGTGAGTCAAGTCAAGGAACTCGGGTAACCTCCTCATGCATGTAAAATGAGTCACATCAGGCCTAGGGCGGCCCAGCACAATTACTCGGGACAGGTGAGGAATCAACGACTCCTTACCTATTTTGAGTACAATATAAGCCAGTGTAACTTCCCAATTCCTTTTGTTTTGACCTGAACTTCACAATTCCTATTGATGCATCACCACCTCCGAGAGCGGACGTTTGGAGGCCGAGCTACACATAGCTCAATACCACCTCCGAGAGCGGACGTATTGAAACTCCACACGGCTGTGCAGCTACGTGGCCTGGCAGTGAGGCACATGATGGGATGCACACGCGCATGAAAAAAGGCCTGCTGTTCAATTTTGTCTCCTGGCACGGTGGACAACGTGGTTATGGATTTGTGGTCAATGGGGAGGCCATAGGGTGTAATGATAATTCAGTGTAAAAAAACAAAAATATATTTTTTGAATTTATAACAGCTAAAATGCAACATTTAAACAACATGATTTCACCGTAGTTTTCTTTCGGCATTGTAAAATTTATTTGACATGCTTATGCTTGTTTTTAATTAAACATGATTTTTCCCATACATGCTGCAGAATAAAAGAGCGTGCTGTGTCACCATAATTTGGGCCTAAGAAATATATTAAATGACCGATAAATGCAAATGTCCACGGAGATGCTATCCTCGAGGTAGCTCTTTTTTAAAAAGCTTAAAATCAACATTTTCAAATTCAAAACTGGTAAAAAAAATCTTAGATGTAGGTAATGATATGATTTACAAGGGTGTAAAACGCAATCTAAAATTAGTTTTACTTTAGTCTGAGAAAAAATAACAAATGAGTGGATCTGGTTTGGTGAATAGTACATATTTCCAAAAATGTACAATTTTCCATGTTTATCATTTTTGTGTGGTTAGAATAATACAAATTTTGCATTGACATTTTGCGCACTGATAAAGTTCGACATTATCTACGCATAGGATTTTTATCCGAAAGGTATACAAACATTCTTGTATTATCTGTTGACGCTTTTCAATCATGAACATTTTAGACGTGTAGTTGTTTGCGCATATATAAAAATGTCCATTTGTAAAAAAAATGTTTGTGGTTATATAAAAATATTCATAGGATAAAAAATCATGTGGTTAACAAATTCATGCGATTTAACAAAAATTTACTGTTTCAATAAAATGTCTCGGAGTTTAATAAAGTTCAAATATTTTTAAGAAAAAATCACCACTTCGAAATTGAATATTCACAGTTTAAAAAATATTCATGGATTCAAAAAAGGTTTTCATGCATAAAAAATTGTTCTTACATATTCAAAATAAGTTCATATTTTAAAAATATCCCATGGTTCAAAAATAATGTTCGAAAGTTCAAATATGTGTTCACGGGGTAAGAACCAATGTTTGCATATATGGTTTAAGAAAATATTCACGGGTTAAAAAAGTAGATCCATTGGTTCATAAAATGCTCACTAGTTCATAACAATATTCACTGGTTAGAAAAAAAATGTTTTTTTGTAGTGGGTGGGGGGGGGGGGGGGGGGGTGGGAGGGGGTTAAAATGAATATGCTTGTATAGCAAAAAGGAAACAGAGAAAAAAAGACAAACGTAAAAGTGTTAAGAAGAAAGGAAACAAAAAAAGAGTGTTACTAGGTTGCGTCCCATCTGCTACGTGACTCTGGTGAGCGCACGCTAAAACTCGCAATGATCGACGTATATTGTATGTCGTTGTTTAGTGTCGATTTGGAACAATGTACATCATCCTTGCCAGTTGTAGGGACCAAAATGGTTGGGTATATTAGGTTCGATTGCCTTTTGCTTAGTTGAAACGTGACAATGTATATCTCCATATGTAGAAATATAATGAGTCAGCACCGTGGCACTCGCTCCAGAGACTAGAGAGCATATATAGCGATACCAGCCTATAAATGATACCAAGATATGAAGCTCAAAATTTAAATGTTCAAATTTCCAGAAATTTCGAAACAAATTTGTTAGTTTTCATAGAGATGTGTATCTACGATCCCTAAAATTTTCAGAATCAAATTTGACATACACAGATTGAATAAAAAAAGACAAATCCGAATATTTGTATTGCGTATTTGGTTTTGAAAATTCCAGTGATAAAAAACACACATGTTGTAAATACTCACAAATTTGTTTCGGAATTTTTAGAAACTTGTAAATTTAATTTTTTTGAATTGCTATCATGTTATCGTATAGATATATTCTCCAGGCTCTAGTTGTGGTTAACACGATTATTCTGCTAGCTGTGGACGTTAAATATTTATATGCACCACTGTTTATATGCGATGGGTGTGATTAACTTTAAGTGTTGGAGAATTAAAAGACATTGCATGTGCGTGGAGTTTAGCTGGCTACTAAGTTGGATTAGACCACTTAAAGGTTCGCGTCAATCAAACTTGATTGCTAGGTGTGCAGCTAGCTAATACCGTCGCTCATCAGGCACGGGCTGGGGCCCGCCATCGAAAATCCTGGGCTGGTACGGAAGTGCCGGGGCATGTTCCAACACAAATATGGCCTCTATACGATTATCACGTGAACTAGAAGAGTTATATACGGCAAGCTGTTACACTGTGCCACGCATCGCAAACGAGCATTGATGGGTGAGATGCCGAGCTATATGTAGTTCGGCCTCCAATGGCAGTTTTCGCACCACTTCTCCTCTATCTCTACTATAATACGAGTAGTGTTTCTTCCTCTTAATTTTCGTCCGTTTTTTGGTACGTCTTGGTGGTACGCCGCGTGCTTCTTCCCACAACACGATTCTGCCGGACCATCGTCCCTCGCTATCGCTAAACTGGCCCGGCCCAATAAGAAAATAGGCATGCCCCGATGCCCGCATCGTCTACCCGAACGCGAACAGAGTTACAGAGAGCGAACCCTCCCGTCCTTCCCCGTGACAGAGGGCCGCCGCCACCTAGGGTTAGCCCGCCACTGCATCCTTTGACGCCGGCCGCCCGCACGCCCCCAACGCTCCGCCGGCCGGATCCAGCCTGCAGGGTCGCCCTGACCTCTGACAGCTTTAACTCCCGCCGCACGCATGCCCGGAGCTCTCCGGCACTGGTTGCCCGCGCGTCTCGAGCTCTCCGCCCCAGGCGCATCCAGCCAGCGCGGCCGCCCTTAGCTCTGCCTCCTGCACGAGCGCCCCGAGCTCTGTTAGCTTTGACTTCCGGCATCGAGGCCGCCGCCGTCGACCTAATGTGCGTGCTGTCCGGTGGTTGCCGTCGACCTCAGGCTGGTTGTCTGCTAGAATAGCACACTAATCTCACGTTGGGATGTGTGCCCCGATGAAACTTGGCTGGGCATCATGTACCTTTCTTGAGCAAATGGTCAGGCAAGCTGTTGGGGTCCATTAGCAATAAGTAAAGAAAGCTAGACTTAGAGCTACGGCCAAGGAATACAGGAGAGCTCGACTTTAGGAATTTGATAATATATAAATGCATACTCTATATAGCTGGTGTATGAATAATTGAAGGAATAATTACCTCCTTTAGCAGTACTGTATAGGATCATAACTGCGAGTGAAAATTATCCAATCGCTCATGTCCATGATAGTCACTCTGCAATATAAATTGATGTCGAATACCAACATATACAGTTTCATCTATTTGGCGAATAAGCTCTCATAGAAGCAGTGCGGTTACAATATTGTTATTCGCTTATTTTCGTGGTGTGGCACCTGCGACACTTGCATCGTCAAGGTACTTGCTCCTGCTCAACCTAACTGCCTGCAATATGCGCGCTAGAAATAGCACGTTGGCTGCTGGGAAATCCATAACGGTGCATGGGTGTAGATGCACCCACTATGGATTTTATTTTTAATTTTTTTCAGAATGTCAAAAAATTCCGAAAAAAAATCCGGATGTAAATTACAGCGTGACGTGTTAGCACAAAAATTGGCATGGTGAAAAAACTTTTTTTGCAACCTGTACAAAAAAGACAAATTTCGGACGCGTATATATACTTTTCGGTATGTCCGAATTTGTCTTTTTTGCACAGGTTGCAAAAAAAGATTTTTCACCATGCCAATTTTTGTGCTGGCTTCTATCATGTTGGACTACATGCAAACATTTTTTTTAGAATTTTTTGACATTTCGAAAAAAAAATTCCGGGCAATGGGTGCAGCTGCACCCATGTGCCAAATCGCCGCCTCCGTTGGCTGCTCCTGTTCTGAACTGTAACTGACACCGGATGACCGGGGCATGTGCCTTGAACCGTGTATGCAGATAATTGATGGAAATGAGCTCATGAACGAGAAGACGAAACTGAGAATTGTTCCCTGAAGAAGGTATGTAGTACTGAAATCACTATCTGGCTGCTGGGCAGCAATGGTTGCTTTTCTACTGTTATCCCCTGCGTGCTTCACATACAGAGGACATACCAGTTAGATGTGCACTTTTATCTTACTGTCTAATAATTCATATTCCAGGTTCATGGAGGCTGGCTTGCCAGGTGATCGTAGGAAATACGCAGAACTCTAATGCAGCTCTCTTCATTTGTAGTTTTTGTTCACAGATTTATCAATGCATGAGGTGCAACGAGTAGCTTTGTTTAATCCAGCTACCTAATGTAATACCGAGAGACATGTTAATTTTGGAGCACTAGGAATTTTAGTTTGAAAGTTCTGAAATTGCTGGTACTCAGGTGATAAATTATCAGAGAGGGAGCGAGCAACAATCATTAGATGGGCGAAACAAAAAAACAGGAGGGAATTTCAACCGTTGAGATTTGTGGATTAGGAAAAATATGTTGGCCGAAAAAAGGACCATTTAGATTAATGAACCATTTAGATTAATGAGTTTATATGGCGCAATGTACTTCCGTAGCAACGCACGGGCATTCAACTAGTTTCACTAAAATCTCTTGATAGTTGGCGCCCACCATGGAGCACGGTGCTTTTAGATCCATGAGATCCTTGATGACTTCTGTTAGCTACAACTTGGAATTATGAAATGCTTACATGCTATTTATGTTTCATATAATGCAATTTAATAAACTTTTATGTCAGTTTCTTTGTTTTTTTTTGCAAAGAAGTTTTTTCTTAGACTTATATATAACAGAATCAATCATTGGAATTTGCAATAGTGCAAAAAAGACGACGGATCAAAATGCCAAAACTGTACAGTCCATACCATCGTAGTCATGTTTCATGACATGAGAAATCTAAATTAGCAAGAGCATAAAATTGTTGGGGTTAACGAATGGGTTTAGTAGAAAGACACTTAAAAGTAATTAAACATAATAATGCATCCATTGGAAAATAAAATAAAATTCTAGACATTTTGTAATCTAGACTGTTCATCGCATATTTCATAACTTCGTGAGAATGTCTTGTAATTTAACAATAAAGAAAGGAAACACGAGGTAGAAGTGTCAACGTAAAATTTAAGCATGTACTATTTAGTTGAATTATTTATTAGTGATGATAAATTAGTATTTTTCTACTTCTATTAAGCGAAATTATCTTCTATTCTCCATTAGAATGGCCTAAACTGCATATGGTCATTTCTCAAGTAAACTTTCGAATAGCCGTGTCCACGGTTACGGACGACTTAGAATTAATGGGCGAGATCATAGACAACATGATCTTAACTTAAAGTGCCAACCCAGAGTGTTGCTGATAATGGTTTCGGAAGGTGCTACTTGCTCTTTAGAGCTGGAGATACGCTCTCTTACCTCTATTATAACTTCTGAATAGACGATGCCATGGTTCGAGTCTTTTGAAAATGAATACTGGCTTTATGCGAAACAACCCCACAGAAAGCCTTGCCATCTCAAGCATCGAGCTAGTAGCTCTAGTAGGTCTTGCTGAGTACTTTCGTACTCACCCTTGCTTCGTTGATATTTTTGTTACAGGTGAAACTGCCCCGTCCGATGGAGGTTTCTATGCCGACGTAGACTTCGACGAATAGCTATGGGCACTACAGGAAAACGACAAGTTGCCTACGGCCAAATACCGTCGGCATAGTCACAAATGCCGTCGGCATACATATATGCCTATTGCCGTCGTCTTCTGCTCCCTCGGCATACAAAGAAAAAGCCGTCGGCATACATTAGCCGTCGGCATACACCACATATGCCGACGGTTTTCATTGGCTGTCGGCAACACTCGGCGTCGGCAAAAAAAAAACGTCTCACGTCCGTCTGACGCCGTCTAAAGCTATGCCGACGGCAAATGCCGTAGGCATACAACGGCCACGTGGCATGATCTGGTGACTACAAACGGTAAGTATGCCGACGGCCAAGTAGGGAAAGGCCTACGGTAAAAGCCGTAGGCATACTTGACAACCAGAACCAAAAAAAAAAATTTAGCCAATTAAAGGCTAATTACAAATACATGATTCATTGTTGGAAATCACACTGTACTAACATTGAACAATGGTTAATCCCCTACACAATTTAGTTTCAGCCACCAATTGCAATTGTTTCAGCCACCTGTCAAAAGCAAAAAAAAAAATGTTCAAGAAACAGCTAAAATCGTAGCACTAAAGGTGTAACACCCCGGTCTAGAACTAAGACCAGAATGCTACCATATGCATTTGTGTAGGAAATTTAATCCTTATTTACTAGATATTTTGGCAAAGTCTCAAATATAATTATTGGCATCAAAGGCAAGTTAGCAATAATCAAAATACGAGGCAACATTGTAAGGATATCCAACACATCATCTCTTGAGGGAATTAACCGTTTGAGCTCAAAAAGATAACAGCTAACATAACTCAACTAATCCATGCTACAAGTAGTGCTAAACAATCTAAATAGTTAAACAAATGATCAATACCATACCGCAAAGGCTTCGTTAATTTCGTAAAAATCAACACAGGAAGACTCTAAGCCAGCATGCGCGAGAGCCTTCGGTATGGCAAGTGCTGGGGTAGTGGTAAATAGCTCAGGAGCCTGCAAAATGAATTGGTAGTTAGAAGTATCATTCCGGATTTTCTTACTCTACAAGAACTTCAATAGCGAACAACTTTCAGATATTGAAATTACATATTATTATTCCAGAGAAGATGGATGCAAACTTTGATTGCGAATAACAATTTCTTATAGTGTATAACCATTAGTCCATAAAACTATTTCAGAGAGGATGGATTCCTATATCTGTCCTGAACTTAGATCTTTTGTGTATCCGTCCATAACCTAAACCAGTATGTACACTTGCTTAAAGGAGGCTAACTCTCTCCCAATTAAGATATGACTTGGTATTGTGTCTTACTTGAGCGGCATCACCAAATCCTTTGATCCTTGCAAGTACTTGCAGACCAAGTTCTTGAGCCTTCTGCCCACTCACCAATACTAATGCAGCAGCGCCATCACTGCTCCATGTAAACAAAACAAATAAGCATCACATATTCAGTAGAAGTACTCCACAAGCTTGCAAAAAGAGAAATGACAAGCAGGCACTTTATACTAGAAGCATTCCCAGCAGTAACAGTACCGGCATTCTCATCACTCGACGACGGGCTGACTCACTGCTCCGCTCCGGCTCCGCCTCCGCCAAAGTCCAAAGTCACAAGTCACGCGACCGCACGCGGCTCTCGTGGTGTTGGCCTTGTATTTATAGAGGTGGGCTGGATGGAGGGAGGAGCTTGAATTCCATGAAAAGAGAGCTATGGCGGGAACTGTACTGCACAAATAGATTTGGCACGCTTTAAGAGCAGTTTGGCCCGAACTGTAGTGCACAAATAGATCAAGTAAATTTTGCATCTACCAAGCAGTCCAATATAATAACAACAAGCGGAACATCTCAGGCACCTTTTATTTCACATGAGCAGGCAAGAACCCATACTGTTCTATGCAATAAACATTCAGCTACCAATCATGCAAGCAAGCAGTGGAGTAAACAAGTTTAAGTTTAGCAAACTTGTGCAAACTTTCCAGCTAGGTATCACCGTATCAGAACTTCTAATTTAAATTCCATGAATGCACAATACAAACTTTCCAGTTAGCTGTAAAAACTGCTTACTTAACTTCAGTTTCTTCCCAGCTTTCAAATGGAACAAAATTACAAGAAACTCAATGGTCTCGATTTTTTTAGGAAACTATAGCGAGGTCTTTGATTGTAAAATGCAAGTATTCAGATTTACTTCTGCCAAAGTTATCATGGCCCAGAAACCTAAGTTATTTGTGCACGCCATTTCATCCTTTCCCCGAGTCCAAAATGAGACAGATCAATTAACAATCGATATCATAATATAGTAGTAAGACAGTAAGGATACTAAGAACACAGAGAGTTCAGCCTCACACCGTGAATCCCATGCTACAACTAGTACAATTAGCACTACAATCAACATAAGAACATGGGGAAAATGGACATATGAAATCTTGACTTGAGAGGAACCGATAGTAGACAGACAGACACACCTGCTCCTGCGCCCCGAGGCCGGTGCCCTCCTTCCACCCGGACTTCTTCAGCAGCTGCAGCAACCCAAGAACAAACGCACACCCGTCAGACCCGTCAGGCTCACGCAAAGCAGTAGCTGCAGCGAAGCATCAAACCCTAATCCCCCGCGATGGGAGGGGGGATGGATGGGCAGGAGACGAACAAGGAGATGGATTTGCACGGGAGTACCTTGATGTGGTACTTCGGCGCAAACAAGAAGGTGCTGGCCGGCCGTAGTGCTCCAAGAATCTGCACCGATTTGTCCACGCAGCAGGGGCGGCGGCGGAGGGCCTGGGGCAGCAGGGGCGGCGGCGGAGAGGATCTGCGACACCGTGCATGGTGCGATGCACGCGCGCGCCGACGAGCAAGCCAGCCACGACGCCGTGCTCGCTGGGCGGCGGCGGCCGGAGATGAGGAGAGGGAGGAGACTAGGGCGGGAGCTGGCGGCGCGTGGCCAGGGAGAGAGAGGAGGAGACGATGGATAAGGGAGGGATCGTGGTGGTCGTGCGTGTGTGGTGTCACTGTCTCTGACTCTGTGTGCGTGCGACTGGGGGTTAGGGTTTTGGTCGGGTTGGTGTGTTGGGCTGGCTGGGCCGGTTGTGGCCTGGCTGGCCTCTCATTAATCTTTTTTTTTATTTGTTTTTGTATTTATAAAACCTTTAGCAGATTATTATCAGAATATAAAGTAGGACTTTTATTTTAATGTTAAAAATAATTTTTGGTAAACAATTATTTATTTAATCAGAACAATGTTGCCGAAGGAAGTTTTCATCTTCTTTCACGAAAAATTTCATTTTCTATTTTGTAAGTGCAAAAAATGACTTTTTTGTGAATTAAGTGCAAAAATTATGATGCAAAATGGCACCCATCAATTATTCACACAAAGTAGTCCATATTTTATGGATAATACCAAGTATTAGGAATTTTCTCGCTTTCTACCTAATTTCGCCTATTTAAATGACTTTATGCCGATTTTTCGAAAGTAATTCAAATTTGAACTACAAGTGTGTGATAGTTTGCTCTGAAAATTTGAAAAAAATAATTTTAAGTTACACAAGTAGTGGTTATATCACAGAACCGTCGATAGTTTTGAATAATTCGACCCCTTTCAATGAATAGACATGGCGGCCATTTTGACCTTTTTTCAAAAAAATAAAAGAAAGTGAAAAAATACTCAAAAAAAGAAATCCTTTGGCATGGAGTCCTTTTATGTGTATTAGTTGATAGGATAAATGATAAACTTGAGTTTTGACAAAGTTTTCAAAAAACTTCTTCACAAAAAGATCAATCATCTATAAACATGTATAAGTTTCGAATCAAATGACCTAGGTATGATCATTCCCGTGGCATAGTTTGTGATAATGTGTCCATATTTGACACATAGCTGTATCTTGATATTACAAACAATGTTGCAAACTCAGTTTTTTCAAATTACTTATATAAATATCATTTTCCTTTTTTTAAGTGTCAAAAATGACATTTTTTGTGAAGCAAGTACAAAAAATATGGTGCAAAATGGCACCCATCCAAATATCTCACAAAGTAGACCATATTTGATGGATAATCCAGAAATATTAGGAATTTTCTCGTTTCTACCTAATTTTGCCTATTTAAACTTTATGCCTATTTTTCAAAAGTAATTCAAATTTGAACTACAAGTGTGTGATAGTTTGCTCTGAAAATTTGACAAAAATAATTTTAAGTTACACAAGTAGTGGTTATATCACAGAACCGTCGATAGTTTTGAATAATTCGACCCCTTTCAATGAATAGACATGGCGGCCATTTTGACCTTTTTTAAAAAAAAAAAAGTGAAAAAATACTCAAAAAAAAGAAATCCTTTGGCATGGAGTCCTTTTATGTGTATTAGTTGATAGGATAAATGATAAACTTGAGTTTTGACAAAGTTTTCAAAAAACTTCTTCACAAAAAGATCA
Source organism: Poa pratensis (assembly GCA_947311845.1). Classification (NCBI taxonomy): domain Eukaryota; kingdom Viridiplantae; phylum Streptophyta; class Magnoliopsida; order Poales; family Poaceae; genus Poa; species Poa pratensis. The sequence goes on along the minus strand of CAMZMU010000069.1, from coordinate 1,350,374 downwards.
ATCATCTATAAACATGTATAAGTTTCGAATCAAATGACCTAGGTATGATCATTCCCGTGGCATAGTTTGTGATAATGTGTCCATATTTGACACATAGCTGTATCTTGATATTACAAACAATGTTGCAGAACTGAGTTTTTTCAAATTACTTATATAAATATCATTTTCCTTTTTTTAAGTGTCAAAAATGACATTTTTTGTGAAGCAAGTACAAAAAATATGGTGCAAAATGGCACCATCCAAATATCTCACAAAGTAGACCATATTTGATGGATAATCCAGAAATATTAGAAATTTTATCGGTTTCTACCTAATTTTGCCTATTTAAACGACTTTATGCCTATTTTCCAAAAGTAATTCAAATTTGAACTACAAGTGTGTGATAGTTTGCTCTGAAAATTTGACAAAAATAATTTTAAGTTACACAAGTAGTGGTTATATCACAGAACCGTCGATAGTTTTGAATAATTCGACCCCTTTCAATGAATAGACATGGCGGCCATTTTGACCGTTTTTTCAAAAAAATAAAAGAAAGTGAAAAAATACTCAAAAAAAGAAATCTTTGGCATGGAGTCCTTTTATGTGTATTAGTTGATAGGATAAATGATAAACTTGAGTTTTGACAAAGTTTTCAAAAAACTTCTTCACAAAAAGATCAATCATCTATAAACATGTATAAGTTTCGAATCAAATGACCTAGGTATGATCATTCCGTGGCATAGTTTGTGATAATGTGTCCATATTTGACACATAGCTGTATCTTGATATTACAAACAATGTTGCAGAACTGAGTTTTTTCAAATTACTTATATAAATATCATTTTCCTTTTTTTAAGTGTCAAAAATGACATTTTTTGTGAAGCAAGTACAAAAAATATGGTGCAAAATGGCACCCATCCAAATATCTCACAAAGTAGACCATATTTGATGGATAATCCAGAAATATTAGGAATTTTCTCGGTTTCTACCTAATTTTGCCTATTTAAACGACTTTATGCCTATTTTCAAAAGTAATTCAAATTTGAACTACAAGTGTGTGATAGTTTGCTCTGAAAATTTGACAAAATAATTTTAAGTTACACAAGTAGTGGTTATATCACAAAACCGTCGATAGTTTTGAATAATTCGACCCCTTTCAATGAATAGACATGGCGGCCATTTTGACCTTTTTTCAAAAAATAAAAGAAAGTGAAAAAATACTCAAAAAAAAAAAATCCTTTGGCATGGAGTCCTTTTATGTGTATTAGTTGATAGGATAAATGATAAACTTGAGTTTTGACAAAGTTTTCAAAAAACTTCTTCACAAAAAGATCAATCATCTATAAACATGTATAAGTTTCGAATCAAATGACCTAGGTATGATCATTCCCGTGGCATAGTTTGTGATAATGTGTCCATATTTGACACATAGCTGTATCTTGATATTACAAACAATGTTGCATAACTAAGTTTTTTCAAATTACTTATATAAATATCATTTTCCTTTTTTTAAGTGTCAAAAATGATTTTTTGTGAAGCAAGTACAAAAAATATGGTGCAAAATGGCACCCATCCAAATATCTCACAAAGTAGACCATATTTGATGGATAATCCAGAAATATTAGGAATTTTCTCGGTTTCTACCTAATTTTGCCTATTTAAACGACTTTATGCCTATTTTCCAAAAGTAATTCAAATTTGAACTACAAGTGTGTGATAGTTTGCTCTGAAAATTTGACAAAAATAATTTTAAGTTACACAAGTAGTGGTTATATCACAAAACCGTCGATAGTTTTGAATAATTCGACCCCTTTCAATGAATAGACATGGCGGCCATTTTGACCGTTTTTTCAAAAAAATAAAAGAAAGTGAAAAAATACTCAAAAAAAGAAATCCTTTGGCATGGAGTCCTTTTATGTGTATTAGTTGATAGGATAAATGATAAACTTGAGTTTTGACAAAGTTTTCAAAAAACTTCTTCACAAAAAGATCAATCATCTATAAACATGTATAAGTTTCGAATCAAATGACCTAGGTATGATCATTCCATGGTATATTTGTGATAATGTGTCCATATTTGACACATAGCTGTATCTTGATATTACAAACAATGTTGCAGAACTGAGTTTTTTCAAATTACTTATATAAATATCATTTTCCTTTTTTAAGTGTCAAAAATGATATTTTTTGTGAACAAGTATAAAAAATATGGTGCAAAATGGCACCCATCCAAATATCTCACAAAGTAGACCATATTTGATGGATAATCCAGAAATATTAGAAATTTTCTCGGTTTCTACCTTATTTTGACTATTTAAACGACTTTATGCCTATTTTCCAAAAGTAATTCAAATTTGAACTATAAGTGTGTGATAGTTTGCTCTGAAAATTTGACAAAAATAATTTTAAGTTACACAAGTAGTGGTTATATCACAAAACCGTCGATAGTTTTGAATAATTCGACCCCTTTCAATGAATAGACATGGCGGCCATTTTGACCGTTTTTTCAAAAAAATAAAGAAAGTGAAAAAATACTCAAAAAAAGAAATCATTTGGCATGGAATCCTTTTATGTGTATTAGTTGATAGGATAAATGATAAACTTGAGTTTTGACAAAGTTTTCAAAAAACTTCTTCACAAAAAGATCAATCATCTATAAACATGTATAAGTTTCGAATCAAATGACCTAGGTATGATCATTCCCGTGGCATAGTTTGTGATAATGTGTCCATATTTGACACATAGCTGTATCTTGATATTACAAACAATGTTGCAGAACTGAGTTTTTTCAAATTACTTATATAAATATCATTTTCCTTTTTTTAAGTGTCAAAAATGATATTTTTTGTAAACAAGTACAAAAAATATGGTGCAAAATGGCACCCATCCAAATATCTCACAAAGTAGACCATATTTGATGGATAATCCAGAAATATTAGGAATTTTCTCGGTTTCTACCTAATTTTGCCTATTTAAACGACTTTATGCCTATTTTCCAAAAGTAATTCAAATTTGAACTACAAGTGTGTGATAGTTTGCTCTGAAAATTTGACAAATAATTTTAAGTTACACAAGTAGTGGTTATATCACAAAACCGTCGATAGTTTTGAATAATTCGACCCCTTTCAATGAATAGACATGGCGGCCATTTTGACCATTTTTTCAAAAAATAAAAGAAAGTGAAAAAATACTCAAAAAAAAATAAATCCTTTGGCATGGAGTCCTTTTATGTGTATTAGTTGATAGGATAAATGATAAACTTGAGTTTTGACAAAGTTTTCAAAAAACTTCTTCACAAAAAGATCAATCATCTATAAACATGTATAAGTTTCGAATTAAATGACCTAGGTATGATCATTCCCGTGGCATAGTTTGTGATAATGTGTCCATATTTGACACATAGCTGTATCTTGATATTACAAACAATGTTGCATAACTAAGTTTTTTCAAATTACTTATATAAATATCATTTTCCTTTTTTTAAGCGTCAAAAATGATTTTTTGTGAAGCAAGTACAAAAAATATGGTGCAAAATGGCACCCATCCAAATATCTCACAAAGTAGACCATATTTGATGGATAATCCAGAAATATTAGGAATTTTCTCGGTTTCTACCTAATTTTGCCTATTTAAACGACTTTATGCCTATTTTCCAAAAGTAATTCAAATTTGAACTACAAGTGTGTGATAGTTTGCTCTGAAAATTTGACAAAAATAATTTTAAGTTACACAAGTAGTGGTTATATCACAAAACCGTCGATAGTTTTGAATAATTCGACCCCTTTCAATGAATAGACATGGCGGCCATTTTGACCGTTTTTTCAAAAAAATAAAAGAAAGTGAAAAAATACTCAAAAAAAAGAAATCCTTTGGCATGGAGTCCTTTTATGTGTATTAGTTGATAGGATAAATGATAAACTTGAGTTTTGACAAAGTTTTCAAAAAACTTCTTCACAAAAAGATCAATCATCTATAAACATGTATAAGTTTCGAATCAAATGACCTAGGTATGATCATTTCCTGGTATAGTTTGTGATAATGTGTCCATATTTGACACATAGCTGTATCTTGATATTACAAACAATGTTGCAGAACTAAGTTTTTTCAAATTACTTATATAAATATCATTTTCCTTTTTTAAGTGTCAAAAATGATATTTTTTGTGAACAAGTATAAAAAATATGGTGCAAAATGGCACCCATCCAAATATCTCACAAAGTAGACCATATTTGATGGATAATCCAGAAATATTAGAAATTTTCTCGGTTTCTACCTTATTTTGACTATTTAAACGACTTTATGCCTATTTTCCAAAAGTAATTCAAATTTGAACTATAAGTGTGTGATAGTTTGCTCTGAAAATTTGACAAAAATAATTTTAAGTTACACAAGTAGTGGTTATATCACAAAACCGTCGATAGTTTTGAATAATTCGACCCCTTTCAATGAATAGACATGGCGGCCATTTTGACCGTTTTTTCAAAAAAATAAAAGAAAGTGAAAAAATACTCAAAAAAAGAAATCATTTGGCATGGAATCCTTTTATTTGTATTAGTTGATAGGATAAATGATAAACTTGAGTTTTGACAAAGTTTTCAAAAAACTTCTTCACAAAAAGATCAATCATCTATAAACATGTATAAGTTTCGAATCAAATGACCTAGGTATGATCATTTCCGTGGCATAGTTTGTGATAATGTGTCCATATTTGACACATAGCTGTATCTTGATATTACAAACAATGTTGCAGAACTGAGTTTTTTCAAATTACTTATATAAATATCATTTTCCTTTTTTTAAGTGTCAAAAATGATATTTTTTGTAAACAAGTACAAAAATTATGGTGCAAAATGGCACCCATCCAAATATCTCACAAAGTAGACCATATTTGATGGATAATCCAGAAATATTAGGAATTTTCTCGGTTTCTACCTAATTTTGCCTATTTAAACGACTTTATGCCTATTTTCCAAAAGTAATTCAAATTTGAACTACAAGTGTGTGATAGTTTGCTCTGAAAATTTGACAAAAATAATTTTAAGTTACACAAGTAGTGGTTATATCACAAAACCGTCGATAGTTTTGAATAATTCGACCCCTTTCAATGAATAGACATGGCGGCCATTTTGACCGTTTTTTCAAAAAAATAAAAGAAAGTGAAAAAATACTCAAAAAAAGAAATCCTTTGGCATGGAGTCCTTTTATGTGTATTAGTTGATAGGATAAATGATAAACTTGAGTTTTGACAAAGTTTTCAAAAAACTTCTTCACAAAAAGATCAATCATCTATAAACATGTATAAGTTTCGAATTAAATGACCTAGGTATGATCATTCCCGTGGCATAGTTTGTGATAATGTGTCCATATTTGACACATAGCTGTATCTTGATATTACAAACAATGTTGCATAACTAAGTTTTTTCAAATTACTTATATAAATATCATTTTCCTTTTTTAAGCGTCAAAAATGATATTTTTTGTGAAGCAAGTACAAAAAATATGGTGCAAAATGGCACCCATCCAAATATCTCACAAAGTAGACCATATTTGATGGATAATCCAGAAATATTAGGAATTTTCTCGGTTTCTACCTAATTTTGCCTATTTAAACGACTTTATGCCTATTTTCCAAAAGTAATTCAAATTTGAACTACAAGTGTGTGATAGTTTGCTCTGAAAATTTGACAAAAATAATTTTAAGTTACACAAGTAGTGGTTATATCACAAAACCGTCGATAGTTTTGAATAATTCGACCCCTTTCAATGAATAGACATGGCGGCCATTTTGACCGTTTTTTCAAAAAAATAAAAGAAAGTGAAAAAATACTCAAAAAAAAGAAATCCTTTGGCATGGAGTCCTTTTATGTGTATTAGTTGATAGGATAAATGATAAACTTGAGTTTTGACAAAGTTTTCAAAAAACTTCTTCACAAAAAGATCAATCATCTATAAACATGTATAAGTTTCGAATCAAATGACCTAGGTATGATCATTTCCATGGTATAGTTTGTGATAATGTGTCCATATTTGACACATAGCTGTATCTTGATATTACAAACAATGTTGCAGAACTAAGTTTTTTCAAATTACTTATATAAATATCATTTTCCTTTTTTAAGTGTCAAAAATGATATTTTTTGTGAAACAAGTATAAAAAATATGGTGCAAAATGGCACCCATCCAAATATCTCACAAAGTAGACCATATTTGATGGATAATCCAGAAATATTAGAAATTTTCTCGGTTTCTACCTTATTTTGACTATTTAAACGACTTTATGCCTATTTTCCAAAAGTAATTCAAATTTGAACTATAAGTGTGTGATAGTTTGCTCTGAAAATTTGACAAAAATAATTTTAAGTTACACAAGTAGTGGTTATATCACAAACCGTCTATAGTTTTGAATAATTCGACCCCTTTCAATGAATAGACATGGCGGCCATTTTGACCGTTTTTTCAAAAAAATAAAAGAAAGTGAAAAAATACTCAAAAAAAGAAATCATTTGGCATGGAATCCTTTTATTTGTATTAGTTGATAGGATAAATGATAAACTTGAGTTTTGACAAAGTTTTCAAAAAACTTCTTCACAAAAAGATCAATCATCTATAAACATGTATAAGTTTCGAATCAAATGACCTAGGTATGATCATTTCCGTGGCATAGTTTGTGATAATGTGTCCATATTTGACACATAGCTGTATCTTGATATTACAAACAATGTTGCAGAACTGAGTTTTTTCAAATTACTTATATAAATATCATTTTCCTTTTTTTAAGTGTCAAAAATGATATTTTTTGTAAACAAGTACAAAAATTATGGTGCAAAATGGCACCCATCCAAATATCTCACAAAGTAGACCATATTTGATGGATAATCCAGAAATATTAGGAATTTTCTCGGTTTCTACCTAATTTTGCCTATTTAAACGACTTTATGCCTATTTTCCAAAAGTAATTCAAATTTGAACTACAAGTGTGTGATAGTTTGCTCTGAAAATTTGACAAAAATAATTTTAAGTTACACAAGTAGTGGTTATATCACAAAACCGTCGATAGTTTTGAATAATTCGACCCCTTTCAATGAATAGACATGGCGGCCATTTTGACCGTTTTTTCAAAAAAATAAAAGAAAGTGAAAAAATACTCAAAAAAAGAAATCCTTTGGCATGGAGTCCTTTTATGTGTATTAGTTGATAGGATAAATGATAAACTTGAGTTTTGACAAAGTTTTCAAAAAACTTCTTCACAAAAAGATCAATCATCTATAAACATGTATAAGTTTCGAATTAAATGACCTAGGTATGATCATTCCCGTGGCATAGTTTGTGATAATGTGTCCATATTTGACACATAGCTGTATCTTGATATTACAAACAATGTTGCATAACTAAGTTTTTTCAAATTACTTATATAAATATCATTTTCCTTTTTTAAGCGTCAAAAATGATATTTTTTGTGTAGCAAGTACAAAAATATGGTGCAAAATGGCACCCATCCAAATATCTCACAAAGTAGACCATATTTGATGGATAATCCAGAAATATTAGGAATTTTCTCAGTTTCTACCTAATTTTGCCTATTTAAACGACTTTATGCCTATTTTCCAAAAGTAATTCAAATTTGAACTACAAGTGTGTGATAGTTTGCTCTGAAAATTTGACAAAAATAATTTTAAGTTACACAAGTAGTGGTTATATCACAAAACCGTCGATAGTTTTGAATAATTCGACCCCTTTCAATGAATAGACATGGCGGCCATTTTGACCGTTTTTTCAAAAAAATAAAAGAAAGTGAAAAAATACTCAAAAAAAATAAATCCTTTGGCATGGAGTCCTTTTATGTGTATTAGTTGACAGGATAAATGATAAACTTGAGTTTTGACAAAGTTTTCAAAAAACTTCTTCACAAAAAGATCAATCATCTATAAACATGTATAAGTTTCGAATCAAATGACATAGGTATGATCATTTCCATGGTATAGTTTGTGATAATGTGTCCATATTTGACACATAGCTGTATCTTGATATTACAAACAATGTTGCAGAACTGATTTTTTCAAATTACTTATATAAATATCATTTTCCTTTTTTTAAGTGTCAAAAATGATATTTTTTGTGAAACAAGTATAAAAAATATGGTGCAAAATGGCACCCATCCAAATATCTCACAAAGTAGACCATATTTGATGGATAATCCAGAAATATTAGAAATTTTCTCGGTTTCTACCTAATTTTGACTATTTAAACGACTTTATGCCTATTTTCCAAAAGTAATTCAAATTTGAACTACAAGTGTGTGATAGTTTGCTCTGAAAATTTGATAAAAATAATTTTAAGTTACACAAGTAGTGGTTATATCACAAAACCGTCGATAGTTTTGAATAATTTGACCCCTTTCAATGAATAGACATGGCGGCCATTTTGACCGTTTTTTCAAAAAAATAAAAGAAAGTGAAAAAATACTCAAAAAAAAGAAATCATTTGGCATGAAATCCTTTTATGTGTATTAGTTGATAGGATAAATGATAAACTTGAGTTTTGACAAAGTTTTCAAAAAACTTCTTCACAAAAAGATCAATCATCTATAAACATGTATAAGTTTCGAATCAAATGACCTAGGTATGATCATTTCCGTGGCATAGTTTGTGATAATGTGTCCATATTTGACACATAGCTGTATCTTGATATTACAAACAATGTTGCAGAACTGAGTTTTTTCAAATTACTTATATAAATATCATTTTCCTTTTTTAAGTGTCAAAAATGATATTTTTTGTAAACAAGTACAAAAAATATGGTGCAAAATGGCACCCATCCAAATATCTCACAAAGTAGACCATATTTGATGGAAAATCCAGAAATATTAGGAATTTTCTCGGTTTCTACCTAATTTTGCCTATTTAAACGACTTTATGCCTATTTTCCAAAAGTAATTCAAATTTGAACTACAAGTGTGTGATAGTTTGCTCTGAAAATTTGACAAAAATAATTTTAAGTTACACAAGTAGTGGTTATATCACAAAACCGTTGATAGTTTTGAATAATTCGACCCCTTTCAATGAATAGACATGACGGCCATTTTGACCTTTTTTAAAAAAAATAAAAGAAAGTGAAAAAATACTCAAAAAAGAAATCCTTTGGCATGGAGTCCTTTTATGTGTATTAGTTGATAGGATAAATGATAAACTTGAGTTTTGACAAAGTTTTAAAAAACTTCTTCACAAAAAGGCGTAGGCATACAAACTCACAGATTATTTATTTGGAAAAAAAAGTTGTACGCCGACGGCCTAAATAAGGTGGTCGTCGGCGTATAGGTGGCGACGTCAGCTTGGTAACGGATGCAAACTTGTATGCCGACGGCCAAACATATGCCGACGGCTTTTTTGAAAAGCCGTAGGCATACAACATAGTTGCCGACGGCCATACATATGCCGACAGCTTTTCTAAAAAGCCATAGGCATACAAAGTATATGCCGACGGCCAAACGTATGCCGACGGCTTTTATAAAGCCGTAGGCATACAACCATATATGCCGACGGCCCCGACAAAATGCCGTCGGCATACATTTAGCCGTAGGCAACTATCCGTTTTCCTGTAGTGGGGGTTCCCAGTCAGCAGCCTGAGGCACTTTGTGTACGGACGTAACCGTCACAAAAACTACCGCACATATGGTCATTGCTCAAGCAAACCCTGATTATTTGACTATATGACTTTAATTATGCACTATTTTAATATTTTGCAACTATGCACATATGGTCATTTTTTCAAGTAGTGCACATATGGTTATTAATGTAGCATTGTTGAAAATAGCCTAAAATCACTCACGCCGGAAACAAAATATGTTTCTACACATGGGATATGTTTTGGCATGAATGGTGGTTATAAAATGAATTATTTTCTATCGTATAATGTGAATGTCCATGTACTGCAAATGTATTTGGTGGTCAATTTAGACAAACTAACGATAATAAACCTCACTAAAACAACTAAAGATATGCACTCGCATTTGTGAGGGCCACCATGCTAGTGCATGTTAACAAGACGACAGCTCCTCCTGATCTCGCCGTTGGCCTTGGTCTTCAACTGGATTGCACCCATCCTCACCATTGCCGCCTTGAACTTCCCCTCCCATTGATTCCTGACCTCGGCGTTCGATCGCACTGACTTACTTGTGTCTGGTGCCGTCATGAGTGCCGTGTCTGACTTGAAGAGCACCTCACCACTCATCACGTTCTTGTAGTATTGGTTGTCCAACCAATCAGGGGTTTGGAAGTCTTGTACCACCATGTTGTCGCCGCCTGTGGCTGACTTGCACTTCTCTTGGAGAGAGGTTTTCAGCTTGGGATGCATGATGGAAGCGTTGGTCAGGCGGTCGGAGAAGGACGAACAGTGGATGGCTCCAACGCTGTGCGCGCCGGAGAGCGTGACCATCTCGTCAGCGGTGAGGCCCTTGGAAGCAAACATGGCCTTGAGCTGCTCCACGGTGGCAAAGGGCGGAGGCAGGTGCTGAAGCGTCTCGCTGGCCAAGGAAACGTTCCCGTCATAGCGACCGGCCGGCATGTCAAAGTACATCTTCCCTTTGCTGAGGAAAAAGGTGGCGTCTCGCCGGCAAACGCCAGGATGTCGGCGCACGAGACGACGTTCTTGCACTCTCTCTCGATCTTGGCCTTGGCTGCGTCGATCACCTCGAATCCCCTTAGTGTCAAGTTCGGGATGCCGAGCTTCTCGGGAAAGCCATTGGAATCTGTCTTGTCGAGTAGCACGGAAGCGTCACAACCCTGCAGGTGATACATAATGTCATGCATCAACTCACATCATGCATGCATGCATGTATATAACATTTCTTAAATATTTCAATTTGTACTACATATAGGAATGACTAAGCAGACACATTGAAATGTGTCACATGCGATTCAAAAAGTTAGAATAAACATATAATTCGAAACACGGGATTATGCAAATCATACCCTGACAAAGCAGTCATGGAAGAATAGACGGATGAGCCCCGCCATGGTGCCGGCACTAGCATCAAGCACGGCCTGCCTCACGATAGATTTCTGCCTGGAGCATGATTGCTTGTAGTAGCCAACTGCCAGCCCCAAGGAAGGTGGACTCTGCGCTGTGGGAGGAGGGCTCGATATCCCCGGAGTGGGCAGCGGGGGGCTTGGTGTGGACGAAGGTGGTGGAGGACTTGTCATCATCGAGATAGGCGGTGGAGGGCTCAGGGCAGGCGGCGGGGGCTGGGCGCAGGCGGCGGAGGACTTGACATCATCGAGGTAGACGGTGGAGGGCTCAGGGCAGCGGCGGGGGGCTGGGCGCAGGCGGTGGAGGACTTGACATCGTCGAGGTAGACGGTGGAGTTCTAGGTGAGGACGAAGGTGCAAGACCAGGACTAGGCAGTGGGGGACTGGACATTATGGTGGTAGGCGGTGGAGGCTCAGGGCAGGCGGCTGAGGAGGCGCAGGCTGTGGAGGACTTGACATCGTCGGTGGAGTAGTACGTGAGGACGAAGGTGCAAGACCAGGACTAGGCAGTGAGGGACTTGACATCATCATGGTAGGCGGTGGAGGGCTCAGGGCAGGTGGCGTAGGACTAGGCGCAGGCGGTGGAGGAGACGACGCCACACAGCCGAGCAGCGCGAGCACTGCCAGTGCGGCGGCGAGCTTGGCCATCGTCGCTAGCTAACTAGCTACTCACTAGCCTGGTTGTTGTCAGTGGTTGCTCTTGGGCGATGAGATGACGCACATTTATAGCTTGCTTCTGGGACGCCAATTTAGTGTACAATTGAAGAACGGAACATGGGGGCGCACATTCGCGCAGTTGACATCTCTTCTAGAGCTCATATAGAAGAAGAGGCACATGACAATAATCCCTGCGTTGATCATCAGCTAGTAGGCCATGTTCAGTAAAAAGAGTAGCTGCAGCTAGCAGGGCATGGCAGCTGCTGACCCTTTAAACACGGCTACGATGCATGAGCGCCGATAATAATTGGCCATGTTCAATAATTACTTGGAGCGCGCCGGTGGCGAGGCTCGCTGGAACATGCTCGCTTGGTTGAGACGGTGAGATAAATAGTGCCATTTGAACCTTTAAGCATTGACAAGGGGTACAAGAAAAATTCCCTAGTAGGCGCGTGTTGTTGATCTGTCACTGTGCCTCTAGGTGACTCCAAGACTTACATGACTATGATGTTCCGTAAGACTATGAACATCTGGTCAACCAAAACCTAAAATTTTACTGATCCAAGCTGTAATGTCGGGCATCTTCATTGGTCTCTGTAGCAATTGCAAGCATCGTGCTCGCTGGCAAAATTACCAGTTACACCCAAAGCGTGCTCACTGCATAATACTGTTCGTGTGTGTAACTGTATATGTGTTAGGCCCAGTGTCGCCCAAGCGTACGTGCAAGCGGATACCCACGTCTTGACCTCTTCCTTGATGGTCTGCAGAAGTTGTGAGAGATGTCCAGGTACTCGCCCTGAAGACCGGTGTGTACCTCTGCAGTTCTGCTTCCATATCCATCGAGCAAAGAGCCCAAGAGCATGACCACCGAGACATGCCCTTCCTCTACGGTTTCGGAGCAAACTACCTAGTATGTGACCATCATTCCACGAAGCCATACCAGATAGCGAGGGGTTGTCCTGCGGGCTGCGGTCCTGCCTATCATGTACAAGGGGAAAAGGCAGTCCACAAGCAGAAACAGAAACACGTGGACTGTGGCGCTTGGTCACACCGCAAGATGAGCAAGTGGCGCGGCAAACCTTGTTGAGCCAGGAGGAGTAACACGACAATTGAAAATTACTACCAAAGTTTCTTGGTGTTTCTGTACCGAACTCACAAGTTCACACTACAGGAATGGGGATCTATGCCGACGGCCAAACCCTGTGCCGACGGCTTTCTATCGGGGCCGTCGGCATAGATCCCGATGAGCCCAGCCCATCGACAAAGCCGTCGGCATAGGATATGCCGTCGGCATAGATTTGGCACAGGGGCTATGCCGACGGCTTTGCCCTCGGCATAGGTAAGTCGTAGGCATAGCTCTTTTTCCCTATTTTTCATCTAATATGGAATAATTCATATCTTTAAATCTATAAATTGAAATTTAACAAATAAAATGTCTAAATCGATTAGAAAAAATAGAGGAATCCAAATATGACATCCATTTCATCTTTTTTTCATGTATATGACTTTTTGCAACATATTTGTGATACTTTCTTGTTTAAAAAGTTGTTTTTGGCACTTAAAAATAAAAAAAGTGAAAAAATACTCAAAAAATGAAATCCTTTGGCATGGAATCCTTTTATGTGTACTAGTTGATAGAAAAAATGATAAACATGATTTTTGATGATGTTTCCAAAAAACTTTTTCACAAAAAGGTCTATCGTCTATAAACATGTATAAGTTTCGAGTCAAATGACCTAGATATGAGCATCCCCGTGCCATAGTTTGTGATAATGTGGCCATATTTGACACATAGGTGTGTCTTGTTATGACAAACAATGTTGCAGAACTGAGTTTTTTCAAATTAGATATATAAATATCATTTTTTATTTTTTAATTGTCAAAAATGATATTTTTTGTGAAACAAGTACAACAAATATGGTGGAAAATGATAACCATCTAATTTCCACACAAAGTAGACCATATTTGATGGATAATCTGGAAAGTAGACCACAGAAAATTGTGACCCCTTTCAATGAATATGCATGGCGGTCATTTTGACCTTTTTTTCAAAAAAATCAAAGATTGTGAAAAAATACTCAAAAATGAAATCCTTTGGCATATTTGGATAAACTTGAGTTTTGACAAATTGTACACAAAACCTCTTCACAAAAAGGTCAATCATCTATAAACATGTATAATTTTCGAGTCAAATGACCTAGATATGGTCATCCCCGTGCCATAGTTTGTGATAATTGTGGGGACCCCGGACAAGAGTGATTTTTAATTTTTTAGAGATCAAGCACAATGAATTCTTTGTTCACACAAGAAACAATCATACAAGGTAAAACAATCAACTCAAATATAAATCAAACAAGCAAGCTATATAAGCTTTCAACCAAGTTTCAATTATTCAGATAGGTGGTGGGAGGATAATCAATTATCACCATGACAAGAATAATGTTGAAACAAGCTTGACTCAATCATTTTGATATTTTTCAAGAAGAGTTGCTAAAATAAATGGGTAGTATATTCCCACTTTTATTGTTTCCAAAGGAGTGAAAATGAAAGTCTATAAAATAGGAGTTGCAAAATATCAGGGTTGAAGAATAGCATATATATCTCCCTATTTTGGGAGCACCTAATTTTGGGAAATACTTTTATTTTCTCAATTAATGGGGATTTTGGTTATTGCCAAACCAAAGCATTATTGAAACGGAATTTAGCCAAAATAAGAGTGGGAAAGATAGATGGAATATTTTCTTGCCATGACTTGATCAACAGAGCTTAATATTTAATGGTCAGACAACTAGAACAACAAGTCACACAAGATCAATAGAGCAATGGAAATGAAAACGCAATCATCTGTGAAACATTTCAAAAAGTTTTTGCTGGCTCTGAATTTTGGGTCTTGTGAAACTAATATATTTCTCAGTTCCCAAAATTTGGGGTGTTACAATAATGTGTGCCCATATTTGACACATAGGTTGTCTTGTTATGAAAAACAATGTTGCAGAACTGAGTTTTTCCAAATTATGTTTATAAATATCATTTTTCATTTTTTAATTGTCAAAAATGACATTTTTTGTGAAGCAAGTATACAGAATATGGTGGAAAATAGCACTCATCCTATTTCCACACAAAGTAGACCATATTTAATGGATAATCCTGAAATATTATAAATTTCTCGTTTTTTATCTAATTTTGCCTATTTAAATGACTTTACACCAATTTTCCGAAAGTAACACAAATTTGAACTAAATGTGTGTGATAGTTTGTTCTGAAAAATTTACAAAAATAATTTTAAGATACACAATTAGTGTTTATATCACAGAACCATCAATAGTTTTGAAAAATTCGGTCCCTATCAATCGTCGATTAAATCTGAACCGTTGAGAAGAAACACACAATCCGCGTTATTCTAAATGCTACAATCTGATTGGTTGGGACGATTTGTTTTGGATCGATGATGTGGCATGCAACCCACCACATCCGCACCTTTATTTGCCCGTGTCTTATTTGCCCGTCTCTCTCTCTCTTTCCTTATCTTCTCTCTTTCCTCCCAGCCACTCATCTCTTTCTCCTTCCTTTCTCTTTCTCCTTTATCTGCCTGGTCGAGGCCTTAGGCTTCCGGCGCTGCTGCTCACGGCCCTGTCGGCAGAGGAGGAGGACATGGCGCTCTGCTTCATGCGTGGGCCGCTGACCCCAAGAACGCCGAGCCCGCCTCCACCGACCCCAACGCGCTCACCTCCGACGACAAGAAGCAGGAGCTCTGCATCGACGCGTCCAAGATTGACGCCTCGGCGGAGGCCGCTTCCTCCACGGGCGCCGACGACCCCAAGATCGCCGAGCCCGCCTCCACCGACCCCAGGGCGCTCCGTCTACGCACGCCGGCAACAGGCATCGGCTTCCCCATCGACGCTTCGCCGGAGAAGTGGAACAAGGTCCCGGAGAAGAAGAGGCGCGCTCCCCCGGCTCCACCGAGGACTCAGCCTCGCCGTCCTGCAGCCCCTGCTGCGCGCTCCCCGACGTTCGCTCCACGCCCTCCTGCAGCCCCTGCTGCGCGCTTCCCGGCCATCGCTCCACGGCGGAGGCCGCTTCCTCTACGGTGAGCGCGTGACGGCGGCGGATGGGCTCGGGACTCGACGGTGAGCGCGGCCGCGAGCACCAGAAGGGCCGTGAGCAGCAGCGCGAGGGCGGCGTGCGGAGCCTATCCTCCGCCGTCACACGCCGTCGTCCCTTCGACGGACGCTGGGCAAGCCACGAGCATGCCGCCGTCCTCGTCGCGCCGATGACCGCAAGCCAGGAGCAGCGACGCCGTCCTCCCTGCGTCGGACACCGGGGCAAGTCACGAGCACGCCGTCGTCCTCGCGCTGGCCCAGCCCGCCCCAGCTCGTCCCCACGGAGGGCTGGCACACGGATGTCCTCGTCGCGCCGGCGACTGCAAGCCAGAAGCAGCACCGCCGTCCTCCCGCGTCGGACACCGTCGTCCTCGTTGCGGCCGCCCTAGCCTGTCCCCAGGCTGTCCCCAGCGAGGGACGGCGGGGATTTTTTTTACAATGCGTGTCCACCCTATGCCGACGGCAAAGCCGTCGGCACAGGTCCCCCTGCCTCGCCCGGCTGAGGTGGGACCCACCCACGCTGTGCCGACGAACACGGTGCCGACGGTGCTGTTTTGGCCGTCGGCACAGCCTGTGCCGACGGTGTTTACCTATGCCGACGGCCACGTAGCCTATGCCTACGGGTACCTATGCCGACCACTCTGTGCCGACGGCGGCCGTCGGCATAGGTGTGTGCCGACGGTAACATGGCCTATGCCGACGGGAGAAGGCCGTCGGCACAGCCCTCGATTCCTGTAGTGTCATATTGAAGTTTATCTCCAGCATGTACACGCCATCATATCACACCCAAAATGTAGATTCTTCATGCAACGTCAAGATGGACAATGTACCGACGCGAGACAAGGAGCAGTGGAAACTGATACCTCGGAGACGTACATGTAGGTCTGTCACTGCTGCTTGGCATGCACTGCAACCGAGCACGGTCCATGTACGAAGAACTCGATGGTGCATTTCGTCGAGCACCTGCCGGTCGGGCCAGTGTTTCGTCGAACGGAGCAGACCGCAAGCCAGCGCGACACAGCCGGTGGACTAGCCTCGTAGAATGCAGATGTCCATGTTGCCCAGTGCCTGCGCCTGCGCGACTGTGGCGCATGCGGGTCCTGATTTTAGAGGAGACCGCCCGCCCATGCCCGGGGAAATGAGAGGATGCATGGCTCAACGGCGGCAAGACATGGCTGGCAGGACACCGGCGGCGTGGTTGCTTCTCACCGTTCCTCTATTTTTTTTCTTCTTGACATACCGTTTCCCTTTCCTCGTCGCGAGCGAGCGCAAAACCTATACATCGTACCGCGAGCGGGACAAACGTTCGCGTAGCCCCGCGCTACAAATAGGCCGGCCCATTCTAGCCTGGAGCGTTTAGTTTTTCCTGTTTCTTTTTTTTGGTTTTCTTCTCTGTTTTTCTCTTTTCCTTTTTCTTTTCCTTTTTATTTTATTTCTATTTATATTCATTTTTTAAAATATATTTGAAAATTGTTCATTTCGAAATTTGTTCATTTTAAAAATTTGTTCATTTCAAAAATTGTTCATTTTCGAAATTTGTTCATTTTCAAAAATTTGTTCATTTAAAAAATTGTTCATTTTCGAAAATTGTTCATTTCAAAATTTGTTCATTTCAAAATTTGTTTATTTCGAAAATTGTTAATTTTTGAAATTTTTCAGATTCAAATTTTGTTCATTTTCGAATTTTGTTCAGATTTGAAATTTGTTCA
Source organism: Poa pratensis (assembly GCA_947311845.1). Lineage (NCBI taxonomy): Eukaryota > Viridiplantae > Streptophyta > Magnoliopsida > Poales > Poaceae > Poa > Poa pratensis. The sequence continues at coordinate 1,332,905 of CAMZMU010000069.1, read as the reverse complement.
GTTACAAAATTTGTTCAAATTTCGAAATTTGTTCATTTTCGAAATTTGTTCAATTTCTGAAAATTGTTCATTTTTTGTTTATTAAATTTTTTGTTCAAAATTTAAATTTATTAATTTTCGAAATTTGTTCAGATCTGAAAAGGTTCATTTCGAAAAAACAGCTAAGCCTAACCGTCAAAGAGAAAAAACAGCGAAAGTAATGCGGAGCTAAGCAGTAGCCGCTAAATGGGCCAAGCCCACTAGCTGTTGGGCCAGCACTAATAAGGCTTTCACAAATTTCGCTTTTCTAGGTGCTTCTTTTTTCTCCGTTGTTTCTTTTTAACTCCGCTTATGCCTCTTTAGGAATAGCCGGTCCAACCAGGCATAAAGGAGAAGCATTGTGACGATTTCAAAAAAAATAGAGAAGCATTCTAATAGAGGTTGGCGCCAGCGACGCGCCATATTGAAACCGGGGTTTGATGTTAAATGAGAAAGGGATGGATCATCATCGCCTCACTGTCACGGTTTGGCAAAGGATGCGACCCGTGCCTCCGATCGGACTTGGATCGGCAACTGATGCGGCATAGCGCCTCTTCCTAATTGATGGTGATGTGCTCATGCGGCGCTCGTGATTGATCTTGATGCGCTGTGTGAACTTTCAGTTGCTGCAATGCAAATCACCGGTGGGTACTAAGGATGGTACGATACTATACATATGCCTCTGCTGTCCTATATAATCTGTTGGCTCAAATTGTCTCCGTACCACTTCTACTCGAGCACAACTTTCTGGTCTAATGGTGCTCTGCTATGTTCATTCTCTCTCATGCAAAATGCCCATTTTCCACATATCAATTGTCAGTATTAATCCGAAATCACTTTTTTTCCAGGTTGTCTTCATTCTGGTTCAGGTCATATATACCATTCTGTTAAATCTTAGAGTTTGGTCTCTGATTATTTGCAATGGACTCCGGTCAAATACCGTTCACGGCCACAATTATAAATCTGATGAAGAATTAGACCGTGATGCTGACCACTACACGATAAAGAATGTGCTGATTCTATCTTTTGCAAAGGTACCAGATATTAACAGTTCCTTCTGCTCAGATGCGCCTTTCCGTACATTTATTCTTCCTTTTTTCTATTGCAAATTAATTAATCTGATGGCAAAATATAGAATATGAGCTAAGTGCGCAAGCTACAAGGTACCTTCCACGTCCAATTCCTTCTGTAAAATTAACCACACGTTCTTATCTACAGAAAAAGTTATAGTCAGGCTTCAGGTTGATGATGCAAATTATAGTCAGGTAGCTGATCTGCAGAAGAAGTTACATGCAGCCAAAACCTTGAGAAATATATATAAGGAAAACAGTGACATTACCATCAGATAAAATGGCTTCTGTAAAAGACACCACTGAAAAAATATTAAAGACAGTCCATTAGATTCGAGTGAACAATGTTGGTTTCCTGCCGATAAAACTATCCCCGCCCTTCTAGTGTAGCAAATTTATTTGGTAAATGGATAAATGAGGTGGATAAGAAGTCCAAAGAGCTTATTAGAATTGGTGTTGCGGCTATTCTACACCCAAAAAAATTGGTTTGAATTTTTGTTGATAACTTAAAATAGGATTGTGGAGTAGTGAACACTATCTTTTATTGTGTGCAACTATTTAAATTTTTGCGAGGAAAAGAGGATTGTATTGATTATATAGAAGTAGCATTACAATCCCGACCAATACGACCAGAATTTCATCTGGAGCCGAAACTAATCATACCTGACTTCTATGCTCTAGCATGCCAAATCAAGCTAACTCAGGACTAGCATTATTACACTCAGATCCAAACCATAGAAAAGATCAACGGCGGAGGAACAGACAGGCCCCCGCGTCGCTCTCGCAAGGGCGACATGGGCGGCGACCCAAACCCTAGCCGCCCCGAGCTCTCTCCTCCCTTCCCTGCTCCCCCGCCGTCGCCTGAGGACGCCGCCGGAGCTGCGGCTGAGGGTGGCGGCGGGGAGCTCCCTCGCGTGTGTGGGTGTGGTGTTGCGTGCGTGTGTGTGTCCTAACCATGGTGCGCCGTGGTCCTCCGCCTCTCCTCGTTTGAGCTCGGCGCTGTCTTCCTCTCGGTTCCCGCAGGTTCGCCGCGCCGCCGTGGAGCTCTCTCCGCTCGGGTGTGGGGACCTCCAGATCTTGTGGATGACGGGCGGCCGGCCGAGGACGTGCGCCGCTTCTCCGGCGGTTGGCCGGCCGAGCCCGGGCGTCGCTTCTCCGGCTGTCGGCCTTGTGCGCTGCCTCTCTGGCGGTCAGCCCTGTCCGCCGCCTCACCCATGGTGGCTGCCGTGTGCCTGCCAGATCCAGAGCCCGTTGGGCTAGATATGGGCTGGGTGAGGTCGGCCCATATTCCGTCCCTGCTCAGGTGCAGGGGATCTGCCGGGCGGCCATGGGCATGCGTTGCCTTTCCGAGGTTGGACCTGCGCGGTCTTGCCGGAAATGTCCGGTCCCCTCGGTTTCCCGGAGATGCCCCGGATCACATGGTGCTTGCCGTGAGGCTCCAGATCCAGAGCAGTGGGGTCGATCTGGGTTGGGGAACAGACCTGCCCGCGGGCTGGTTTTCGTTCTGACATGCTTTTTCCGGTGCTCTGAGTTGGGACTAGTGCACCGTGTCCCCGAGGTTCGTAGGCCGGTGGCTGCGTCCTTTGATGTCTTCTTCGCGTCCTCATGGCGGCGGCCGGCATTTGGTTTTGGATGGGTCTCGGTGAAAACTGCGAAATGGTTGCAACCATTGCTGGCGATGACAATACCTCCGATGTCGTTCCCCTTGTTGAAGGCATCGCTGTGAAGACCCCTCCTTTTTCAAGATGGCCGGACTCCGCCTCTCCGACCCACCTTGCTTTCCCCGGTGTGTACTTTCGGTGAAGGTTTCCCTCATAGCGGCTTGTGAATCGCCCTATGATCTCTCCGTCGTTGCTACCCTCGGTCAATGTTGGCTTGGCTACTGTTAAACGGTGTCTCCTATGGTTTTGACGGCCGTCCAGAGCCTTGGGGGGCTTTTCCTAGCCGGCGTCAAGCAGCAGTTGATGCCGGTGTTTTTCTTCCTTATGCCACTAGCGAATGTTGGTTGTTTGGGCTGCGTCAAGGTCATGATCTAGGGTTGGTATCATGGGGTTTGGGCGAAAGCTTTGTGACGAGGGGTAGACTCATCAAGACCCATGGTTAAGGTCCCTAGGTTATGAATATGGGGGAGAGAACGTGGTAGAGCTGGAAGTATCGTCGGCTGACAAGCAGGGCAAAGATTTTACCCAGGTTCAGGGCCCTCGTGTGGAGGTAACACCCCTACGTCCTGCCTGTCTGTTATTGCTTTGTGAATATGATGGTTACAAGGATCCCGGCGAGATGTCGATCTCGCTAGGGTTTGTGGCTCTGGTGGTTCGTTGTCTGGTTCGATGGCCCTCCCAGTCCTTAAATAATAGGCTGGGTCTCGGGTGTTCGTAACCGACTCGATTTACAATTAAGGAAACTCTAAACCGACTATTGCTTCGCCAAACTTGGAGGATACTCCATCTTCGTGGGCCTCCCTTCATGGGCTTCATGTAGGCTCTGATAGTTGGGCCTAGTCGATACGTGCACCAGGTACCCTCATGGTAGGGTACCCGATAGGCATACCCATGTCAGTAGCCCCCGAGTACTTGTCTGATTCGAAGAGTCGGGCATGGACTCATACATCATGCACGTTATATTTTTTCACATCTGTATTTAGAATTCTTATGAAATAGCACATGTTGGCTATGTCGAGTGTTTCATCGACTATGAGTTTTTGCTTATGATAGTCAAGGGATATTAGCTTAGCAGGCCCGGCACACACGACGGATCGGGGCCGGTTAACTACCATTTGTGGCAAAACCATACTAGCTTTCAATCAAACTCGAGTCCCCGGACTCGAATCTGGAACAAACTGGACAGACTCGAAACAGCCGTTGAGGTCTTACGAATCGAACTGCAGTATAATTTTGAATCAACCCAACGCGTCCGTCGGGGATAATTCATCATGTCTGCTGACACGGAAATTTAAGGATAACGCTGCTGGAGCGGTCCTTAGCCCAGCTCGACTGATCGGCGGGTCTTACCTTTGCACTATGCATGCAGCATCCAAGGATCGTCGGATCAACTCGGGAATATTTTGAGTATGATTTTGCTTATGAACTGAGTCGAATGATTTGTCGACTGTATTTTGCCATATTCTATCGGGTGCGCGACAGCGCTCCCGATGGGAGTAGCCCCCGAGATTGTGCTTTATTGCTTGCAATGGAGGATAATCTCAAAATCTTTTACCCTGCACATTTTAGTCAAAAAATTTTTTGATACGCTCCCGATGGGAGTATGATGCTGCAGTCGAAAGAATTTCGACTGGCCTCTATGACATTTGCTAAAAAACCAACCAAGACTTATGCGAGAGACCACCCGAAGATATCATCGAGTGACTTTTATGCCAGTTGTGAAAGAGAGAACAACGTCAGCAATGACGCATTTTGCGACTGCTATCTCTGACAAGCGGTGGCGTGCTTGGAGAGGCTTTGATAAGACGTGACCCTGTTTTGTGGGCCCGTTTTGCAGAGCTGACCAGGGATGACGCCGCGTGGACTTGATTTGACCGTTCTGGCGCGATTTTCACGGGGCGTGATGATTTCCTGGATTCTCGTGCGTAGTGGGCGGAGTGGCCGGCGACGGTTGCTCTCCGTGGCCGCCACGTGTATGGCCAGATTTCGCGCGGAGCGTATGGATTTGTTTTGACGGTTACGATCGTTTTTGCGATCTGTGGTAAATAGGGGGACGGCGCTGGCAGAGTTTTTTACTTGCCATTTGCTCCCTGCGCCGCCCCTCGTCTCCTTCCTCGCGCTGCCCCTCCATTGCTCTGCCCAAGTTCTTTGCCCCACACTCCTCCACTGTAGCAATGGCGAAAGGTGGAGGTGCGAAGCGTGGTGCTGCCGCCGCCGCGACCGATGCGGCCAAGGGCAAGAAGGTGGCGGGTACATCTGCATCCGCCGCGCTGAAGAAGGGCAGCGGGGACTGGGCGAAGTCCACCGTCAAGGACGCCCATCTGCTCAAGCTCCGCGAGCAGGGATATCTGCCTCCCGCGGAGCAACTCGCCGTCCGCGCTCCATCGCCCAAGGAGGTATGCCCCGAACCACGCGCCAACGAGCGCGTTTGCTTTGCGGAGTTTGTGTCCAGGGGCTTCTCGCTTCCCCTCCACGACTTTGTTCGTGGCCTCCTTTATGCCTACGGGGTGCAGATCCACGATCTCACCCCGAACGGTATTATGCATATTGCGTGCTTTATCACGCTATGCGAGTGCTTCCTTGGCGTCGCACCCAGCTGGGCGCTATGGAAGACCATATTCATGGTGCGACCCAACAGAGGAGGTGGTCGCACCTACCCCGTGGGCGGCTGCGGCATCCAGGTGCGCAGCGACACCCGCTATTTCCGCCTGAAGACCGTCGACTCCGCGCAAGGCTGGAGGAAAGGGTGGTTTTATGCGAGTGTCGAGCAAGAAGGAGTCGCCACCTTCTCGACTGCAGCTTACGTCAGGACCAAGGCGTGGGATCACCAGCTCTCAGCCGAAGAAATGGAGGAAGCACGCCCTTTGCTGACTCGAATCGACGGACTGCTGGACAAGGTCACAGGCATTCATTTGATTGCCACCTTTGTGAAGAGGCGGGTGTGGCCACTCCGTGCCCGAGCGCACCCCATGTGGGAGTTTGGGCGCGAGTGACTCACCCGGATGAACCCAGAGGAACTGTCAAGGAACGAGCTTGTGACGCACGTGCGCCACATCACCAGCCTGACGACAGCGACCTTGCAACGTCGACTGCCCTGTTGCACCATATGGGTTGGAGAACCCTTTGCTTGAGGTATGTATGTGTTATAGCCTGCTTGCAATGAAGAGTTTGCCACTCGCATGTTCTGCGATATGCGATTTTTGATTCTGACTTTGCAATTTGTGATGTATGCTATGCAGGGTCACTCGACTGCTGCCTCCCTTCCTCCTCTGCCTGAAAATGGCGAGACTGAAGAAACACAGGCACAGGTGGTGGACCCGAAAGGGGATCAGTCGCCCATCCCTTCTGCCACCACTTCACATGTGGAGGAGGTCGAGGAGGAAGCAGCAGAAGAAGTCCAATCTGAAGACAAGGCCACCTCTGACCAAGAAGTCGATACCGCGCCACCGAAGCGGCGTCGACTGGCCAAGAAGGCGCCTTCTGCTGCAAGTTCACCCGCGAAGGAGCAGGGCTTGGAGGATGACGAGGAATCAGGTTCACCACCTGTTTTCCAAGCCGCTCCTTTGCGTGCGTGCTCAACAAGCTCGACTCTTCTTCAGTCGAGTGGTACCCCAGCCTTTGGGGACCAATTTTTGGCGACTCCGAAGAGAGGAAGATGAGGAGCACAGGTATGTGTGTTTTTGAGTATGAGAATTTTGTGCTGTCACATATTTGTGCTACCGTCTTTTTGCTTTGTTGTGTTGCCACAGCGCTGAAAACAATCAGCCTGGGACTCCTCCAGTCGAAAATGTTCCACCCTGGAGCACTCGAAGTCTGCACCGACTGGAAACGAGGCTGCCCAGCCAATGGCCACTGACGCTGTCGTTGAGACAGCCAAGGCGGCAACTCCAGATGTCGGGACATCAGTCGCGGCTCCTGAGCCGTGGATGAACCACGTGAGTACTTTTTGCTTGACCCGTTTAGTTGTAGGTCTGTGAGAGTTTTGGATTTTTGCTGAATCGTGTGCTCGCAGCCCTTCTACCACACCTTGGCAGATTCTGCCAAGGCTTATGTCCAGGTGGAGCAGGAGAGGGACACCATGCGCGCCGAGCTCGAGCGGCTCAGTCGTGAGTTCTCCTTTTTGCTTTTGTTTTGCCGAACTTCTTTTTGCAATGCTTGATTTTGTCGAGTATTGAATGCACGTGATTTTGCTGGGCCAGGCGAGAAGAAGGAGCTGGAAGACGCACTCGCCGCGCAGCGCGAAGAGTCGAAGAAAGAGCTGGCTGCCGCCACCAACTCAGCCGCTGCACGCGAGCGAGAATATGCTGACCAGCTCGCGGCACTCGCGCAGGTCATGGGAGGTGAGTAATCTTTTCTCCTTTTGATATGACGATATAACTTGTCGAGTGTCGTAAAATGACTTATGCCTGTTTTGAATTGTGCAGAAGCTGTTGGCGCACCGGCCTCTGCGGACGTGGCGAGTGACGATCTTTCGCTGGAACAGGCTGTGGGCGGCTTAGGCGCTCTATGCAACCAGGCGAAAGAAGCACTCGCCAAATCGACGAGCACACTTGGCGCTGTATACCAAGTGGTGTTCCCGACTGGCGTGGTGCCGTCGACGGTGGATGACTTCGCCAACGTGTTTGGCCCCGGGACGTCCACCATGGCGGGTTTCGCTCGCGCCAACACGGTACGCGGATCCGAGTCCACCATCAAGCTTCTTATGGGACATGGGATAGATTGCGACTATGAGGCAGCACTGTCTGCGTTCCCTCAGAAGCCAGATGGGAAGCCCATTTCCCTGAAGGGGGTGAGCGGAGCCGCCGCGCGACTGGCCGAAGTTTTTATGAACACCATGGAGCGCCGGGCACTCGAGACTGCCAATCGTCTGCTTAGGAAATCGAAATCTTAGGTTTAGGGTAGCTGTACCCTTTTGCTTTTTTATGCCTTGTAATGATACCTTCTGAACTGCGCGAGTCTGCGCTTTGTTTATGCTACCTTGTTTATGCAAAGTCTTTTGCTAATGTCTTTCACTCGAAGAGTTGTATGCTTATGACATGAGTTTAGCTTCTGACACAAACTTTGTGTTTGTGATTATGCTCTTTGAACAGTCACGAGAACCTGCTACTGCGACTAGTTCCTCGCAGGCTCCAATCACCACCCGATCCCAGGGTCAGGTGGCAAATGATGCCAAGGTGATGGAGTATATGAAGGCTAAATTTGTGAGAATGGAGCAAGATCTGAAGGACGCCCAGGCTGAGCTGAGTCGATTGAGGGCCAGACCCGCGTTGGCCACCCAACGCGAGGATATGTGCTCGGGGAGATGGAGCTTGTGAACAGGCAACTCGAGTGTAAGTTCGAGTCTTGCTCTGTTTACAAGCTTTTTGCGTAGCTTTTGCCTTTTGATCTGACTGTGTGCCCGTGTTTGTAGGCTTTGTCGACAACTTCCAGGCTGAAAAGATTCGCGTGGAAGGGCGTCTGGATAGCGTGGTTGACGACCCTACGACTGGGCGTCAACACTTTTGGCTTGATAGGTACCATGCCCGCATACTCGCCACCCTGAAGGATCGCGTCTGGCGAAGTGCTGAACTGCTGGAGTTATGCCGGGCAGCGTTTATTCGCCTGAACGAGACTCTTTTTCCTTCGGGGCCACAACCACAAGGGATTCGTGCTGTGTTGAACATCTTCCGCCAAACAAATCCCATTCGAGAGTTGCTGTCTCAGAACTTGTGATTGGAGCCAACGCTGCAATGGCGTATATGCGTAGTCGAAAACCAAGGTTGGTGTTGCGGACACCTGCAGCCGGAGAGTTCTCGAACAAAAAGACCTGGATGACACGATCCAAGCTGCGGAGACACTAATCGAGTGCACTCGCGAACAGCTTTGCGGTCCCGAGCTGCCCGTAAAGGACGAGCCTGAGGATTAGAATAGTTTGCGAGTGCAATTTTTGTATAGGGGCAGCCCCCGAGTGTAATTTTTGACTCTTTGTATATTGTATAGTTTGTATACTTTGATTTTTTGTCGAGCCCCCGAGTCAGTCGAGCGGGGTTTGTGAAATGTGTTGGTTGTGAACCAATGACTGTGCAGCCCCCGAGTATTCGAGTGCGGCTGCAGAGTTTTTGTGTTCTTTGTGGATCCTTGTTACGCAGCCCCCGAGCATTCGGGTGCGGCTAAGGCATTGTGTTTCTGCAAGAGCGAGAGCTCATTTGATCAACACAGCCCCGAGGGTTTCGGGTGCGGTTAAGGTATGAATTATGCGGGTAGTACCACAAAGAAGTCGAAGGAACATTGATTTTATTCCTCTTTTGAATGTTAGGCTGCAGGCCGCCTCATTAAAAACCTTCCAGTCCCCTTAGGTACCCTGGTAAGGAAAAGAGCGCGTCTGAAACCTGCAGCCATCCGACATATAGCCTATTACATTGTATGACTGTGAGCACTTTATGCGTAGAAACGGCGCAGATGCGCAACGTTCCAAGGATTATGAGAGAGTTCGCCTGTCTTCGCGTGCTTCAGTCGATATGCGCCTCCACCAAGGACCTCCGTGATGATGAAGGGACCTCCCATGGGGAAGCGAGCTTGTGCACCTTCTTTTGCTTCAGTCGAAGAACCAGGTCGCCAACGACGAAGGACCTGGTTCGCAGTCGACGGCTATGGTAGTTGCGAGGTCCTGCTGGTAAACAGCTGTGCGGGCCAAGGCCGTGTCGCGCGCCTCATCGAGCAAGTCGACTGCGTCTTCGAGTGCTTCTTCGCGTCTTCTTCATTGTATGCTTCAACTCGTGGCGCATTGAACCTTACGTCTGATGGCAGAATTGCCTCTGCACCATAGACCATGAAGAATGGGGTGAACTGCGTAGAAGTGTTGGGAGTTGTGCGTAGGCTCCATAGCACAGATGGTAGTTCTTCGACCCAAGCACCCGCAGCTCTTTTGAGTGGCACCAGGAGGCGCTTCTTGATCCCACTCGTCACAAGTCCATTGGCCTTTTCGACTTGGCCATTGGATTGTGGATGCGCCACGGATGCGTAGTTGAGCGTAATGTCCTGCTCTTTGCAGAAGGTTTTGAACTCCTCAGCCGTGAAGTTTGTGCCGTTATCAGTGATGATACTGTTTGGGACACCGAAGCGGTAGATGATGCTCTTTATGAAGTTGACTGCCGTAGTAGCAGTCGAATTTGTGATGGGGACCGCCTCGATCCACTTTGTGAACTTGTCGACTGCCACCAGTAGGTGAGTATGCCCGCCATGCGATGATTTTTTGAGTGGCCCAACCATATCGAGCCCCCATTGGGCGAAAGGCCAGGCCAGCGGTATAGTCTTCAACGCCGATGCGGGTGCGTGCGGCCTTGTTGCGAATTTCTGGCAGCCGACGCACCTTTTGACTATGTCCTCCGCGTCTTTGAGTGCTGTAGGCCAGTAAAACCCTGCGCGAAAGGCTTTGGCTACGAGTGATCGACTGCTGGCGTGATGCCCACAGGTACCTGCATGAATGTCTCGAAGTATGGCTTGGCCATCTTCGAATGCGATGCATCTTTGGAACATACCTGATATGCTGCGCTTGTATAACTCGCCGTTGATAACGGTGTATGCTTTTGATCTTCGAGTCACGCGTCGGGACTCGGTTATGTCATCTGGTAGCTCGCCACGGAGTATGTAAGCCAGAAAAGGTTGAGTCCAGTTGGCTCAATGAGGAATACCTCGACTGGGGGGTCCTCTGTGCTAGGCATTTGCTTTTGGGTGGCGTAGTCGACGGAGGAGGCTCTCGTTTCTCCTTGATAGATCTGTGTTCGATGCGCTCGAGGAAGACACCAGGTGGAATTTGTGCGCCAGTTGAGCCAAGATTGGCTAGCATGTCTGCTTCTTCGTTACTTTCCCTTCCTATGTGCCTCAACTCGCAGCCCTCGAAGCTGCCCTCCAGTGTGTTGTACAGGTCGCGATAAGCGATCATGTTGTCCGCGATTGCGTCGCAGGCCTTCATTGTTTGCTGCACCACGAGATTGGAGTCGCCGTAGATCATCAATCGAGTGCACCCAAGTGCTTTTGCCATCCGCATGCCATGGATCAGAGCCTCGTATTCAGCCTCGTTATTGGAGGGTAGTTTGAATCCCATCTGCAAAACATAACGTAGCTTGTCCCCTTTTGGTGATATGAGGATGACGCCTGCGCCTGCGCCTTCGTGTTTCTTGGACCCATCGAAGTACATGGTCCAGGAATTGGACACGTCTGGTGCTCCAGGTAATTGGGCCTCTATCCACTCGGTTGTGAAGTCGGGTAGGACTTGTGCTTTGATAGCCTTCGGGTGCTCGTACTTGATGTCTCTTGGAGCCAGCTCGATGAGCCATTTTGCGACTCGACCCGTTGCATTGGGGTTTGTGAGGATATCACCGATTGCTGAGTTACTTACCACGGTGATCGGTGCTCGGTGAAGTAGTGTGTCAACTTCCTTGAGGACATGAATACAGCGTATGCCAGCTTTTGATAGTGCGGGTACCGCTGTTTTGATATGGAGAGAACCTCGCTCAGGTAGTAGACTGGACGTTGTATGCTTTGGATGTGCCCCTCCTCCATGCGTTCGACTACCAGTACGGTGCTCACCACCCTGTTTGTAGCCGAGACATACAGGTAGAGTGGTTCCCGTTCCTTAGGTGCGACGAGGATCGGAGGGCTTGTGAGGATCCGCTTGAGATCTGTGAAGGCTGCTTCAGCTTCTGGCGTCCACTCGAACTTGTCCGCCTTCTTCATCAGTCGATAGAATGGTAGAGCCTTTTCACCCAGTTTGCTGATGAATCGACTGAGCGCTGCTACTCGTCCTGCTAGTTTCTGCACATCGTGAAGCTTTGAAGGCCTTTGCATTGTGAGGATGGCCTGTATTTTCTCCGGGTCTGCTTCGATTCCACGGGCAGAGACTAGGTACCCTAGAGCTGCCCGGCTGGAACGCCGAACGTGCACTTCTTAGGATTGAGCTTGATATGGAAGCGTTTGAGGTTTGCGAACGTCTCCCTCAAATCGTCGAGTAGTGTGTTCTTCCCTTGTGGTAATGACAATGTCATCCACGTAGACCTGGACGTTGCGTCCAATTTGCTTTTTGAGGCAGTCCTGCATCATGCGCTGGTATGTTGCACCCGCGTTTTTGAGCCCAAAGGGCATAGTTGTGTAGCAGTAGACCCCGAGTGGGGTTATGAACGCCGTTTTTTCTTCGTCTTCTTGCTTCATCCTTATCTGGTGATAACCTGAGTAAGCATCCAGAAAGGAGAGTCGTGCGCATCCGGCGGTGGAGTCGACGATCTGGTCGATTCGGGTAGCGGGAAGTGATCCTTTGGACAGCACTTGTTCAGCGCTGTGAAGTCCACGCACATCCGAAGGATGTCTGTATGCTTTTTCTACGAGTACGGGGTTGGCCACCCATTGTGATTTCTTGATTTCCCTAATGAATCCTGCTGCGAGTAACCGGTCGACTTCAGATTCGACTGCGGTTCGCTTTGGGCCGGAGATTCGACGCATCGTTTGCTTGACTGGCTTTGCATCTGGAAACAATTGGAGAGAGTGCTCGGCGAATTCCCTGGGAATACCTGGCATGTCGGCTGGACACCACGCAAATATTTCCCAGTTCTCACGGAGGAATTCGACGAGCGCGCCTTCCTATGCGATAGGCAGGCTCGAAGATATGTTGACTGTCTTGGACGGATCGGTCGGGTGCACCTGATGCGACCTTGTGTCATTTGTAGCATTGAAGGATCTGTCGACTGCCAACTTCTTATGCTCCGGAAGGAGTGTGCGGTCGTTGGTAATCGCTAAGTCGGCGAGTGATTCTCCACCCCGAACATCTCGGAGATTTTGCTGAACTCGCGGTCGCAAGCATCGGACCTTTGAAAGTTTCCACGGACAGTGATGACTCCCTTTGGTCCTGGCATCTTCAGCGTGAGGTACGCATAGTGTGGCACCGCCATGAATCGAGCAAACGTCGGGCGACCAAGAATAGCATGGTATTGTGATTTCCAGTCGACGACCTCGAACTCAATCGACTCTGTCCTGAAGTGGCTTGTCCCCGAACGTAACGTCGAGTTGTACGGTGCCTTCTGGGCTAATTGCTTTGCCAGGAACGATACCGTGGAAGGTATTTGAAGATTTTGGGAGGTTTTCGACTGACCTGTTCATTTTGCGGAGCGTGTCCGCGAAGATGATGTTTATGCCGCTGCCTCCATCCATGAAGACCTTGGTCATGGCGTAGCCTCCTATTTGCGCGTCGAGTACCAGAGCGCGTGCCCTGGTCGAACTACAGCTGGGGATGATCCTCTCGACTGAAGCTTATGATGGTTTCCGATCCCTTCAGAAATTCGGCACGGCAGGAGGTGCCATGACAGCCATGTTCACCTGTCGAGTGATTAGCTTTTGCTGCCTGTTGGAGGGGCGACCCTTTTGTATCATGTACATCTGCCCGTGGGGCTGTGGATATTGATCATCTTCCGCCCGTAGTACGGGTTGTATGGCACCTGCGAGGTTTGCGCCTGGAGCAGGCTGTGGTGGGGGGGTGGCGGCTGTGGCGCCATGAGAGCGGGCACAGCGTTCGGCTGTGGTGCGGGTGTGCGTGGGCTGAGCGGTGCTGGGCCATTCCCTTGAGTCGTATCGTAGTCAGTCGCCATTTGGTCGAATTCCCTGCAGTTCCTTAGGGTGTGATTGGAGCGTAGTTTTCCGTCGTCCCCCTTGAAGAGGTGGAATCTGCACCAGTCGTCCATCTTTTCCTCGAATGACCGCTCGGGTTTTGCGTCGCTACGTTTGCGCCATTCTTGCCTTTTGTAGCTGTCGCGCTGCTCGCGATCTCGACTGTCCCGTCGATCATCCGAGCGTCGATTGCTTCTATCTTGGTCCTCCCTTGGCTGTGTGTATCCAGCCGCCATGAACTCGGGTCTGTTATCGTCGTAAGGACGTTGGAACGTTTGCGCCTGCGATCTTCTCTGTATGAATCTCTGCGGCTTCGACTGCCGCTTTCGTAGTTGTCGCGTGTTGGGGAAGCACGGGATCTGCGTACAGAATCCTCTCCATCTGCCCACTCAGTCGCAACTTTGATGAGGTCAGCCAGGGAGGTTGGCTTTTCACGACCAAGTGCCTCTTTGAAGTCCTTCCTGGCGAGACCTTGTATGAAGGCATCCATGGCCCTGTCTTCTGACACTTTGCCAACCGAATTGCGTATTTCGGTCCACCGCCGTATGTATGATCTCAACGACTCGTCTGATCGTTGAGTGCATGTCCTTAATTCTCGAATGTCTTCGGGCGCTCACAGAGGCTCGAAGTTTTTGATGAAGTCTCTGCGGAAATCGTCCCACGAGTCATATGATGATGGAGGGAGCGATTTGAGCCAGTCGCGGGCAGTTCCTTCGAGCAAGTCGTATGTACTGCATCGCCGTGGTGTTCGTGCCACGCTGGCATGCCACGGCGAGTCTGTAATCTTCTAACCACCCAGAAGGTTCTTGGCGACCGTTGTACTTGGGTTGTTCCTGTCAACTTGAACCGTTTGGGCATCCGCGTCTCACGGATGCGTCGAGTGAAGCACAATGCTCCGCATGGCTCTGGTTCGCGATCAGAGTATGAATCGCTGCTATAGGATCTTCGAGATCTGCTTCTGCTGGACCTGTGCCGGCGCGTGCTTCTCCTTCCTTCATCCGAGTGGTGGCTGCGACCACTGCGATGATGTGCTGCGTGTCGTGAGTCGACTATGTCGCGATCGCGATTCCTTGCTGGAGTTTTGTCTTCTGGCTGTATAGCCTGTGCCGCTAGAGCTAGCGATTTGAGTTGTTGGCGATGCAGGGCTGCGTTAGGGTCATTCGGAGGTTGTATTGCCTTGAGGTAAGCACCTACGGAGAATAATGCACCCGCAGCAGTTTTGGGCACTGGGATTCCGTTAGCGTCCTCTGTCATGAACGACAGGTTACGGGTGATTGCTACCCTTTCATGTTCTGGAAGGCTTGCCAACCGCGACCTAGGTCGTGGGGTTGGTTGCTGTGTGGACCCGAGGGATTGCTCCCTTCTTCGGGCACTCGAGAGGCTGGCTTGCCTTTTGCGCTCCTCGAGCGTCGCTCGGTAGTTTTGCAGTCGAATTGACTCCTGCCAGTTGAAGTACTGGAAGGTCAACATCTCCTCTGGGGTGGAATTTGGTGGCATCAGTGCACTCCTTTATGACTTTATCTGCTTTTGCTGCCATCTCCTCCGTGATTGTCAAGGTTGTGACCCCATCCGGCATGGTTACCGTGCATGGGAATTGTGCAGGCCTGCGAGCGAGCGGCAGCGTCTGCGGATGATTCTGCGGTGAAGGCCACGTAGACCTGATGGGGCGTGACCCGAGGACAGGTGTATGTGCTGTCGATTCCAGTCATGGACTCGACGTCGCCGTCGAGGCTCATGTCAGAGCCAGTGTGTTCATCGAGTAGATCTTCGAGGCGAATCTCGTTGTCGATGTGCTCATCCTATGCTCATCTCGGTTGGCGAAGCCATTATGGATTTCTGAGTCGAGGTTGGTGTTGGTGAAGATCTCCGAGTCGACGTTGTTGTCGTTATGAATCGCGGGCTCGTAGAAGTCATCGAGGGAGATCCCGCAGTCGAAACTCTCGTCGAGTGGTAGGTTGAAGTCGATGTTGCTTGTGTTGTATGCTGATTCTGCCTCCTCGCCTTGGAGTTCCGTCATCATGAACCTGTCGAGCTCGCCGGTCGACATGGTTGTTGCGGGCGAGCAGGCTTCAGGAATCGACGATGGGGCGCAGTCGACGGAGCCTCGAGTGCACCCAGCGCCAGTTGTTGCGGATCTGTCGAGTCCTGCGTGCCAAGATTGTTTACGAAAAAATTGAATGCTCCAACAGTCAAGCTCAAACCTGATTCAAGGCCGGAAAACGCCTCCTGAAGCTCTGGCGAGTGCGGATTGAAATTCATTGGAAGAGCAGATGCGCTTTTTGCAGGTGAAGCGGGCAGGCTGCCGCTTTTCGAGTGGATCGGCGAGTCGCCGTGTGTCGCCTGGATCGGCGAGTTGCTGTTTGCTGACATGGCCGGCGAGTTGCCGTTTGCAGATGAGATCGGCGAGTTGCCGTTTGCTGGTGTGATCGGCGATTTGCCGTTTGCTGTTGGGACCGGCGAAACTTCGAGTCCAGCGCTATTCTTTCCCACAGACGGCGCCACTTGACGAGGGGTAGACTCATCAAGACCCATGGTTAAGGTCCCTAGGTTATGAATATGGGGGAGAGAACGTGGTAGAGCTGGAAGTATCGTCGGCTGACAAGCAGGGCAAAGATTTTACCCAGGTTCAGGGCCCTCGTGTGGAGGTAACACCCCTACGTCCTGCCTGTCTGTTATTGCTTTGTGAATATGATGGTTACAAGGATCCCGGCGAGATGTCGATCTCGCTAGGGTTTGTGGCTCTGTGGTTCGTTGTCTGGTTCGATGGCCCTCCCAGTCCTTAAATAATAGGCTGGGTCTCGGGTGTTCGTAACCGACTCGATTTAGTAAGGAAACTCTAAACCGACTATTGCTTCGCCAAACTTGGAGGATACTCCATCTTCGTGGGCCTCCCTTCATGGGCTTCATGTAGGCTCTGATAGTTGGGCCTAGTCGATACGTGCACCAGGTACCCTCATGGTAGGGTACCGAATAGGCTTACCCATGTCACTTTGCAAGACCAGTCTCTGCCATCAACGACGACGTTTTGAATGCCGTCCACTCCTTGGAGGCGTTGCTGCAAGCCCTCGCCTTTGGATTCCCAAACCCTGCTAGGTTCCTTCCCCAATGACGTGTCGTGGTGGGGGTGGCGATGATGGTGCGGTGGAGGTTTGTTGGTGTGGACATCTTCGACGTGTCTCCGTTTAACATAAGTCCTGGTGCCTCCTTCAGATCAAGCATTCTCTATTAGTTTGTGCTTCATTTAGTTTTGCTTGGTGTTTCACCATGTTTGGTTCCTCTGTTGCGATGAGGTGTGAGTGTGTGGTGTGGTGTGTGTGCTGTTGCTGGTTTCGCCAGCATGATCTGCAAGTTGTAACCTTAGCCGGTTGTTGGCTTCGTTAATTCAAAGCCGGGTCTTTCTCGAGCCTTCCGTCTAACGCATTATTACACTGCCTAGAAATTTTGGATATAGCGCGGCCCGGACGATAATAGTAATCGGGATCCGCAAACCAGGGACGGAGGGGAAGGGGGACAAGCAGGGGCTAAGCCCCCCCTAACATGGTCATTTACTTAAGCTTTTCTTCATGCGTATGTTCATGGTAACCACATTTTAGGCATTTTGCCACCCCCATGTCCTCTCTGCCCCCCTCTATACGATTCCTGGCTCCGTCCCTTCCGCGACTAAATGTCCACTTAGCTCTAGTCCTTTAATTTTTTTTGGAGAATAGGGGTTTTCAGCAGACTGTGTGAGGGCAGATATAGAAGTGAACGAGGTGAACTGGGTATCGGTAGCTAGACTGGTGTTTTCACTCGCGCGCAGGCTTGGAAGGAGAGGAGGCTCTGCTAGGCTGAACCAGTTGGTTTGACGAAACCGTCTTTGAAGTTCAGCCACCGTCCGACTACAGATGTTTTTTTTTAGGCCTAGAAGTATAGCGTGGGCTTAGATCTTTTTGGAAGTTTGTCATGAGCGTGCATGACCCAATAATGTACGGCAGGGCCCGCTGGCCGAATGCAAAGGGCTGTGACAAACAACTTAATTAATTTGGCTGCCCCTATCGCATAGGTATGTCATCCTTCGTGTGCAAAACCACCATCCTTCGTGACCAACCTCACCTTCCAGACTCCTAGAGTGAAAACTTCTTGGCAAACCTTGTCGATAGCTGGTTGCACTCGATCTTGCAGAGCTTGAATATTGACAGGGAGGCTAGTTAGTTGCAAGGTAGATCCATGATTGGGCAGGCCAGCACACAGACTCGATCTAGTCAAGCACAAGCCTGATCACAGATATAGGAGATGCAGCGCCTTTTTTGTAGTTAACGTAGACCAGAGGCAGCGTCTTAAGCGGCGCAATGTCGTGGATTGTCTCAAGCTCAACAGAGGACGGTTTGGTGAAAACCACTACATCGTCAGGTTGTAACGACAGCCGATGACGAAGGAGTACGATTCAAGCAAAACGAGAGGGTTGAGAGAGTTTCTCTATAACTTAGTCTTGAAGTCAAACTCCCGAAGGAGATTTACATCTCCGAGACGGGGATAGACATGCATTTTAGCGTATTTTTAGGTAGTAGTTGGTAAAAACTTAACTCTTATCACATGCATGATCCGTGTACGTCGGTAGGAAAAGAGATTGACTGCAGTGATGAGATGCTCTCCTCTGGGAACATATCTAATTATTTAGTCAAACAAGAATCTTAAAGGGAATCATTGGATATATCAAGAGTTTAGGGATTCTTCGTAAGATTTGGGCAGCCAAGAGGCGAATGGGAGGGACTAAACTCGGTGTACCATGGAAGCTTTTAATCTTCAATCGCCGAACGTCCTAAGGGATATGAAAGTCATCTGTAAATTTTTTTCTTTTTTGCTGAATGAAAAAAACAAATCCATGACAAAGTATTTTGGGTTAGTTGGTTTTGTGTGTTCAGCCAGAATGTATAATATATTCATAAATAGTATTTTCACACGTGCCTCTAATCCTAGAAAGAATATGGATAGTTGGCTATATGCATGATCTTCTAGCGGACCACCATGTCAGCCTTTATACGCCGACCGATATATAGAATTGTCTGTAATTTAGAAAATTTGACAAGGAAAGTCAAATCATCTTTCTAGTTTCTATTCGTCACACGTTGGGTGCAAGCACTACGCGTAGACCTTATAAGAAGGGCGCGTATCTAGAGGCTAACTAGCTTGGCTGCTTCTCTTCTTCTCTGGATCGAGCTTCAATGGCTGGTGGTAGTAGCAGGGGTAGTGGTAAGCCCCTAATCTTTCCGTCTCGTTTTGCATTTATAGTAGACATATAGTCGTGTATGCTTTATCACTCGATGCCCATTAACATCATTTATACGTACATGGAATTTTCGTACATCTTTCTTCTGTTTTCTACAAGTTCCTACGGAATTAAGGTCCAAAGCAGGTAGTGGAGATTGATCCGCCGAGGCCAAAACAAAAGAGTCGAGGTATGT